>JAENPR010001001.1:0-240375 GCA_018135685.1 Themeda triandra
AAAACTGTCATATATATATATATATATATATATATATATATATAACTGTTACTCTGCAGCTGGCTATAGAATATTATGTAGCCACTTTGAATTATGATAATTATTATACTATTTTGCAAGATTATAGTAACTCCTACTTATTTGATTTACTATAACATTATAGTAAATATCCTCATGTGTTATAGTAAACCAATTATCGTAAATATATACTGACATTATCGTAAACCAGTGTATGAAATTATCGTAAATAGAAGTGGCTACAGAATAACTCTTATTTTGTAGCTAGCTACAAATTAGCCGCTTTATATATATATATATATATATATATATATATATATATATATATATATATATATATATATATATATATATATATATATATATATATATATATATATATATATATATATATAATGTAGGTATTGAGTGTAGTTTTGCTGTGTTGACCCTTAGGAATTAGTCATGCGGTTAAAGTCAATACTATGTGCTCTCCATCCATTGATCTATGCTACTTCTGTCCTCAGAAGCATGCACCCATTCGTAATGCTACATTCACCCTGTGCTACTTCTGTTCCTGAAAGTACCACCCACATATAGATCTACATCCACTACATCATGTGCTGTTTTTACAGTGGAGACACGCACCCATGCTGCTCCTACCTTGGGAGTACGCATCCATCCATCCACATAAGTATACACCGTTCATTCTGATCTCATCCAGAAAGTGTTCTACTCCTACTCTGGGAGTGAACACCTAAAAATATTCATTGCCATTCTATCTTTTCTACCTACAATAAAGCTCCTGTTATTATTCCAGTTGATACTCCCTATTGCTATTGCTATAGTTTTATTCAAAAGGATTGGTTGCTCTAAAAAAAGGAAGAGAAAAAAAAGATAGAGAAAAAAAGAAAAAAAAAAGAAGAAAAAAGGGAAAACAAAGAAAAAAAAGAAGAAAGAAAGTGAAAAGAAGCAACCAAGTCCTTCTCTTCAAAGAATTTCAAAGTTTCTAAATAAAGGAAGGTATGTTATCCCCAAAGAGCAATAGTAGAATTAGACCTTCACCATCATGTTTCGCCCCTCATAATCATTCCCTTATTATCACCATCATTCATATCATTCATTTCATTCCCCTAATTCACATGCACATATGACTTGATTGTATGCTTAGTTCTTCCGGATCCATGGTTTAACTATGCAACATATGCAAGTAAGTTTTAGCTGTCTCCCTACCTATGAGCTCCACATAAGCCTATTAGAAGTAGGGTGAGAGAGAGAAGGCTATCTCACTATGCCTTAATTCCATAAATACCACATATTCTGAGAGAAGAGAGAAGGAATACACTACATATGCCTTGGAGAGGATCCAGAAATACCACAAATGAGAGACTAGAAAGGGTCATACAAGGAATCTCTGAATTTTATTTAAAAATCTTGCAAAAACTCCGGAATAATAGTTGATCAAAGAGCGAGAAACATAGCGCTTGACTTGACCGTCTCGTCTTTCAACTGCTCAAGACCCAAGTGACGACTACAAGCCCCATGGTGATAGGTAATATGAGTAAGTTTTGAGTCAGAATAGTTCACTCTAATCCGGAGGAGAGTTCTTGTTTGAACGCATGTGTACTTTTGAGGCATGAAAGCATTGTAGCAACTCCTGATCCACACTGAGTTTATCTTTGCTCAGGGACGAGCAAAAGGTAAGCTTGGGGGAGTACCCCTGGTGTTAAGCATAACCTTGCTCTACACACCATGAGCATAATCATATCATTTGCATCAAATCACATTCATGACATGATTTTGCCTGGATGTTTGCTTGCCTTTATTTTTACATAGATTGATTAATTGCCCTAGATGCAAATTTGTGATTCTAGGGTGCAAATGATTGCTATTAGTCTCTAGACATGTTTAGGATAATGTTTGGATCAATGCTTGCTTTGGTATGTAGTTTAAAAGTGATTTATTGCAAATTGGTATTAATTAACCCTAAGTGTGATTGCTTGGCTAAACTAGAAAGGGTAGCTACATTGCTTATCTCAATTTGGACCTTTAATAAAGTTTGTAGAGAAAAAATTTAAGAAGCAAACTTTGTGTTTTGATCGTCTCATGAAAATGCTTGGAAGGGGTTCAAAAGTGTCAAAAACTGTCGAACATATATAAAAATTATTATTTTTAAAATGGATTTTTGACCCAAATTCATACTTTCAAAAATAGGCTGAACTAGCCAAAACTTCATATGTATGGATGGTTCTATTCATCGAATGGAGCAATTTTCGTATTCAAAGTTTTTCAAAATTTGGCTTCGTTTGAAAACTGTAGCGCATCAAAGATTTCAGTTCAATTTGAATAGGGGTGGGACCCACCTGTCGGTCTCCTCTCCCCTTCACCACCTACCTCGGGACACCGTGTCAAGGCCGATGCCGACCGCGTGGCCGATGGCCACTGGCCGTTCCTCACTGCCGCTTGTGCGCCGCGCCGCACGCGCACCCACCGACCACGCCCGCTCTGCCCTGCCCGCGCTCGCCACGTGCATGCCGGTCATCGGCCGAGATGAGCGGTGCCCCTCCCGACCGAGCCGCTGCGGGACGCGTCCTCCCGGTCCAAATTGGACAACGCTCGGCTACCCATCCCCACTCTCCACTCCCCAGCACACTCACTCTTCCCCCACTCCTCTCCTCGCCTCTTTCTCCCTTCTCTCGCAGGCCACGCCGCCGCCGAACGCCATTGCCGCGGCCGCGCCTCGTCACCCTGTCTAGTCTTGCTCCACCGCCCTCAGCCACCTTGCCTCGCTTCCCTCCGTCCTTGCGCACTGCCTTGCATCGCCGTCGAACGAAGGTAATGGTCATGAGGCCTTTTCTTCTCCACCGTACCCCGCGCCGTCGACTGAGCCCCTCTCCCTTCCTCTTTGCGCTCACTCCATAGTCGCTAGGGCTAGACCGCCACCGGCGTGAGGCCAGTGTGGCTGATTCGGGCCCCACCTCGTCGGCGTGTTTCTCGCAGCGTCGCCGCTCATCGGCAGCCCTCGCCATCGTCGATTCTGGCCTCTTGACTTGCACTTCATACGCCTCTAGGTTCGCATTGATGTGAGGAGCACAGCGGTGCCCTTCATTCCGCTGGAGGACCTCACCGCCGGCCGAATTCCGGCGGTCAAGCCGTCCCCTGCTCCTGTGTGGGTGACAGGTGGGGTCGGGGTTGACCGGGGCCCGCTCGTCAGCGGTGGATCTGGGTGCACAGCACCGGGTGCGCACAGCGATTTAGGGTTTTGGCTGTGTAGATCTGGGGTACGCGTAGCATTTTTGGATCGCCTAATTTTAAAAATAAATTTCCGAACTGCGTTTAACCTTGTAAAAATCATATCTCGAGCTATACAGCCCCAAATTGGGCGATTCAAGTTTTGTTGTGTTCATGGTGATGAGTAGTACTTGTTAAAAATATGAAATGTCATTTTCATGGTACCATCCTGTGTAGACTTATTTAAGTTGATTAAATTATGATAAATGCTTATATCTTTGGAAAATGCATAACTAATTCTAGAATGCTCAGAAAAATATGATTCTTGTTTTGTTGGTCTTATTTTGAAATGCTTAATCTGTGAAAAATGTTTGGTGGCCCTGCCATGTAGAGTTTTTGGTCTATCTAGTTAGGGGTGCTATTCTTGCGAATGTAAGAGGAAACTCATAATAATTTACATAGATGGAATAAATGCTTGGTAATTTTTGTAAGTCATTCTTATACCTAGGAGTAGCTATGAAACATGTGATATCTATTGTTTGACACTTTTCATTGTATAAAGTTTTTTAAGTCCATTTAAATGTGCTACCTTGTTATTTTTGTGTAGGACAGTAGATGTTGGGGGCAGGAGTGGAATTGGCCACCCCGTCCCCTCTGATAATGTGCGCCTCTTGTGTTTGATGTACGCAGCACGGCCGAGGGCGCGGCGAGCGCGCATTCGGCCGAACGCGTGGCGCCAGACGGAAATCCCGATAGCGCGGAAGGCGCGCATTCGGAAGCGACGCGGGCGCCGGGACGAAAACCCCGATAGCGCCGCGGGAAGGCGCGCGCGTCGGCACCGACGCCGGGCGTCGGGACGGAAATCCCGATAAGGGCGCGGGAAGGCGCGCATTCGGAAGCGACGGGCGCGGGACGGAAACCCCAATAGCGCGGGAAGGCGCGCATTCGGAGCGACGGGGCGCCAGACGGAAACCCCCGCCGCGGGAAGACGCGCATTCGGCATCAACGCAGGCGTCGGGCGGAAATCCCGATATCGCGGGAAGACGCGCATTCGGCATCAACGCGGGCGCCGGGCGGAAACCCGATAGCGGGAAGCGCGCATTCGGTGTGAACTGGGACGCATTCGGCGGCCCGGTAGGAAGAAGAACCCGGATGTGCGCCGGTCGGCGGTTAGCCGGGCAAAAGTGGGCCCCGGGCCATTTACTTGTCTCGCGCCCGTGTCGGTTATTCTGTACGGTGAAATTAGGGTTGCCGGGGGCATTCTTGTACAAAACGCGACTCAACCTCCTATAAATACACCCTTCAGGGGACGTTGTGGGGGACTTCTGAACTCCGTGCGTTTTAGCCGGAGCACAAGGAATATAAGGTTCGTGTTGTTCGTTCCGTTTTGTAGCTTTGTGTTTCTTGTATCTCCTGTTTTGGTCCCTTAGGGGGTGCAACCCCAAGGGCCGAAACAACATTGGCGCCCACCGTGGTTGTCGCCCGGACTTGTCATGCCACCCAAGGGAAAAGCTAGAAGTTCAAGAAAACAAATGCCGACCATCGACGAAATCATTCCTTCGCAATAACCGGCTCGGATCCGTACTTTTCGGCCATCAGATCAGGGGCGGCGCTCCGCACCAATCGACGCCTCGCATGCCAGATCCGCCGAAGAAAATGCCGTCTGAGTGCCAGACGGAACGCCGATCCCACCCAATGTGGAGCCGTAGTCGCCGAGGGGCGGCGGAAGAAGCGTAGGCCGGACCAGCCAGGCCCGAATGCGGTGGACGACCGATGCCGGGAATTCATAAAGCCATTGGATGAGCACACAACCGTAATCGAAGAGCTAAAGGCATACCGTGATCGTTGCAAGGAGACATCGAAGCAAGAAATGTAGGATAACAGCGACCGGAGTAGCGGTCGATCACGCGGCAAGAAGAAGCGAAAGGTTACGGCGGGAGATTCGAGGCACTTGGAGCAAGAACCGAAGCGAGAGCGAGGTCGATATCCGGGTTCGGCCTCGTGCAAGGGGGCCCGGATATGGTTGACATGGCGTCCCCTTTGTCCCCGAGCTGCAAAAATACCCATGGCCGCCGGGGTACAAGCCCAAAATCCCGCACTTTAATGGTAAATCCAATCCCGAAAGGTTCATATCAAGTTACGAGGCCGCAATATATTCGCAGAGGAGGCAACGAATCCCTTCGGCCAAGACTTTGATTACGGGCAATGCAAGATGTGGCACATGATTGGTACATGTCCTGCGTCCATTATCCATTCGGTCATGGAGGCGAGGCGAAAGAGGAGCCGCGCAACATTTCAAGGGCTTCAAACCGACAAGAAAACCATTATGGATCTGCTCACTTTGTATCAACCGGATGACGAGCCAATGGCCAAGTACACAGAACGCATCATCCGATGCGGGCACAAGTCCCGAATGTGTTCGACGAAACGGTCATCGCTTCGGCCATCGGGAGGCCTCAAAATTGGGCCGTGCGCCGAAGTGTTGACCAGGGAGGTACCCAAAACTATAAAGTAGTTGTTCAATGAGATGAGAAAATTCGCCATTTCAGAGGAAGACCTGCAGAAGCGCAAGGTATCAAGAAACAGCCTCAAACAAAACACCCCCGGAATCGGCGGAAGTGGGGACAGAATCAAGGTTATTTCAACAACCTTCGGGAGGAGTCATCCAACCCCGCACCCCGAAGCAAAACGATAGCCGGTTTCATGAAACCCGGGAGGAGGACAGCGGACCCAGGGGCCGTGCTGCGAGGCGGACGAGGTCGAGGCGCAATGGCGGCGCCCGAAACGCCATATTGTTGCGTGTGTGGCGAAAACAAGGGACATTTCACCGAGATCGCAAATACACGCGGCGCGAGGCCAAAGAGCGAAGGAAAGAGATGACGCTATAGGGAAATCCGAACCCACAAAGCATGTATTCCACACGGCACCGCCACAACACTACGCTTTCCCCATCAAATGGCCGCTTTCGGTCCAGGGCAGCCGGGGAATGGGTACCTCACCCCAAATGTTCATGCACATTGGGGAGGGTCGCCAAGCATGCAGGTACCAACAATACCTGAACGAGATGATTGCACATCCGATGCCAGTATCAGTGGCTTCTTAGCGCCTACCGAGAATAGACAAGCGCGACAATAGCAAAACAAAGCAAGAAACTTCCAAGGAGTTGCGAGATCGTACACCGTAGCACCCGCGAATGTGATGCCATCCAACGGACACATATACGCCATCATTGGAGGTTCCAATATAGAGCACGACTGAAGAAGAGAACGCGAAGAGAATATCGAGGCGCGTGTTGGCGGTATCATCGGCCGCTCGACGAATCGGGCCGCGTGGAAGCTTCGGCCATCACCTTCACCGAAGAAGATAATCGTCGGGATTACCCGCACTATGACACTTTGGTTGCAACCGTCGTAGCCGGTACACCTTGCACAACATTCTGATTGACAACGGGAGTTCGGCGGACATCTTGTTCACCAAAGCGTACGACAGCATGAAACTCGACAGGCGATCGCTTGATCAGGCGGGCAATGCCCTATTCGGTTTTGGAGGAAAGAAAATAGACGCACTTGGGAAGAAGACACTCACGGTAGCGTTCAGCGAAGGAGAGAAAGTGCGGGCGGAAGAGATATCGTTCGATGTGGTACAAATGGAATACCCATATACAGCAATCTTCGGAAGAGGAATCATAAACAAGTTTGACATCATAATCAAGCGAGTTACCGTGCATGAAAGCTGCCATCCCCTTTCGTGGTAATCACGGTGCATGGCGATCAAATCGCAGCCAAAAAGATAGATGGCAAACCTATGGGGTACAGCATGGTGCACAAGGTAAAAAAAGCCCGCAAGGAAAGAGGATGCTAATGAAGTCGCAGCGGAAAGAGCGGAGAGAGAGGCGGACGAGGGCACGAGAAGAGTGCCTTTATCGGCGAACCGCCCGGATCGTGTGTGCATATCGGGGCAAGTCCGCCCGAACGGGACGCCGGAGCCGCTAGCATTTCGGGCCGAGAACAAGGACGTATTCGCGTGGACCACTAAAGACCTCAAGGGGGTTGACGGGGAATTGGCACAAGCACAATCTCAACGTTAGCAAAACAAAGCCAAAGAAGCAAAAGTTGAGGAAGATGTCATCCGAAAGAGCGACGCTGCCGTGAAGTGCAAAGGCTTTTGGATGCGTACGTGATCGAGCCGGTGCGGTATCCGGAATGGCTAGCCAATGTGGTAATGGTCAAGAAGAAAAGCGGCAAATGGCGCATGTGCGTGGATTTCACAGATCTAAACAAACATTGCCCTAAAGACCCATACCCACTACCGCGGATCGACAAGCTGGGTCGATATCGCATCGGGTTGCGAGCTCTTAAGTCTCTTGGATTGTTTCTCGGGGTACCATCGATATGGTGAATGAAGAGGATTAAGAGAAAACAAGTTTTATCACTCCTGGGGACCTATTGCTACAAGCGCATGCCCGAGGGACCGCGCAATGCGGCCCTACCTTCTCCCGAATGACAGGTACGAGGTCTTTAGGGAGAAAAAAGAGGAAAAACCTAGTCGCATACGTGGACGATATAGTGGTAAAGAGCGATAAAAAAAAAGCACACACATCGAGGATCTAAAGGAAACTTTTGTGAACCTTCGAGCAAGCGGCCGAAGCTAAACCCGAAAAATGCATATTCGGGGTTAGCAAGGGCAAGATGTTGGGATGCGGTATCGCCGAGGCATAGAAGCTAACCAGGACAAGATTGCCGCTATTGTAAACATGAGACCGCCCGAGACTATGAAGCAGTGCGAAGCTCACCGGCGGGATCGCCGCTCTAGGAAGGTTCATATCCGAGCGCGGAACGGGGACTTCCATTTTTTCGCATCCGAAAAATTCGAAGGTTTCGGATGGGGCCCGGATCGTTAGCCGAGCATTCGACGACCTAAAAGCTTACCCGTCAAAGGCCACAACATTATCGAGCCCATCACTGAGGATGCGATCTTGCTACTATATGTAGCAAGCATCCCACGCCGCGGTGAGCGCGGTCCGTCGAAGAAAAAGAGAACGAGGGAATTTACAAATAGTTCCCAATCTACTTTGTATCGAAGCGTTGACATCGCCGAAGGCAAACTATTCCGAGTGGAGAAAATCGCATATGCGGTGGTCATGGCGTCGCGGAAGCTCAAGCACTATTTTCGGGCTCACCACATTCGAGTCTTGTCGCTCGGCCCCTAGATGCCCTTTGTTCGTAAACGCAGAGGCGGTAGGACGGATAGGCAAGTGGGCGGCAGCCGAATGAATATGTCATTGACTTCGAGCACGAGATCGGCCATCAAATCGCAGTCATAGCGGACTTCATCGCAGATTGGACCCCTTGTGGGGATAACACTACTCGGCTTCGAGGGACCGAATGGACAAGTGCACACGGATGGAGCGTGGTGCTCAGCTGGAGCAGGCATATCCGCGGTATTGACACCTCCAACCGGCCCAAAGCTGCGATACGCCGCAAGGTTACAGTATCGCACCACTAACAACACAGCCGAATACGAGGCGCCCGCCGGGTCTCGTGAAACTCCGAGCGCTAGGAATCCGCAGATGCGTCATCAAGTCTGATTCGCAAGTAATTGTGGGGCACATCCGGAAGGAATACACAGCAAAGGAACCGGCTCTGGCCAGGTATCTGGAAGCCGTTCGGCGAATAGAGAAATATTTCCTTGGTTTCACTCTGCAATACATTCCAAGGGCGGACAACACAGAGGCAGATGCGCTGGCAAAAGCTGCAGCCCAGAACACTCCCTTGCCCGCCGATGTTTTCTACCAAGTCTTGACAGCTGCCGCGGTGTTTTGGAGGAGGAGCGACAGCAGTAATTCACGCTATCGCGAGTGACGACCGGAGAGCACCGATATGGGCATTCATTTCTGGAACTTATGAGCCGGAGACAAGAAGCAACAACAAAGGATGGAGTCGAACCAAGCAATACTCCATAATCGGAGAGAATTTGTAAAAGGAGGGAGTTGTAGCGCCACTACCGAAGTGCATCAGCCGGAACGAGGGGGTCCAGCTTTTGCACGATATACATTCGGGAACTTGCGGGGCCCACAGAGGTCCGCATGAAATCGCTCACAGAGCAATGAGACAAGGCTTTTATTGGCCAACCGCTATCGAGGACGCCAAGCGGCGGTGAAATCGTGCGGGGCTGCCAGAAGTTCGCAAAATACCGAGGGCCCTGACAAATCTAACCTCCCCGATATGTCCAACTTGGCCGCTACGAGATGGGGCATCGACATAGTCGGACCGCTCTCGCCGGCGCTCGGAAATCAAATTCTTGCAGTACCGGAATACTTCACCAAATGGGTTGAAGCTAAGGCGTTGGCGACAATATCATCTCGGCACCTTAGTTAACTTTGTGTGGCGAGAATCATCTCGGATTCGGGGTTCCATCCTACATAACAGTGGACAACGGGAAGCGGTTTGACAAGACCAAGTTCGAACTTTCTCGTGAAGACCTGGGGATCAAGCCGACGTTTGCTTCAAAAGAATCACCCGAATCGAATGGTGCGGTGGAACGGGTCAACGGTGACATATTCACGCCATCTCAAAGACCCTCGAAAACAGCCGAGAAGAAAGGTAGATGGGCGCAGGAGTTAACGCTACGGTTTGGGGGCACAATATATCCAAGTCGCGCGCAACCGGTTTCACGCCTTTTAGACTTCTCTTCGGGGGAAGAAGCCATTACCCCGAGAAGAGGTCGTAGGATCCTTTCGAACCGAGATCATGGCCACTACCCCGGAACAACGATACTCTCAGCTCGAAACGGCTGACTCGCTAAGGCTACAGGCGGCGGAAAACCTCGACAGATACCATCAGGAAACAAAGACTTGGAGAGATAAAAAAGTGCTGAGGCAGGTCATCAACCCAGGAGATATGGTCCTTATTCGGCAACCCGACAAGCAAGGCAAACTGCAATCGCCGTGGTACGGCCCGTACATCGTCGCTAGAATGGTAAAAGAAGGAGTCTACACGCTGGTGAAGGAGGACGGCGCAGAGTCCAGCCACACCTGGAACGCCGACAACCTATGCCGTTTTTACCCATGAAATTGCCCCACAGGGGTTGTAATTTTCTTTTCTTAATTCACAGGAACACAATTCGGGGGGCGCGCTCTTTTTCCTCACAGGGGAAGCCTTTTCGGAGGTGTGAGGTTTTTTAATGAGGCGTCCCTATGTACCCCTTTTTAATACTTTTCAATTCATGTTTCCCCTAAAGTGTGGGTGCGTAACGCTTTCTCCGATCCGAAAAAGACAGTGCCATATGTGTCACTGACCCTATTCGGAGAAGTCTTTGTCGGAGTTGCAAGCAACCAAAAGCCAAAAAGGGCTAGTAAACTCAGCAAAAACGCTTAAGCATCACGAATGCACCAAACAACCCAAATGCGCGAAACAAAACGCTGCAGGCGAACTCGGCAAAAACGTTGAAGTATCGCAAAATCGGCAAGAAGCCGAATGCGTGCAAACAACGCCTCAGGTGAAACGAGCCTCGGAGAAAAAGAACCCGAAGGTTACGATAACGCAAAGTTACAAACAAGCAATTTTCATCCGCAAGGTCAAACTTCTTATTCATCATATTCTGGCCGTATAATTACACCGGAGGTGCTTGGGGTGTTTAATATCACAATCAAGAGCAACACACCCTCTATATCGAGCAATGCCTCGAGAATGTGCGTGATTAGGGTCCTCGGACTCTTGAAAGGAGCATTTATCTTACCGCACCATTATCGAGCGTGCTCCACCCGAATATGGCATACACGACGAGTGCAAAAGGGTCGAAAGCCTACACCCAATGCGGTTAGTGAGGATCGGGTAGCGAATGCGGCATTTGGTCCGATGACACCGCACATCCCAAAACCTCCCATTCCAAAGACGACACAAAACGGGGTATGTAGTTGGTAAAACAAAAATCAAGGTACGTGCGGCCATGATAAAAACAGGGTAAGCTTGGACCAGATTATATAATCTAGCCACTCAGCCTCTAAGACGGGTAAAATTTATGACTCACCTAACAAATGTACGGCGGCGTTATAACATAAAAGGGTGTTTCACGGCATTATGATCCAAGCAGTATTATATATGCACAGCATCCCCATAAGGCAAAGCCATGTCGGTCAAAACAAACTCATCCCGCTCCAAAACTAAGGTTAGTAGGATTGAGAGGAGTCAGGAAAGGAGCCAGCACTCGTCCTCCCGTTTCAGTTGTGAGTCTGAGCAAATAGGCACGCCGGAGTTCAACTCCGGAGGAGTCGGGAGGGAGTCTCGTACTAGTCCTCCCGTTTCGGTTGTGAGCGTGGAGCGGTTAGGCGCGCCGGGTCAAATCGGCGCCTAAGCAAAAGCAAGCGCGCAATAGCGAGATGCGCGAGAATCGCGCGCCTCCCTATTCCCAAGAATGACTGGAAGTTCCGGCTCCGCACGGCGACTAGTCCATATTCGGGAATCCGGACCCACGGCAAGTATGGGGCAAACATAAGGCACGGGATCTAGTCAACGGATGAGGTTTAGTGCTCTACCCGCCTGTAAAAGAGAAAGGGCACAGGCGCGCCCATTCGGGTGTTGGAAGCCGAGTCTTACCACTTCGAAATAGGACTCATCCAGTTCCAGCCAGTAGGGCCACACAGAGTTCCATTCAGCGGCTATGCAGAGCGCATATGCACTTTGTAACAACCATGACAAACTCTATGTGAAAACAAATGCTGGAGGGCCTAACTCAAAAAATTCACGAATGCACCCTCCACCGCTCCACCGCTCAAATTCAGGGGGGCGGCGCTCTAAGTCTCCACAACGTTGGAGGGCTTAGCGAGAAATTTTCCCGAATGCGCCCTCCACCGCTCAATTTCGGGGCGGCGCTCTAAGACTCCATGCAACGCCGGGAGGGCTTAACTCAAAAAATTCACGAATGCACCCTCCACCGCTCAAATTCGGGGGGGTGGGGGCGGCGCTCTAAGTCTCCACACAACGCCCGGAGGGCTTAGCTAGAATTTTTTTCCCAAATGCGCCCTCCACCGTTCAAATTCGGGGAGGGGCGGCGATCTAAGTCTCCACACAACGCCGGAGGCTTAGCGAGAAATTTTCCCGAATGCGCCCTCCACCGTTCAATTTCGGGGGGAGGGAGGCGGCGCTCTAAGTCTCCACGCAACGCTGGAGGGCTTAGCGAGAAATTTTCCCGAATGCGCCCTCCATCGTTCAATTTCGAGGGGGCGGCGCTCTAAGTCTCCACACAATGCTGGAGGGCTTACCAAGAAATCTTCCCGAATGCGTCCACCATCGCTTAAACTAAGGGGGGACGTGGCGTTTCACACAATGGTGGTGCGACCAACAAAAAATTATTCGAGGCTGTATTCGCGTATCCGGCGTTCCGAGTCTCCGTATGCGTCGCTGGAACGAAAGTGGTAGCATAATCGCGCAGGAAAACGACCAGATAGTTAAATTACGACCCCATTCGGTGCCGGTGCCACAAAATATGTTCAAACCGTTCTAGGGTTCCCCGAACCCCGGCTACGCAGGGCCACAAACACGGCCACGCAGGGCCAAATACGACAAGCTAAGTTTTTACAAGGAAAAGACGGATAGGTCAAGAGTTGGCTGCAGTTTCGTCGGCAGGAGATTGAGGACGGGGCACGCCAGCTTCGGTGGACGTCGCCGCGGAGGGGTTGACGGCACCCGAATGATCGCCTTGTGCGGTACCTTCGGGAGCAAGAGCCATCTCCGGGGACCGCAGCGTGTTGGAAGACGGCGTGTTGCCCGCCGCGGCCGCCTCGCGCTCGTCCCTATCCCGAATGTAGGCCATAACCCGGTCACGATTATGGCCTCTTCTCGCTCATCTCCCTAAAAGAAATAAATACGAAAGTGATCATGTCGATAAAAGATTCCCAACGGGATCTGTCACATAGGGTAAATGCATTCGCCGGTTTTACCTCCGCCACGCTCGAGCCGCCGCGGCAAAGAAGCCGAGATTGCGTCCGCCGCAGCTCCGAAACCACCGAAGAACTTCACGGCGGCCTCGTGCGCGTTGCTATCCGGGACCCAGAAGCGGTCCACGTCATCGGGGGCCGGAAGCGCCGCCGCATGTGGACAACCCGCGTCCATAAGTGCCTTGCATAAGGCACAGGCGGTTTCGAGGGCAGCCCAGCATCACCCGATCTCCATCTGGCCCTCCAATGCGGCGAGCCCGGTCCAGAGGAACCTAGAGAAGTCGAACACAGAGGTGTCCTCCCCGATGGCGGGCACCACCACCTCATCGCCAACTCCAGCCACCAGGCGCTCAAAGATAGCAGCAGCCTGGCCGAGTTCTTCGAGCTGCTGGCGACGGGCGGACCTTTGCGGCCCAGTTTCTGGGTGTTCCTTTCGGTCCTAGCGGTGCGGGCGTCGGCTTCGGCCTCCTCGCGCAGCGGTTTTCTCCCGATTAAGCTCGGTGCGCGCTTGCGCCGGCTCTTCCTTCGGCCTGCGCACCTCGGCTTCACTTTCGGTGAGCTTTGACTCAACGAAAGTGACCGCGGCGCAGCCGATCTGGCAGCAGCGCAAAGCACTTATACCGCATTGCTGCGCGAGAAAAGGAGTCGGAATCTAAACAAACCAAAATCGAAAAGACTTTGATTATTCGGGTTCGACAACTCACGAAATAGCGTGGAAGTTGATGGCCGAGAGGAGCTCAGACGATCCACACGGGTCAAGTCCCTTTCGGTGGTGGTGGTGTTAAATGAAGTGCTTGCAGACCGGTCCGCGAAAGCGATAGCGGCCGCACCGGCAAAGACGCCACTTGCGCGACGATCCCCCCGCGATTAGCGGGCGTCCGAAGCCGCCCCTAGAGCACGAGCAAGTTGGTAAGTCCTTTCACGGTCCGGGCTCGTCTCTTCGGGAGATGAGCACCCCGAATACACGCGCATGTGATCACACTCGCCGGGGCTCGCTCCAAGGAGAGCTTGCCATGGCCAAATAGGGCACACGCGGCGGTTTCGGGGGTCATGCGGCTCATCTCGCGGTCGAATCGGGACTTACCGGACTTACGGGCTCGATGGGACGAATGCGCGCGAGAGGTTTCGGGCGCGGCGGCGGCGGCATGGAGACGGGTGCATTCGTGCTCGGCGGGTGTGCCTCCGGCTTTCGCCTCTTAGACATCTCAAACACACCTCCGGGGGCATCGGCCGGCCGTTTGAAGCCGAGGCCAAGGGTGCTCGGCGTTGGCCGTGGTTTTTCGACGCGGCGGCACGGGTCCGAAACTTTCTTGGGGCACGTCCGGCCATCGAACTCGATCCGCCGGTATTGTCCTGCAAAACACAGGCCGAAATTGTCATGTTAACATACGCCGCCCGAATGGTGAATTCAGCATCTATGCCCTAATGTGCATTGCATATCCTGTTCTACCATTTCGGCATGCAAAGGTTCCGGGACCCCCAGGAAGTCCAAGGAGAACTTAGCGCTGCGTTTCAGAGGTTTGGTCCACAGCCGTCCAGCCATTTCGCGGCATACCTGAACATCGCGAGCCTCCGGCTCCGGTCGCTCCCGGTCTTGCTTCGCGCGTTTTCTTTTCTCAGCCGCAGCCGTTGTGGTGGCTCGAATCGGCGTGGAAGGAGGAGCGCGCCGAATAGGAGCCGGCCTGGGGGCACCCGAAACTGAGCCGCTCGGTGCACTGGCCTCCGGCTCGTCCGCGCTATCACTGGTCTTAGCCTTGGACGCTTTTGGAACCGGTGGAGGTCTCTCCGAATAGGGGATACCCATGCAATCCAAGGCACGGTTTTTCCTAGGGGAGTTGCCAAGTCGGAGCATCTTTTTCTTGTGCTCCCTTTCTCCATATGGCCCGCACAATCGGGTAGCCTTTTCTCCAGCGCGGCCAAGTACGCAAACATCGAATCAAAATGAGCAGGGCACTCCAGAAGGAAGTCGGGACCACGATAGCCATTAATGTCCCGAATAGGCTCGAACTTCACCAAATCACATAAGGGCCACTCGTCCATGGCAATCATCTCTTCCGCCAGGTCTCGGCTGATCTGCCGGCTGGCGGTCAAAGCATACGCTTCCACGGCGGCGTGATCAGCCGGACCGAAATCGTCGTGAGGTGGATGTTTCTCTCCAATCATCACGGTCATCAAAGACACCAAGGGGTTTGCCCGGCGGCGCCTAACCTTCTGAGCAGCTTCCACCTCTTCGTCCGAAGCAACGCGAATGTAGAACCAGTACTTGTTCCAGTCCTCCCATTTTTCTTTGAAGGTGGGCACCAGACAGTTCCGCTCTTGCCCTGGAGCCGGCACGAAGTTGTAAGACCCATATTCGGTGCGAATATTGGGCCGTCCATCGACCTTCCCCACTTTCGAGTGGAAGTGGGTGCAGTGGTACTTCACGAAATGGGCAACACTTGGCTCGTGGCCCATCATCTTCATGGCCATGGCATATATGCTGAGCCGAGCGATCGCATTCGGGGTGAGATGGTGGATCTCAGACGGAATTTTCGAGAATGGCCCCGAAAAACGGAACCAATGGAAATCTCAATCCGGCTATAAAGAAGTCGCGGAACACAACCGCCTCGTACGGTTTCGGATCCGGGATCACTTCATCCCCGGCGCCGGCTCCTTTCGCGCTCGAATGCGGCTCGAGAAGCCCGTTGCGGCGGTATGAGTCCGATCGCTCCTCGTCAATCTTGGATCGGCAAATAATGCCGGTGTGCCCTTCAATCCCGACCGGCGGCTCCTCCGGGCGGGCCGGATTCGACTCCTTCGCCCCCATCCGGGGCACCGCCGCGCGCTCCCTTCGGCCCCATCATAGTCTGCAGATTCGGCATCTTCTTCATATGCCACTCCAGCGCTCGGGATCACGCCGGTTTCTCCAAGTAAATCGACCACGGGCGCCGCTATTGCGGGTGCTATAGCACGAATAGGTTTCACAAGTTCAGTTCTCCCAAGCCGACCCCCGAGTCATGCGACATATTTTCGGCCCCGGATTGTGCGAGTTGGGCAGCAAGTTCGGCGCAAAAAGAAGAAAGCCCGGAGGCGGTGTCGTGGGCCGCTCCAACCGAATCCCCAGATGAGGAGCTTTCGGACATAGGCGTTCGCTCCGAATGGGTGCCCAGGCTTCCGAGCTATGAAGAAAAACGAGAATGCGTTCAATAGAGCCGAAAGTGACCCGCTCACCTTTCCCAAAACCCCCAAACCCAACCCCGGAAACCTAACCAACGAAAAAGAAACGAACCGCACATTTACGCCTTACCGAATTTGGAGGAAGGTTCGGATGCGGAGAGACCGAAAGCGTTCCTCGAATGCGTCGGCGGCGAGAGCGCAGGGCAAAGTGCCCGCCCCTCCCCGTCTTTGCCTTTTATAGGTAGGGGGCGGCCGTGGGGGGAGCCGACGCGTCGTTTCACGCGAATCGAGGCAAAAAAAATGTGTCAGCGTCTCCTCATCCTGGGGGCGGCGCAGGCACATTCGGCACAGTCACATTCGGCGTATCAGCGTCTTTTCAGGGGCGCTGGCACTTTCGGCACAAACACATTCGGCGTGTCAGCGTTTTGACGGCCTTGCCCGGAAGGGGCCGCCCTTGCCGGGCAAGACCGGAGGGCTACTGTTGGGGGCAGGAGTGGAATTGGCCACCCCGTCCCCTCTGATAATGTGCGCCTCTTGTGTTTGATGTACGCAGGCACGGCCGAGGGCGCGGGCAGGCGCGCATTCGGCCGGAACGCAGGGCGCCAAGACGGAAATCCCGATAGCGCGGGAAGGCGCGCATTTGGAAGCGACGCGGGGCGCCAGGACGAAAACCCCGATAGCGTGGAAAGGCGCGCATTCGGCACCGACGCCGGGCGTCGGGACAGAAATCCCGATAGCGCGGGAAGGCGCGCATTCGGAAGCGACGCGGGGCGCTAGGACGGAAACCCCGATAGCGCGGGAAGGCGCGCATTCGGAAGCGACACGGGGCGCCAGGACGGAAACCCCGATAGCGCGGGAAGACGCGCATTCGGCATCAACGCAGGGCGTCGGGGTGGAAATCCTGATATCATGGGAAGACGCGCATTCGGCATCAACGCGGGGTGCCAGGGCGGAAACCCCGATAGCGCGGGAAGGCGCGCATTCGGTTCAGGCCTAGACGCATTCGGCGGCCCGGTAGGAAGAAGAACCCGGATGTGCGCCGGTCGGCGGTTAGCCGGCAAAAGTGGGCCCTCGGGCCATTTACTTGTCTGCCCTGTGTCGGTTATTCCTGTACGGTGAAATTAGGGTTGCCAGGGGCATTCTTGTACAAAACGCGACTCAACCTCCTATAAATACACCCTTCAGGGGACGTTGTGGGGGACTTCTGAACTCCGTGCGTTTTAGCCGGAGCACAAGGAATATAAGGTTCGTGTTGTTCGTTCCGTTTTGTAGCTTTGTGTTTCTTGTATCTCCTGTTTTGGTCCCTTAGGGGGTGCAACCCCAAGGGCTGAAACAACAGTAGACTTTAAATGAGGTGAAATTTGGATGGTAGGCTAGAGTAGATATGTACTATCTACTGTAATTTTTGTAGGTTTTTTATAAGGCCATCCCAAGGACATCGACATCCACTCCAAATTCAAAGCATCAATTCAAGGTGAAAGCTAAACTTAATCCCAAACGCTTTTGTTTTCCATATGCAAGACTACTACTTGGTTTATATGATTACAGATTCAAACACCTTACTGTGATGGAACAAGAAGATTGTGATGTTGTCATAACACTACATATTGCGACCCTAGCACAATTCTTTGGCTTAGAAGATTCAGAGTCGAGGATGACTCCTTTTCAAGAAGGGAAGGATGATGAGAACATCTCAACCATACATGCTTCCTCAAGTTAAAGCCATTCACAATACATCATTGAAGATACAAATGGTGGGTCATTTCCACAAAGTCGTGCCAAGAATCTTCAAGAGCAGGTGAATTCACTCCTAACTGATTTTAATTTCAATACTTCTGAGAATGTTATACTACCTAAGTGTTCTACTTTGGTTGTACTCAGGAACGCACAAAAGGAGCATGAAGAAAATGGAGCGTCGGATTATATCACCGATGTGCAAAGCGGACCAGTGGATTTTATCACCACGGTGCAAAATGGACCAGTTGAAAGAACTACTCATAACTCTCAATTTACAGAAGTTATGGAAGTCAATGAGGACTCTTTGGAAAGCTTATCAAGTCAGCTTTCCAATGCCACCAAGTTCAAGTACTTTGGACTTCACACCAATGAGAACCAAGTACTTTAGTTCAGACTGCTCTGAAGGCCAAGAGTCTAACGAGTCAGCATGTTGGTACAAGTTCATGTTCAAAACTGTACCAATCTATAACATTTCGTGTGCATGCTATACATAGTTGGAAAGATGGTCAAGTTAACTTTCCAACGCAACTAACGGTGCATCATTTGGAGTTTTCAAAAAAGAGTTACTGCCATTCTACTAAAGACTGCGCCAGAAGACCAACAGCCTCGCGAACCCACTTCAGAAGCCATTTCGTGGAGGCCTTTTCACATTCTTAATCTTTTCATTTTCATCTCGAATTTACACCTATCTAGCAGGGCTGTTGCTAGTATAAATAACCCCTAGACCCATTGCAAACGAAGACTTTTGATAATTAGAATACAAACCCCTTTGTTCAGCTGAGTGCTAATAAACTCCCAGAGAGAGATTCTCTACCCCTTTGCTCTTTGTTGACGGTAGATAAGTGTCCCGTCAATGAAACATGAAAAAGGACCTAAACATAATTATCTCTTAGATATAGGGGGTCTACTGACATAATTCCATGAGTTTTGGTGAATGTCTATTTCTGCAGGGTGTCCGCTGAAAAGAACCATGGAAGGCCCACATGTTAGGTTTACATAGAGACAAAGGGGCTACACATAACTTTTCTGGAATCTGGAAAGTATGAGAAGACTCTGGAAACAAACCGGAGGCGAAACGGGCCCAGAAGTGGGGCACCCGCCCCCATCCTTGGGCGCCCGCCCCACTAAATTAGCCAATCAGAGGCGATCTCACGGATCATGCCTCCATCGCCTTTGAGGATGAATAATAATCGTTCATTAAGGTCGGTTTGATCCGACGGCTGTGGTGCTTCCTAGAGGGCTAAAGCAAGGCCCCTGGCCCCTGGAGGAGGCATCCCATAAACACTAATTTCATTATCTCTCAGCCAGGATCAGAGGCAGAGGTGTCCCATGAAAGGATGACCTCTCCTTGTAGGATCTCTGATGTCGCCTAGGAGGCCTAGAGGGGGGGTGAATAGGCCTACACAAAAATTATCTCAAACAAAACTCGCCTCAAACTCTTTTGAGGCTTGCACTCCCTCCCCGTGGTCGTGAGTCCAAAAGAGCTCAAACTTTGGGAAGATATACTAGATATGCCCATAGACAACCCCGCAAAAGTTCAGCTCAAAACTCAATCAAAACATACGGGTGACACGTCGCTCTACCCGGCGACACTGTCGCTCGCAAATATAGCTCATTTGAACACGAAACTTTGCGAGATAGAAACTATATACCGAGAGCTCCTTATTCCTACAATATGAAGGTTAGATACAGCTCAAAGACTGTATACCACAGAAGGAGCACAAGAGCCAAGATCTAACTTCCAAACTTTAAGTAGCAGCTGCTCAACAACAAGAACTGCAAGAATATAAGCTAAAGCACAAGTGACACAGTTGTTTATCCCGTGGTTCAGCTCGCCACAAAAGGCTTGCCTATGTCCACGTTGAGGTATCCACAAAAGGATTGAACGTCACCACAAAGGTTGGTTCTTCCCTCGATCTCAAGTCAAGAGAGTTAACTCTTGAGGTGAGAGGGTGATTTCACTAGCTGTAGGGTGAGGTTGCAAACCTCCCAAGGTTGCCACACGAGTTGGCAACTCGAGGGCGACGCCTAGCCGGCTAGGAGCAAGCTCCAAGAGTAACAAACCCTAGAACCACCGGCCAAACGTGAACCAAATGCTCTTAGACTTTGGGAATCGGTGGATCTGCTCTCCTATTGAAGTTTCTTTGCCTTTTCTCTCAAGTTTCTATGGTTGGAATCAAGGATTCACTTGAGGGAGGTGGGAGCTTCAATGGAGGAGAGAGAGGTGAGCTTTGGTCTATTTAGAATGGGAGTGAATGCGTAGAGGAAGAAGATAACCGTTGCGGGCCGAACCCATCGGTATAAAGACGGCCCAAAACGCAACGGTATTCTTCGGGTAACACTGCCGCTCATTACGGGTGACACTGTCGCCCAGTCAAAACAACTCGAAATAGGTCAATCTTTGGCTGGTTGCTTTGGCTAGGTATGAGGATTGAACTCATGGATTTTGAGCATCGGTTCAACAGGTTGACCTCTTGTCCTTGAGTCCCCCTTAATAGTACGGCATTTCCTAAACTCAAACATAAAAGAATGTAAAGTAAATTCCTTTGAGCGGGTTGCCACTTCACTTGATAACCGAGGACTCTACCATAGAATATGTTTTCCTCATTCTCATTCTACCTTGATCATGTGACTTGAGCCATATCCATATATATATATGAGTTCACCTTCATGGCTTCAAGTCACTTCCACTAATCATCTGATCCTCAACATAATATGACTTCTCATAGCTAGATTAGTTCCTCGACTAAATGCAAGTACTCTCTTCTTCGCCTTAGCCATGGTACCTCGGTCCAAGCCCATGCTTACCCTTCACCTCCGCTTAGTACCTCAAAGCCCTTTCCTTGCTATCTTCACCATATCAAGCCATACTCAAGTCATACCACTAAGCATCTATTGAATAACCATTTCTTCAATATTTTGATCCTTGCTTGAATATCTTCTAGATATGAATGTTGATATCAATCAAGCTTCAGTTTGACTCACGTAGAGACATATATAGATTAACATTAATATGGTTAAGCCAATTCACGATTCCTTAGATCCTCTTTATTTTGGCTTGACCCTCTATCCATGCAAGCAACCCAAAGTGGAGACCATCTTATGTCCATTATATATTATCTCCTTTGTTTCTTTCCGAATATGCTTGCTTTCACATGATGCTATGATATCCCACAACATACAAGCCATTTCATTGATTCCATTTGCATTGTTGTCTTTTGCTTGAACTAGATTGTTTCCATAATCTTTGAACACACAACAATACATGACTTGGCCTTCATCTCAACACAATGTGGAATACCATCAAGTTTGCCTTGTTGAACCTTATATATATACTTGTTAACGCATAATCCACAAGTATATGCAATAGACTAACTTCCTGTTCAACACTTAGCAAACTTGTTAGACCTTTAATTATGTTGTCAATCAATTCACCAAAACCACTAAAGGGCTAGATGCACTTACAATCTCCCCCTTCTTGGTGATTGATGACAACACAATTAAAGCTTATAAGAGATTGATAAACATTAAGATTTTGAACCCTATGATATAGTGAGCTCCCCCTAAATGTGTGCATCAAAGGAATTCAACTTTGGCCTCAAATGCCAAATGCACATATTTAAGATGAAGTGTGGGAATTCTCCTATATCATAGCATTCGTGGGGTGCAAGTTGTAACATGATAACCGTGATGCTCATGACAGATCATATATGCACTCAAGGAATATAAGCAATGCACCATTCAAGGCATGAAAGTCACACACTAGCATAAAAGGTCCTTACAAAGAACATCAATTTAAACTATCCTTGCACACACCACACAAATTTTGAAAAATCTTATATGCCTCTCCTTTACCCCTTTCAATCCACATATCATCTCACTTTCAACCAATATTTCTCCCCCTTTGGCATTAATCTCCAAAAAGGGTCTCTCCATCAAGAGGAAGAAATGATGGTAGACAAGTGAGGGCAAGATATAGGTAAAAGATTAGCATATAGGACTTCTCTCCTAATTTTCTACCAAACAAAGTATGCAACAACTTAAGTCAAGATTCTTGAGAAGTAGCATATTTAGCTCATACCTCACTTAGTTTGAGTTAAACATAAGACAGACTCATGCCATCACCACAAGAGGTATGAACCAAATATCTAAAGATTTCTCTAATCGTCACCACAAGAACAACTTATGGTGTGACTCAAAATATTGCATACACATGCACACACTAGCATGTAAGGGCCTAGATGCACAAAGGTAATTCAAAAGTTCATGGAGCGATATACTTTTGTTCTAAGCCTCACAATCTCCACCGTAAAGATGATTTCAATAGTTAGATTTAGTGCTTTGACGGGACTAGTACTTCTTTATGCAAAATAGCTTCATTTGTGCCCATCTCTCACTACCATCATCTTCATGGAGATATCACAAACTTGTGCTTGATCTCAATTGAAAGTCCATTGCTAGCTCTTGCTGTCATTCTAAGATACAAACTGAAGACATATTTCTTGATATACCAAATTTAAAAGATTGCCCACCAATATCAATTGAAATATCATCTTCACAATTTTGACACCAATTGAAGAAATCTTCACAAGTTGATGCCACTTGAAGTGAATGCCCGTATCTCACAATGTCACCTAGGTGATGCTCACAAAGGCAAAAGATAGCATTAAATTGCACAAGCTAGAGTTTCACAACTAGTGACTTTTTGGATGAGGAAAGCATATAAGTCACTAATTGCAAAACCTCATAACATAGACTAAATTCCCCCTTTTTGATAGTGCACACATATATATGTGGAAGGCAAGAACATATGCACTTTTGGCCAATGAAGTCCAAACAAGGGAATTTAAGCTATATTATGGAGAGTAGCTATTAAAGAGATAAAACTGCAATCCAAATGAAAATGAGAGATAACTTTACCAATTTGGATTAAGTTAATGTAGCATACTCATGAGAAACACATTCTCAGCAAGAGACTGTACACATTCACTAGAAGAAAAGGTTAGTCTCAAAAGACACAAGGCATAGAATGGGCTCCCCCTTAATATGTGCATTAAGTACTTGAATTACTTGTGAAATGCACTTGAAATCAGTTTAAGAGTCAAGAGGAGTTCATTCTATATCTTGGTCAAGGCATGATAAATTTGCAATAATAGAAATTATGCCAAGAATAGATACCACTACCAAGGTAGATAAATCACCATATTGATATGACCATCATAAGTGAGACTTGATAATTTAGATGGCCACAGTTCTCTTCACTTGATGGTTTATGGTGAACTAGAGCTCTTATGATCATCCAATATTCATGATAGGTTCCTAGTTCTTCATTTTACCTAAAGCGACCTCACATAGAGAGCAAAAGGTAAAATTCATAAAATGTGCAGATTGTGAACTAGGAGTTACCACTTTCATTGAAAAAGAATTTCGGGAGATCAATAGTATGGATCAAGTGCACTTGTTGAGCTCTAGAGAGGAGAAATAGTAATGAAAGACCACTCTTCAGTTGTTTTTCTCCAACTCATTCAGATTTAGTTCCATTGAAGGATTGGGGCATCCTTTTGAAATACCAGAAGAATCCAAGGAACCATTTATCCACCTTTTCCCATGTGTGGGACTGCACAACAAGCATTCAAAAGACACCAATAGTCTTCCAAGATATAGGCTAAGCTCCCCCTAAATCTGTGCATACAAGAGTACACAACGTCCACTTAAGCACATTAATAATACTGAGGTCATGGGAGAGGTTAGCACTATATTCCAGCTGATTACAAACTTCTTCAAGCTGATTGCAATCAAATAGTTTCAGCTGATTCTTGCCTCCAGTTGATTTGAGCTAGTATCCACTAATTGTAACTCATTGCTCCTTCATGTAGCTACTGAATTCATTTGGTTTTATCTAGCTTTGGTTGATTTCAGCTATTGTTTCTGAAAATCTGCTGCAGATTGCCTTTTGATCCAACTTGTTGCAACCGTGTGCTGCTACATGTAATCTGAGTACAACTGATTTGGACCCAAGTGTGAGTCCTTTTCTTCCATTGAAAACTCAGTTAGGACAAACTGATGACTCACTTTCTAATGATTCCTCATGACCAACTTGAGAGCCAACTGAACCTTGTTACAATGCACTTCACTTTCATACGGTCGGTTTTCAGATTCTGTCATCCTTAGAGAAAAATTCATAACTCTCATAACACTGGCTCAAACTATATGAAATTTTGCAAGAGTATCCATCTATGAGTCCTTTAACTGCTATATAAATTTCAGTCCATTTGGACTTCATTTTATCAGCTAAATCAATTTTTCTCCTACAGCTGATAGGTCTGAAACTGCACTCTGTCAGAATTCAAATCTTTGAAGAACACTTCATATCTGTCAAACCACAAGATTCATATATATGAAATTTGGTAGGAATGATAATCCGTGAGTGATATAATTGCTGTAGAAATTTCAGACCATTTGAACTCTATTTTATATAGACAAATTAGTTTTCCACCAACTGCTAAAGTCTGAAATACAGTGAGTTTTCAGTTTCTGTCTTCTCTAGAGAATAATCCATATCTCTCAGACCACTAGCCCAATATACATTAAATTTAGTAGAAGTCTTTATAAATGAGTCCTTTAACTTCTGTAGAAAAATCAAACCATTTGGACTTCATTTGATCCAACAAATCAATCATCTACCACAACTGCTAGATCTGAATACTTGTAACATCTCTGATGTTATATTACCTAAAACCTGACATGTCATCATGTTTAGTCGCAAAGCATTCATGTTAGGTCAACTTTGATGTGCATCAACTAAAATAAGTTTATATTCTAGGTTGATTGTGCTCCTGAGATGATGCTTGTTATTGCTTTTGATAGCCTAGAGGTGTGACGCTAGAATCAAACGCGATTTCATTTTGAAAACCCTGTTTCCGACAAACTCCGATTTACCCCCTTTTCCCTAATTCAAAATCTACAAAGAATTTGGGGTTGGTCCAAAAAGCAAGATTGTAGGGCTTGATGAGACCTACAATGTTGGTGAACAAAGTTTTTCAAGTTTTCAAAAAGAATTTCAAATAAATTTGAAAATACGGTTTTCCGGTTGTCCCCTTTTCAATTTCAAACCATAATTCAAAAACTATGCATATTTTGGAAAAACATCCTTTGGAGAAAATGTGCAGTTTGAAAAGTTGAGTTTTCCATAGTTTTGGAGTTTTTCAAGTTATTTAGAAAAATCCAAAGTAATTTCAAATATTTCATCCTAGGGTTTTTGTTCCCTTTTCAAAATTTGATTCAAATTCAATTTTCCTTGCAAAATTTGAAAATGTGCCAGTTGAGAAAGTTGTAGAGAATGAAAAATTAGGCCAAGGTTGTTTTTGGAATTTTTCGAGTACAGTTCAATTTTTGGGAGTAATTTGCAAAATTCAGAAAGATCTGTCCATGCTACGGTGTCGCGACGTCATCATCGTCCTCCTCCTCCCTCTGTTCTTGGTCACCGCCGCCATGCCGGCTTGTCGCCGCCGGCCGCCAGCGCATAGCCGCGCTAGAAGCTTCGCGCCGCCCCGTGTCGCCGTCTCCGACCCCGCCCTTGCGCCATCAAGACCCCGGCCGGACCCCTCCCCCTCTCCCTTATCCCTCTGCCGTCTCGCCCTGCTTCGCCCCGTAGCCATTGCCGCCCGAGCTCCGCTCTCCATCGCCGTCGCGCTCGCGCCGCCATAGCCCGAGCAAAACCCGCCATTAGCTCCGCCTTGAGCTCGCGCATCTGACCCGCGTCACCAAGCTCGCTCGTCCCCGCTACATCGCCCGCGCGCCCATCTTCTTCTCCGCGCACGGTGAGCCGAGCCGCGAGAGTCGCCGCCGTCGTTCTCCCTCGTCTTAGATCATTTTTCAAATTCCTCTCGCCACCAAGCTTGCTTTGACCTGCTGCCTTTGATGCGCTCCTTGGTTTTTGATTTGGAGCACAGCCGCCGCCGGAACGCGAAGCTCGCCGCCGGGTTCGCCGCCGACGCCATTCCCGCCGCCGCCAAGCTCCCATCTCCGGCCGCCCAATCATCCCATCTTCAAGCGCATCGTCGCCAGGGTGAGCTCTTGGTCACGCTCGTGTCCCCAGCTTGGCTTCTAGGTTCCCGTAGCGCCCGGCCGTCGTCGTGTCGCCGCCGCTCGCCGTGACGTCGCCGCCGCGTCCAAGGCCGAGGCCGATAGGGCCTCGCGGCTGCGTCCTTTGGCTCGCGCATCCCGCTCACCGCATCGCGTAGCTCTAGCGCGCGCTAACGCCGCCGGAGAAGCTCGACGAGCTTCCCGCCGCACCGCGGCTCCGCCACTCCGCCATGGCCGCCGGCGGCGTGCGCCGCCGCGTTAGCTGCCCCATTAGCTAGCTCAACGGGTGCGCCTTGCTTTGCCGGGATCACGTAGGGCTAGGCCTCGCCGCCTAGGACCTCGCCGCCGGCGAGGAATCGCCGCGAGCCCCGCCGCCGCCGGCCCAACTCGGTCGAGTTGGATGGGCCGGCTTTGCTGCTTGTTTGGGCCGATCGGGCCACGGTCTTTGGGCCGAGCCTGTCCACTTTCGGCTTGATCGGCCTTTTCCTTTTTATAAATCCTTTTTCATTTCTATTTAGGCATAAAATGTTTTATTCTTTCAAAATTCATAGTAAATTGTGTATTGCTCCAAAAATTCTGAAAATTTTTGTGGGTGCTCTTTATGTTGTCCTCTATCTAGGAAAATTTCAAAATGCCAAATTTGAGTACTTTTGTTATGTTCAAAAATTAGTCCTTTTATTTAAAAAGTGAGTCTTCTCGATTTTTAATAATTTATTTACTTATCCAAAAATCATGAAAATTTATTTGTGCACTTGTTTTTAATATAAGCTACTTAAAATTAATTTTTGAAATCAATTTGACAACTTTTGTTTTAGGATTTAATTTCCTTAGTTAATTAATTATTTGTTTGACTTTGGATTTGAGTGAAGACCCTAGGTCATTAGCCTTAATGACCTTTGGCACTTTAATTAATTGTTTGCGCTTGTCTAAAATCTTATTTAGTTTTCGTCGAGCATCATATTTTATATTCCATCATGTTGAAGCATTTTAATTATCTCGTGTAGTCCCCGTGATCGAGGAGAGACTGTCGATTCCGTTCGAGGATTAGTTGTCGAGACAACCCTAGTTCCGAGGAAGTCAATCCATCTTTGGTGATTGGTCATCTTCCGGATACGTCGTTGAAGAACGTCTACACCGACTTTCAAGGCAAGCCCCGGATCCATTAACCAATTCCTTGATTTTTGCAAAAGTTTTATCACTTGAGTTTGTATCATTTGCATTAGGTACTAGGAGTTGAGTGATAACCTACTTGACGCATTAACTTTCTTGTTTATTCTAATATCATCCTTGAAACCGTTTTGATTGAAAAATACGTAACAATGCTTAGCCTTGCTAATTTAGTTCGGATTTCGAAAATATTTTCAAAAGGATGTGCTTACCCTGTCGGTAAGTTTAATTTTACTTCGCAATAAAATCGTTGATCAGAATATTGGGTTTCATCGAATGACGTCTCGATGTAATCCTTTGTTCGGATCGTTACATCTTTTAATGAAGTTGAGACCGGTCGGGTAACTTGCATCGGGTTAGGGATGTAGTGTTTCCGACGTGTGTCGATTAAGGACCGTATCGTTGTAGGGCCGCCTTGTGGTTCGAGCCTTGCAACTAATCACATACTATGGTAAGCCTAAGACCCCGGCTATTCCATCATCGGAACGGATAACCGCGCCCGGGAGTGGAGAGATGGCGGGAATACGAGTTACCCTCGTGGGCTTGGTCCTGGATTTGAGGCGTACGGTATTCTCGGGTGGGCGGACCCGGGTTGGTTTTGGAAGATCGAGTGAAGGTTGATATATGCAAGATTTGGTTCTACATATATCATGTGATTAGGGATCCCAGTGGGTATAATCGATTCGAATCGTCGTTGCTCCTCGGTTATGGAGACTCGATCACGACTCGCATCGTAATGCGATGAAACTTGAAGGATTTTGTTGGAAGGCGAGAATGTGATCTCCGTGAATTATCTTGATCTGTGTAATCAAGCTAGACTAGTCTCACCTTAGAATCTAATGAATAATGCGGAAAGTAAAACTTGAGGTTGAAACTAGGTTAGTGCTTTTCTCGCAAAATACTTTGATTCTTTGCTAAGCCTTACCTTGTCCTATCGGCCTTCATTCTTGAGTCTTCTCCCCTCTTTTTTCGTCGGGTAAGTCTTGCGGAGTACTTTTGTACTCGGGGTTTGTTCTACCCTTGTTGCGGTGTGTCCGTCAAGTGAGGACGTCGAGTAGTTTGTTTGGCTCTGGGCGAGCACTACGTTTTGGTGAATCATAAAGTTAAGTAATGATATTCCACTACTATGATTGTAATCAAAACAACTTATTATTTGAAAGGTTTTATTTATAAATGCTTTGTAAACTTATGTTATTGTAATCCTTCCGCACTTTTACTCGATATATTTTATTTATACAAAAATTGTTGTAATACCGCAATGTCTCTTATAATGATCGATCCGAGTTCGAAAGATTCGTGGATGATTCGGGTTTCCCGAGGACACCCGACGAGCTTGTTAAGTTGTGTGGAACACATGCATAGTAATCGAGGTGCGTTAAGACAAGGATTAGTGCATGTGGGCCATATTACTTAGGAGGTTACGCCACGGCTGAGTATCGAGCCGGATCGTTATTCTAGAGCTATTGTAGTATTCTTTGCAAAAACTTCAAAAGGTTTTGGATCGAATAAAAATTTAACTTGACTATTTTGGTCCAAATTGCTTATTCCTTACCTATATTCACTCCTATAGCTCTTTAGTCATGTTTAAAAGCTTGTGGTGGAATATCATGTTATATTGCCCTATTTATAAAAAGTTTACTTTTAAGTATGTGTTACATTAAAGTCTTTTAAACTTAGAACGTAGGTCCGTTCATGCATCATGCTTAATTAACCTGTTAATAAATACCTCCCCTCTTAATGTGAATTGGGTTAGGTAGTATCAATCCTATTCCTGCTAGCCTTCAGATCCCACCTATCTATTCTTTAATCTTGATCCTATCTTTTGTTGAAAGCTCGAGTTTAAAGTTTGGCTTGTTATTCAACGGATGCTGTTCATACCCGAGCATCCGATCTTTTGGGATTCCTCAAAATGGGGGTGATGATTCCAATCCTCCACCAGTTCAACCCGGTTGTCGATACCCTTGCCGCTCCGGTCAATGCTACAACTATTCTAGCTCGAGAATCGAGAATATCACTCGGGGTAATCATGGTCGGAATAATGGTAATGAGGTCACGTATTTTGATTTCGCAGCCACTCCCACCGAGTCTTCACCAAAGCAGATGAACCTCTTGAAGCTGATTATTGGCTCCGCACCATGCAGCAAAAGTTCGATCTCATTCCTTGTACGAAGTTCGAAGCCACTATTTGCAGCTCAACAGCTGAGAGATGTTGCGGTGGCTTGGTGGGAAAATCTTGTTGCTATACAGCCCACTGGTCATCATGTCACATGGGAAGAGTTTCGTGAAGCTTTCCGCACTCATTATGTTTCACAAGGTGTTATGAAAGTTAAAAAGGAAGAATTTTTATCTTTACAGCAAGGTGATATGTCTGTCGTACAGTATGTGAGCGAGTTTAATCACTTATCCCAGTATGCACCTGAGTATGTTGATACAGATGATAAAAAGAAGGGTTACTTCTTGAGGGGTCCGGATAGTAAGATCTCGTATGATGATTTCTAGTGCTACTCTTAATACTACATTTTACGAGACAGTTGATATTGCTATCACTTGCGAAGCCGTTAATCGTAAGCACCGAAGGCCAAGAAGAAGAAGGCTCGAATACCGAATCCTCGGGCGGTAAGCCTAAGCGCACGAAGATAATCCGTCATCCTGTAAATCATTTTCATATTCCTTATCATCCGAGTCCAAGTATCAAGTCCCGCAGCGGGCACTTGTCCGTCCCGTTGCGGCTCTTTCTTATCCACGCCACCGAATGCTCCTAGCGTTCGAAAACCCACTTTACAAATACGAGAACTACCCATGTTACAACCGTGGAAAGTCTCGGTCACTCTACAAGGGACTGTCCACATCCAAACCGATTACAATTCCAATGTTCCAAGTACTTATGTGTCACATCAGAATCAACAGAAGAGCCAAATTAAGAAGAAAATTGGGCGTGTCTTTTACACGCAAGCAGGTAATATTCCTGAGGGAGAGCCTATTTTGATGGGTATGTTCCATGTTGCCAATCACTCTGCATTTATACTTTTTGACTCTGGAGCATCCCATACATTCATCAATCGGACATTTGTTATGAAGCATGAGATCCCAATTGGAGAAACAAAAGAAAATTTCTTTATTCGAGTCACTGGAGGGCGTATGTGTACTAAGGAAATGGTACATCGGTACCCATAGAATTGGGTGGGCATATCTTTCCCACATCAATGATTGTTCTAAAGGATCGGGATATAGATGTGATCCTAGGCATGAACTGGATGAATCGGCGTGGAGCTATTATTGATACTTTAAATAGAACTATAAAAGTGAATTTATCGATGGTAAATCTCGTTGCTTATTCAATTTCCAATTTCGAAGAGAGCGATCAAGAGAGTTTGTGCAACTTTCGTGAAGGAGATTCGAGATATCCTCGTAGTCAAAGATTTCCCGATGTATTTCCCGATGAGTTACCCGGTATACCTCCGGATAGAGAAGTGGAGTTTGCAATCGAGTTGAAGCTGCGGTACGCCCCAATATCCGAAGAGCATATAGAATGGCACCACCGAATTAGCGAGAACTTAAAGCTCGGTTGAAAGAATTGCTTAATAAAGGTTTTATCGATACGGTAGTTCATCTTGGGGTTGCCTTGACCATCTTTGTAAAGAAGAAAGATAAAACCTTGAGGTTGTGTGTTGACTATCGTCCATTGAATGAAGTGACTATCAAAAATAAGTATCCTCGGCCTCGTATTGATCTGCTCTTAGATCGGTTGGCGGGAGCGAAAGTGTTTTCAAAGATCGATCTTCAATCGGCTATCATCGAGATCAAGATTCGTCCCGAAGATATTTCAAAGGCGCATTCACAACTAGATATGGTCGTATGAGTATCTGGTTATGTCTTTTGGACTTGCAAATGCACAAGCTCATTTCTTATATTTGATGAATTCGGTGTTCATGCGAGAACTTGATCGGTTTGTGGTGGTCCTCACGATAATATCTTGATTTATTCCAAGAATGAAGAAGAACATGTTGAACACCTCGAATAGTTCGCAACGTACGAGAGAACATCGGTTATATGCTAGGTTCAGCAAGTGTGAGTTTTGGCTTAAGGAAGTGCAATTCCTTGGATATGTTTTATCGCTAAGGGCATAATGTTGACCCTAGTAAAGTAAAGGATATTCTAGATTGGGAATCACCAACCACCATTTCCGAGGTCCGTAGTTTCCTTGGAATGGCGGGTTATTATCGCAGATTCATTGCTAACTATTCAAAGGTAGCTAAGCCTATAATTGAGTGTTGAAGAATCAAGCCAAGTTTGTTTGGTTACCTAAATGTGAGGAGGCATTTCAGTCCTTAAAGAAGTCATTGACTCTTTGCTCCGATTTTAGTTCAACCGGATATGGAGAAACAGTTTGATGTTTATTGTGATGCTTCGGCGGTGGTCTTGGTTTGTGTGCGATGCAAGAAGGCGAGTTATTGCTTATGCATCAAGACAGCTCAAACGTCATGAAGAACATTATCCAACTCATGATCTAGAGTTAGCAGCAGTTGTTCATGCCTTGAAGATTTGGCGTCACTATCTGTTGGGTAATACATGTCATATCTATACAGATCATAAGAGTTTGAAGTATATCTTCACTCAAGAAGAATTGAATATGAGGCAAAGAAGATGGTTAGAACTGATTAAAGATTATGATCTCGAAGTGCATTACCATCCTGGTAAGGCAAATGTGGTTGCCGATGCACTTAGTCGAAAAATTCATTGCAACTGTTTGACAGTGAAGCCCCTGGATATTTCTTTATGTCATGAGATAGAAAAGTTGGGCATAGAGATGATACAACAAGGCAGTCTGACTAACATTTCTATGGAGTCAACTATCCGAGATCAAATTATCATTGCTCAGAGAGATAATAAAGGTATGGAACATATCAAGGAGAAAGTTAGAGAGGGAAAAATATCCTGTTTCAGAATTGATGAAGCAGATGTTATATGGTTCAAGAATCGTCTGGTCGTACCAAAAATTCCTGAGTTACGTCAAAAGATCCTCGATGAAACACATCTTTCAAGATTCTCTATTCATCCAGGAAGCAGTAAGATGTATCATGATTTGAAACAAAAATTCTGGTGGACTAAGATGAAGATAGAAATTGCTCGATATGTCGCCAGATGTGACACTTGTCAAAAGGTGAAAGCTGTGCATTTGAAGTCTGCTGGAGAATTACAACCATTACCCATTCCAGCTTGGAAGTGGGAAGATATTAGTATGGATTTCATAATGGGCTTACCCAAGACATCAAGAGGATTTGATTCCATCGGGTTATTGTGGATCGACTCACAAAGTCAGCTCATTTTATTCCAGTCAAGACAGATCATTCAGCTTTGACATATGCTAAGTTATATATTACACGAATCTTAAGCTTTCATGGGGTACCAAGGACTATTGTTTCCGATAGGGGTACACAATTTGTCTCACAGTTTTGGAAGCAATTCCATAAGACAATGGGTACCAAATCTCTTTATAGTTCAGCCTATCATCCACAGACTGATGGTCAGACAGAAAGAGTCAATCAGATTCTTGAAGACATGTTGAGGTCTTGTGTATTAAATTTTCCAGAGAAGTGGGATGAATGTTTGCCATTAGCAGAGTTCTCTTATAACAATAGCTATCAAGAGAGTATCAAGATGGCACCATTTGAAGCACTATATGGTCGCAGATGTCGGACCCCATTGAATTGGTCGAACCGGGAGAGATGGTTTTTCGGGGTTGATCTTGTGAAAGAGATAGAAGAAAAGGTTAGACAGATACAGAACAATTTGAAAGTAGCTCAATCTCGACAGAAAAGTTATGCAGATAAGAGGCGTCGACCTCTAATGTTTGCCAAAGGAGATTATGTATATCTGAAAGTATCACCCATGAAGGGAGTTAGTCGCTTTGGAGTTAAAGGCAAATTAGCACCTCGTTATATTGGTCCATTTCAGATTTTAGCAAAATGTGGTAAGGTAGCATACCGTTTGCAGTTGCCTGAACAGTTGTCAGCGGTACACAATGTATTTCATGTGTCACAACTCAAGAAATGTCTTCGACCACCTGACAAAATTGTTGATGTTGAAGGGATTGAACTTGAACTTGATTTGACTTATTCAGAGTATCCTATCAGGGTTCTAGATCAGAAAGATCGTGTCACCCGAAGCAGAACAATCAAGTGGTACAAGATACAGTGGGAACGTCACTCAGAAGAAGAAGCTACTTGGGAGTCTGAGGAATATCTGTCAGAAAATTTTCCGGAGTTCTATGCTTCTATCTAAGTTATAATTCCCTCTATGAGTTGTAACTGGTCTAGTGTGAGTTGTAAAAACCCCTTTCCTTATGTACTTGTTCGAGATGTGTTTGCTTGACACATTTCCTTTTCCATTACCTAACCCAAGGCTTTAAATCTCGGGGCGAGATTTCTTTAAGGGGGAAAGGCTGTAACATCTCTGATGTTATATTACCTAAAACCTGACATGTCATCATGTTTAGTCGCAAAGCATTCATGTTAGGTCAACTTTGATGTGCATCAACTAAAATAAGTTTATATTCTAGGTTGATTGTGCTCCGAGATGATGCTTGTTATTGCTTTTGATAGCCTAGAGGTGTGACGCTAGAATCAAACGCGATTTCATTTTGAAAACCCCGTTTCCGACAAACTCCGATTTACCCCTTTTCCCTAATTCAAAATCTACAAAGAATTTGGGGTTGGTCCAAAAAGCAAGATTGTAGGGCTTGATGAGACCTACAATGTTGGTGAACAAAGTTTTTCAAGTTTTCAAAAGAATTTCAAATAAATTTGAAAATACGGTTTTCGACGGTTGTCCCCTTTTCAATTTCAAACCATAATTCAAAAACTATGCATATTTTGGAAAAACATCCTTTGGAGAAAATGTGCAGTTTGAAAAGTTGAGTTTTCCATAGTTTTGGAGTTTTTCAAGTTATTTAGAAAAATCCAAAGTAATTTCAAATATTTCATCCTAGGGTTTTTGTTCCCTTTTCAAAATTTGATTCAAATTCAATTTTCCTTGCAAAATTTGAAAATGTGCCAGTTGAGAAAGTTGTAGAGAATGAAAAATTAGGCCAAGGTTGTTTTTGGAATTTTTCGAGTACAGTTCAATTTTTGGGAGTAATTTGCAAAATTCAGAAAGATCTGTCCATGCTACGGTGTCGCCGACGTCATCATCGTCCTCCTCCTCCCTCGTTCTTGGTCACCGCCGCCATGCCGCTTGTCGCGCCGGCCGCCGCCGCATAGCGCGCTAGAAGCTTCGCGCCGCCCGTGTCGCCGTCTCCGACCCCGCCCTTGCGCCATCAAGACCCGGCCGGACCCTCCCCTCTCCCTTATCCCTCTGCCGTCTCGCCCTGCTTCGCCCCGTAGCCATTGCCGCCCGAGCTCCGCTCTCCATCGCCGTCGCGCTCGCGCCGCCATAGCCCGAGCAAAACCCGCCATTAGCTCCGCCTTGAGCTCGCGCATCCGACCCGCGTCCACCAAGCTCGCTCGTCCGCTACATCGCCGCGCGCCCATCTTCTTCTCCGCGCACGGTGAGCCGAGCCGCGAGAGTCGCCGCCGTCGTTCTCCCTCGTCTTAGATCATTTTTCAAATTCCTCTCGCCACCAAGCTTGCTTTGACCTGCTGCCTTTGATGCGCTCCTTGGTTTTTGATTTGGAGCACGGCCGCCGCCGAACATGGCTTCGCCGCCGGGTTCGCCGCCGACGCCATTCCCGCCGCCGCCAAGCTCCCATCTCGGCCGCCCAATCATCCCATCTTCAAGCGCATCGTCGCCAGGGTGAGCTCTTGGTCACGCTCGTGTCCCCAGCTTGGCTTCTAGGTTCCCGTAGCGCCCGGCCGTCGTCGTGTCGCCGCCGCTCGCCGTGCCGTCGCCGCCGCGTCCAAGGCCGAGGCCGATAGGGCCTCGCGCTGCGTCCTTTGGCTCGCGCATCCCGCTCGCCGCATCGCGTAGCCTCTAGCGCGCGCGCTAACGCCGCCGGAGAAGCTCCGACGAGCTTCCCCGCCGCACCGCAGCTCCGCCGCTCCGCCATGGCCGCCGGCGAGCGTGCGCCGCCGCGTTAGCCGCCCCATTAGCTAGCTCAACAGGTGCGCCTTGCTGCCAGGATCACGTAGGGCTAGGCCTCGCCGCCTAGGACCTCGCCGCCGGCGAGGAATCGCCGGCGAGCCCCTCGCCGCCGCCGGCCCAACTCGGTCGAGTTGGATGGGCCGGCCTGCTACTGTTTGGGCCGATCAGGCCACAGTGCTGGGCCGAGCCTGTCCACTTTCGGCCCAGTCGGCCTTTTTCCTTTTTATAAATCCTTTTTCATTTCTATTTAGGCATAAAATGTTTTATTCTTTCAAAATTCATAGTAAATTGTGTATTGCTCCAAAAATTCTGAAAATTTTTGTGGGTGCTCTTTATGTTGTCCTCTATCTAGGAAAATTTCAAAATGCCAAATTTGAGTACTTTTGTTATGTTCAAAAATTAGTCCTTTTATTTAAAAAGTGAGTCTTCTCTCGATTTTTAATAATTTATTTACTTATCCAAAAATCATGAAAATTTATTTGTGCACTGTTTTTAATATAAGCTACTTAAAATTAATTTTTGAAATCAATTTGACAACTTTTGTTTTAGGATTTAATTTCCTTAGTTAATTAATTATTTGTTTGACTTTGGATTTGAGTGAAGACCCTAGGTCATTAGCCTTAATGACCTTTGGCACTTTAATTAATTGTTTGCGCTTGTCTAAAATCTTATTTAGTTTTCGTCGAGCATCATATTTTATATTCCATCATGTTGAAGCATTTTAATTATCTCGTGTAGTCCCCGTGATCGAGGAGAGACTCCGTCGATTCCGTTCGAGGATTAGTTGTCGAGACAACCCTAGTTCCCGAGGAAGTCAATCCATCTTTGGTGATTGGTCATCTTCCAGATACGTCGTTGAAGAACGTCTACACCGACTTTCAAGGCAAGCCCCGGATCCATTAACCAATTCCTTGATTTTTGCAAAAGTTTTATCACTTGAGTTTGTATCGCTGCATTAGGTACTAGGAGTTGAGTGATAACCTACTTGACGCATTAACTTCCTTGTTTATTCTAATATCATCCTTGAAACCGTTTTGATTGAAAAATACGTAACAATGCTTAGCCTTGCTAATTTAGTTCGGATTTCGAAAATATTTTCAAAAGGATGTGCTTACCCCGTCGGTAAGTTTAATTTTACTTCGCAATAAAATCGTTGATCGAATATTGGGTTTCATCGAATGACGTCTCGATGTAATCCTTTGTTTGGATCTCGTTACATCTTTTAATGAAGTTGAGACCGGTCGGGTAACTTGCATCGGGTTAGGGATGTAGTGTTTCCGACCGTGTCGATTAAGGACCGTATCGTTGTAGGGCCGCCGTGGTTCGAGCCTTGCAACTAATCACATACTATGGTAAGCCTAAGACCCGGCTATTCCATCATCGAACGGATAACCGCACACCGGGAGTGGAGAGATGGCGGGAATACGAGTTACCCTCGTGGGCTTGGTCCTGGATTTGAGGCGTACGGTATTCTCGGGTGGCGCAGACCGGGTTGGTTTTGGAAGATCGAGTGAAGGTTGATATATGCAAGATTTGGTTCTACATATATCATGTGATTAGGATCCCCAGTGGGTATAATCGATTCGAATCGTCGTTGCTCCTCGGTTATGGAGACTCGATCACGACTCCGCATCGTAGTAACTGATGAAACTTGAAGGATTTTGTTGGAAGACTGAGAATGTGATCTCCGTGAATTATCTTGATCTGCTGTAATCCAGCTAGACTAGTCTCACCTTAGAATCTAATGAATAATCTGGAAAGTAAAACTTGAGGTTGAAACTAGGTTAGTGCTTTTCTGCAAAATACTTTGATTCTTTGCTAAGCCTTACCTTGTCCTATCTGGCCTTCATTCTTGAGTCTTCTCCCCTCTTTTTTCGTCGGGTAAGTCTTGCGGAGTACTTTTGTACTCAGGGTTTGTTCTACCCTTGTTGCAGGTGTGTCCGTCAAGTGAGGACGTCGAGTAGTTTGTTTGGCTCCTGGGCAGAGCACTACGTTTTGGTGAATCATAAAGTTAAGTAATGATATTCCACTACTATGATTGTAATCAAAACAACTTATTATTTGAAAGGTTTTATTTATAAATGCTTTGTAAACTTATGTTATTGTAATCCTTCCGCACTTTTACTCTGATATATTTTATTTATACAAAAATTGTTGTAATACTGCAATGTCTCTTATAATGATCGATCCAGTTCGAAAGATTCGTGGATGATTCGGGTTTCCCGAGGACACCCGACAGAGCTTGTTAAGTTGTGTGGAACACATGCATAGTAATCTGAGGTCTGTTAAGACAAGGATTAGTGCATGTGGGCCATATTACTTAGGAGGTTCTGCCACAATACTGCACTGCTGAAACTGACATGAATTAAACTCCTTAGATAAAACTTCATATCTCTCAGACCACTGGTTCAATATGCATGAAATTTGGTAGAGAGCTTCAAATATGTGTCCTTTAACTTATGTAAAAGTTTCAGCTCATTTGGACACCATTTGGTCAGTCAAATAATTTTTCTACCATAACTGCTGAAGTCTGAAAACTGCAAAAGTGCTGAAGCTGACGTAAACCAACTCAAAACTGACTTTCTTCTAAACCAAACTTCTTGAAATTTGTACAGCAACAATTATGAGATATATATGGTGTGCTCACAAAGGTTTAGGTCAATTCATCAGCATTTGTGTCTTCAAATCCATGCTGAAGAGCAGCCAACTCGAATTTCAGATTTACGGGACAGATTTGATAATTCTCAATTCTTCTCTTCTTCTTATCCAATCTTGAGGTGAACTTGGCTAGGTGTACTCACAAGACATATTTTCCATTTAGACCTCTTATATCCTGTGAGTTCTTCCAATATACCTCATACAACTCAACCACAAACTTGATTTCACCGAAATTTAGATTTTGATCTATATGGCCTCTAGCAAGAAAGATCTTCCTTTAGGTGAAGAGAAACCTTCAAGCTTGTGATTCGTCCAGTTAAGCAAGCACAACCTCTTATGCTGAACTTTCTGTAGATAAGCTCAAACACAAGATAGCATTAGTATCACAAGCACTAGCTTCTCATTTAGCAACCCTTTGTATGTGTAGGAAGCAAGTGGGTTACTAAATAGAGAAACCTCATAACATGGATTAAATCTCCCTTAAAGTCTCATGCACATTCTTTTGAGTGGAATGGCAAAGTGAATATGCATGATTGGTCAATTAAGTCCAAAGAGCAGATTTAAGCCATATTGTGGTGAGTGGCTAACATATAGGCAAATCAGCTCCAAATCAACTAGAGAGAGAATACATCACATGGTTTTGATTGATGACCTTCATATGATAGCATACTCCAATTGAGAAACATATTCTCATTTGGTGAGACTACATAGATCACTTAGAGAAGTGGTTAGTCTCACAACTCTAGTCATAGAGTGACTTCCCTCTTTATAAGTGCTCTAAGTATTTGAATTTCTTATATAGCACTTTATTCATTTAAAAACTTAGGGATTTCACTCTATGTCTAGGTCATGGCAAAAATAAGATACTCAAATTGAAATATGCCAAGAGATACTCACAACTATTGCAGCATGTAGATGCCCATAAGATGAATATGAAAAATTTGGCAATCTACCATATGACAAGAATCCATAAAGTAGAGAGTTCTTGAATTGTGAATAATGAGTGCCTCTACTTTACTTGAGCTTGATTCTTTATTCTTGTACTTCTTGAAGTTTTACCTCCAATCTGAACCAAGTTTGTAAATCCCTCAAACCAACTCATAGTATGCATGGATAAACCTCTTCAACTTGAAATTCTTGGTTTGAAGTCCATAAAGGGAACTCAAGTCATCTGTGTTGCTTGATGTAGAGTATCCATTCAATTCCAATCTCACTTATTTATCATGACCAACAACCAATAAATATCTTCAAGTGCTTCTTTTTACCTAAGTGCCTACAAAAGACACAAAGGAGTAAAACATAAACATAATTTGCACTTGAGATTTAGTTGTTACCACCCCTTTTGAATGTAATGAATGTGGTGGTCTCTTCATCTTCATCTTGCTTATCATCATGTTGTAGAATTTGTCCATGGCTTAAACTGATGTTTGCTACTGCTTTGAGGTAGGAGGGCGGCACCTTTGCCGCCCTTCGGTGCGGTTTCTCGCCTCCGCGATTTCCAGCGGTGTGTGTGCTGCACTTCTTCATCGAGTACGTCGGCGGAAATTGTGCAAGCAGCAGCTTGAGGATTTCATATCTCAGTACCATGACCACCTTGTGGTCTTACATCTCAAATGGGCTTTTTCTCAATTACCTCACAAGGTGTACCTACAACATAAATAAGATCTTGCTCTACTAGAGAGCCATTAAAAGCATCATGTGGAAGATGATTTATTTAAAAAAGAAGTGCTCTAGCCAAATCTAATAATTCACAAACACACATATTTGTGAACTACTAGAGACTACACAAGTCAAGTGGCTAGCTAGCAAGGGTTAGGTACTAGTTACCAAGGTGAATATGAAGTTTGAAATATTTCACTTGGTTCATCTTCGGGTCAACCATATAAGAGAAGACAATATGAATTGGTTGATAGCTTGAGTGAATATTTTCAATAAACTTGCTCAAGCACCCCGAAGCTTCATATCACCTTCAAGTACCTACAACACTCATCAAGCACACTTTGGTACCCAAACTATGTTGGGTCCATCATGGTTAGTCACAAGAGACTTAGGCACCCAAATGGCCTTTGTGCTAGCGCTTGGTGAACCAATCACTTTTCTAGCACAAGTGTCATTATTAGATCTCCTAAGCATATTTGAATCAATTGAAGAGTTGGGCTTAAGAGTGTTACCAATGGGACAATCTTTACCAAGATGCCCCTTTCCTCTGCAACTGTAGCATAGGCGGCTCTTGTTCTTGTTAGCCTTATCTTCTTGTGTTCTGCTTGCTACCTTGCTACGGTGCCTCTTTGCTGATGATGACAAGCCTTCACTTTTCTTGTTAGGACATGAACCAATTTCATGTCCCTTCTCATTGCATCCATAACACTTCCTCTTGCTTCTTTTTGTCTTGTTTGGAAGTGTGACTTGTTCATCAACTTTGTTGGAACACATAGAGGCATTTTGTCCCTTGCTAGAGCACTTAACATGAGCTATCTTCTTCTTCTTTTCTTGGATCTTGCTCATGCTTTTCTTTTCTTTCTTCAAAGAGCAATCTCTTACATGATGACCCTCTTTCTTACACTTGAAGCAAGTGATGAGAGTCTTCTTTGGTTTCGGGGCTCTTGCTTTAACTTGGAGACCTTCTTCTTGAGCTTGACCGAGCGGGGCGGCGGTAGCCTTCCCTTTTACGTAGGCGGCGGCTGCGCCGCCCTTCACATGCAGCTTGCCGCCCTTAGGTGATAGTGCTGCTGGGCCATTTGTTGTGCCACAATCTGTGCAAGCTGATCGCACCAACTTTGCCCTTGCTCTTGTCATTCATGCACCCTTCTCGCTATCATTTCATTGAGCCGGCAATCTCTTTTCTCATAGTCTCCATATTAGCAAGGTTAGTGGAATAAGCATTCAAATCAAAATCAGCACATTTTCCACAACCTTCACTAGTGGAAACTTTAGAGTTGTCACTTGAGTTAGAGGAAGGATTTGAGGTGCTTTCCCAAAGAAGACTATATTGTTCCTCAAGTTTGTTGTGCTTTTCAACTAAGACACAATACTTGTCATTGAGGGCAATGTTTGCCTTCCTTGTGTTAGCATGCTCTCTTTGTTCATTGCTTAAAGCTTTGTTCAAAGAGCTCACTTCTCTTCTCTCTAACTTAAGAGCTTCATCGCTGCTGCGATATAAATCTTCGATTCTCTCTAGAACATCATATATTTCAGCAAGCTCGGCTTTGACACTCTCTAACTCTTCCATTTGTGCAAGTGATGAAGAGTTTGGTTTTAGGATCTAGATTTCTTGCTAATCTAGCATATTCTTTCACATTACTTGACTCTTCATCACTAGATTCACTAAGTTCACTACTAGAGATATCACTAGGAGGTGGAGAAGATTTGGCCTTTGATTTTACCTCCTTACCCTTTGCCATGAGACACATAGGAGCAATGGCATAGAGAGTTGAACTTCTAGGTGAGGTGGATTCATCATTTGGCCTCCACCGATCACAAGCTTCTCCTTCCTTCAAAATGTTAGTAGCACAAGAACTAGAAGAAGTAGAAGTACCACATGTATAAATATTGTTCTCACCAACCATTTCATTACCATACATTAAGTCATATGTTGGTGAGGAAGTGGATGTGGCATGATCACCTAGGCCTCTTGGAAGAATCAATTGAGACTCATTATTTGTCAGTGAAGTTGAGCACTCTTCAAGTGGTTCCTCCAATGAGAGGCTGTTCTCATGACATTTGGACTTGCCATATCTTTCTTTGAGTGCGGTCCAAATGATATGAGCATCAGCAAGTGGTTCATCATCTCCAAATACAACAGCATCAAATACCTCTTCACTCAAAGCACTAAATAAAATGTTAGAAGCTTGAGCATTGTATTGAAAGCATTTCTTTTCCTTTCTAGATAGATAGTACACATCATCACTAGGAGGAGAAATGCTCACATCTACAATCTGCTCTATATGAGGACCCATGTCCTTAAAAACATTAAGCACATTAGCAGACCAAGATGCATAATTTGAGCCATCTGGAAGTAAAAGTTCTAGAGATACTTCACCACTTGTCGACATCATTCTCTCAAGGCGGTTAAGCCCCAAATTGAAAGACCGGGCTCTGATACCACTTGTAGGATCTCTGATGTCACCTAGGAGGCCTAGAGGGGGGTGAATAGGCCTACACAAAAATTATCTCAAACAAAACTCGCCTCAAACTCTTTTGAGGCTTGCACTCCCTCCCTGTGGTCGTGAGTCCAAAAGAGATCAAACTTTGGGAAGATATACTAGATATGCCCAAAGACAACCGCAAAAGTTCAGCTCAAAACTCAATCAAAACATACGGGCGACACGTCGCTCTACCCGGCGATTTCTTGTCGCTCGCCGCAAATATAGCTCGGCTGAACCTGAAACTTTGCAGATAGAAACTATATACCGAGAGCTCCTTATTCCTACAATATGAAGGTTAGATACAACTCGAAGACTGTATACCACAGAAGGAGCACAAGAGCCAAGATCTAACTTCCAAACTTTAAGTAGCAGCTGCTCAACAACAAGAACTGCAAGAATATAAGCTAAAGCACAAGTGACACAGTTGTTTATCCCGTGGTTCAGCTCGCCACAAAAGGCTTGCCCATGTCCACGTTGTTGAGGTATCCACAAAAGGATTGAACGTCACCACAAAGGTTGGTTCTTCCCTCGATCTCAAGTCAAGAGAGTTAACTCTTGAGGTGAGAGGGTGATTTCACTAGCTGCAGGGTGAGGTTACAAACCTCCCAAGGTTGCCACACGAGTTGGCAACTCGAGGGCGACGCCTAGCCGGCTAGGAGCAAGCTCCAAGAGTAACAAACCCTAGAACCGCCGGCCAAACATGAACCAAATGCTCTTAGACTTTGGGAATCAGTGGATCTGCTCTCCTATTGAAGTTTGCTGCCTTTTCTCTCAGGTTTCTATGGTTGGAATCAAGGATTCACTTGAGGGAGGTGGGAGCTTCAATGGAGGAGAGAGAGGTGAGCTTTGGTCCGCTTAGAATGGGAGTGAATGCGCGAGAGGAAGAAGATAACCGTTGCGGGCCGAACCCATCGGTATAAAGACGGCCCAAAACGCAACGGTATTCTTCGGGCGACACCCCGCTCATTACGGCGACTTGTCGCCCGGTCAAAACAACTCGAAATAGGTCAATCTTTGGCTGGTTGCTTTGGCTAGGTATGAGGATTGAACTCATGGATTTTGAGCATCTGGTTCAATAGTTGACCTACTTTCCTTGAGTCCCCCTTAATAGTACGGCATTTCCTAAACTCAAACATAAAAGAATGTAAAGTAAATTCCTTTGAGCAGGTTGCCACTTCACTTGATAACTGAGGACTCTACCATAGAATATGTTTTCCTCATTCTCATTCTACCTTGATCATGTGACTTGAGCCATATCCATATATATATATATGAGTTCACCTTCATGGCTTCAAGTCACTTCCACTAATCATCTGATCCTCAACATAATATGACTTCTCATAGCTAGATTAGTTCCTCGACTAAATGCAAGTACTCTCTTCTTCGCCTTAGCCATGGTACCTCGGTCCAAGCCCATGCTTACCCTTCACCTCCGCTTAGTACCTCGAAGCCCTTTCCTTGCTATCTTCACCATATCAAGCCATACTCAAGTCATACCATACTAAGCATCTATTGAATAACCATTTCTTCAATATTTTGATCCTTGCTTGAATATCTTCTAGATATGAATGTTGATATCAATCAAGCGTCAGTTTGACTCACGTAGAGACATATATAGATTAACATTAATATGGTTAAGCCAATTCACGATTCCTTAGATCCTCTTTATTTTGGCTTGACCCTCTATCCATGCAAGCAACCCAAAGTGGAGACCATCTTATGTCCATTATATATTATCTCCTTTGTTTCTTTCCGAATATGCTTGCTTTCACATGATGCTATGATATCCCACAACATACAAGCCATTTCATTGATTCCATTTGCATTGTTGTCTTTTGCTTGAACTAGATTGTTTCCATAATCTTTGAACACACAACAATACATGACTTGGCCTTCATCTCAACACAATGTGGAATACCGTCAAGTTTGCCTTGTTGAACCTTATATATATACTTGTTAACGCATAATCCACAAGTATATGCAATAGACTAACTTCCTGTTCAACACTTAGCAAACTTGTTAGACCTTTAATTATGTTGTCAATCAATTCACCAAAACCCACTAAAGGGCTAGATGCACTTACACTCCTCTCTAGAGAATTAGGGCTAGACATTCTAATGTAGTAGATTAGATCTAGATGGGAGTTAGGGAGAGCGAAGCTGCGCTTCAGTTCTGGAGAAGTTTTCAGAGATTTGGTATGTCTTTGTATCTATTCTTTACAAGACTTATGCTTTATATATATATTCATCTTCTCTATTTACTTTATGCCTTTATTATGTATGATTAGTATAGTTGTTATACCTTGGTATTGGATCTTTGCTCGTATTGAGTGCTTTAGTTATTGCACATAGCTAGAGTAGTAATCGATAGTTTAGGCATGGTGTCTAGACTATAGGTTACCTGAGGTTGCGCTCAACCCCATGTATAGTTGTGGTAGCCCCAGGGGTGACAGCTCTGTAAGGCCTTCGTAATCCACCACGTTCGGGTTAATGTTCGTAGAGCTTTTGACAGCCTTCTCCCAACTACCCTTTTCCCATTCTTTCTCGAGAGTTGGAAAGGACATGCTGCTCCAAAATGCCATGTGTGTGATCGCTATATCTATTCATGCTTTAGTTATCATAGAACCAAAGTAATAGAGAAGTATATAGGAACCTTGATCTCTCCCGTTGTCCTCTCACTTTAGCTATCTACTCGTTTATCATAGAATTCTCATGTGTGCGTTATTATTCATATACCTATCATATATCATTTACCCCAGCTTTAGTCTAGTTGGTTTGCTAAGTTAATAGATACATGATGGTGAATTATCGATTCTTTAACCCTTGCTCCCCTGTTATAAAATATAAATAATGATACCTGGTTTACTCCCGGTAAAATGCTACAATGGTATGTTCTATGCACTTGCAGAATCCTTCTATTGGCGCGAAAACGTGATGGGTCAGTCCTCGCGCTGGGTGTGCACTCTCGCAAGCCAGACAGACCAAGGCGCGTGTCTCCTCAGTCCCCGCGGCTATCTCCAGCAGTCGATCCGGTCGAAGTCGGGGCGTGCCAGTCAATTTGATCCTGAAATTGACAAGGAGGAAAAGAATAGTCAAATTATGGAACCTGCCGGCTTGATTCCAGACAGTTCCGAGTGTGTGGCTAATTAGTCGATTGGATTAGGACAATGACTGGAGAGTCAAGATCCATTATGCATGTAAAATAACAACATAGTAAATAATCATGCATTAAATAGAATAATTAATCATGTCATAAACGGATAAACAATTATAAAATAGAATCTAGACATTATGTTTACTAAAAGAGTAAAGAATGAGCTGAATCGGTTATTAAAATACGCGTGGGAAGCACAAAGCCATTTAGCCGATTCAGACTATTCGATACAAATATGTAAAAATCCTACACGTGTGCATCAATGCGAATGAATCTAATGAATCTACCAAACCCGTGAATTTGAAACCCATTGACTAAGTAATCATTGGGCCAAGTCTCGTCCAAGCAAGCTCAGTAAATTAACCAGATCTAAACAGACTCATGCAAACAGTGATATGGGTGATGCTCTGGTAGATCGGCTAATTTAGCCGATTCCGGCGTGAGAACGAACTAAGTGCATAACTAACTTTATAAATAGATCACAAAGCCACCTATAACATAGAACGCGCACACGTTACGATTGAGATTGATAAAACTTGGCTAATGTAAGCATGAGATCGATCATCAACATTATAGATCTAAAAGACATGAGCATTGATGACAATCGAATCTAAAAAGATGTAAGCCAAATCTACCAATCTTAATTCGGGCAAAGATGTGTTATAATGAAATAAACAAATAGATCGACAACATCGGTAACTTAATGAATCTACTAGGATGCCAAGCCAAGTAGAGCCAATAACTAGCAATGGTAACTTGATGAATCTACTAGATTTACCAAATCTAGCAGAGCCGATAACTAGCCTATGCTAACTCATACGACAGGAGGTCAAACCGGCCCTGTTAAGCGCTAACATAAACTGTTGGCACGTGCAATAGTAGATAAGAGGTCGAACCGGCCAAATCTAGCGTGAACACAAACCCCTCAACCATTGCTAATGCGTCCATAGGAGGTCGAACCGGCCCTATCTAGCACAAACAATAGTCACCTTTATAGATGCATAAAAATGAGGTCGAACCGGCCCGATCTAGCATAAGTAAAAGCTCCATAACGATACTTACAGAGCAAGCGAGAGGTCGAACCAGCCAAGCTTGATGCAAATACACTGAGATCCTAGGAAACTAAGGGTTTGATGGCATAGGGGCCGAAGGTTGTATTGTATTGAATGTCGAGAGAGAGCTTACAATGTGCCGGGGCTTACATATTTATACCCTGGGCTTGACCAAGTCCTATTCTAATACGACTTGTAAATAAGGAAAATAACCTAAAAACAGATTAATCTAGGTAACTTCGGCTCTACTATTCCGTGCTGCAGAGTCCCGTGCCATTGACGCAAATCCATGTAACCGAACTTGGAACTGATGTAATTCACACATAGCCAACTCCGGTTTTACCGATCCGTTCTGATTTAGCCGATTTCCCAAAATCAGACCGCCTTAGTACAAGGTGACTCTGGCAGTTCTTCATCCTATCAAAACTTGCTCGCGTCTCTGCTAGTCCAAATTTTAGTGCAAACACCTTCATATCTTAGTTGCACTTAATTTATACCAACAAGCATTTTTGGCGCCGTTGCTGGGGAAGCAATTGGTGTTAAGATTTTGATAATGATCTTGATGCCTGCTAATTTAGTGTATTACTAGCTTTAGTAGGATTACCCCTTGTTCTATTGAGTTGTGGAATAGATAGGACATCAGATGCCGTTTCGACCTTACGGCAAGCTTCCACGAAGGACATTGTTGGTGTTTCTTAGCGAAAGCAGTAAAATCTGCAAGCGCACAGAAAGACTGTTGTAGCACTTCATCCGGTGGTAAACAGGGTATCGTAAATTTCATGAAGAACGGTATGGTAAGGTTTTCTCTTAACTAGGTTGCCCTAAGGAGAGAGTAGATAACTGGGAATGTGAGGTTTTCTATAGGCCGAATCCTTAGAGAAAGATAGCTAGGTCGTTACTCCCTTACTTCGGGGGCTGGGTCGCACCTGGTCTGCCAGGTGATGCCGGCCTGTTGCTCTACGCCGTACCCGGACGTGGGGGATTATAAGGGACAGACAGGGCTGTCACCCCACCTGCCGCCTACCACCTCAACCGTGGAGTACGAGGCAAACGAAGGTAACTATCAGCTTAGACACCACGTCTACGCTAACGTTACAGCTCTAGCATTGGCCAGGAACATCCGTCTTTATCAGGAGTCCTCTACTAGAACTACCGCCACAAGGATGATCGACGAACCCGCAAGTGAATAACGACAAAGATAACTTTGCAAGAAGGAACGTATCAATAGGTAAACACGAACCTCTTACTTCAAGCGTAAGACGTCGCCGAGGTACAAGTGAGGAGGGAGCCGACAAATCTGGCACTCCACCCCGTGGAAGGCTAGCTTCCAGGAACACTCAAGAAGAGTTGCTCCACTCTTGACCTCTCTCACTCTCCTACTTCTATTCTAGCTAGAAGCTAGGTGTAGACTTGTGGAAGTGAGGAGGTAGAATGAAGAGATGAAAATTACATGTTGTGAGAGAGGGAGAGTGGCCATGTTTAAATGGGTGGAGGATGGTCAGTTCCGAGCGCGCAACTGACCAAAACACCCCTGCACCGCCCTCTGGAGTATTGAATGTACCGCCTCCAGGAAGGTGGGGCCAGGCGGCAGGTGCCCTGGCGCGCTCGCGCCAGGTGAACCGCCACCGGCCACCAACCTTGGCTGGCGAGCTTGGTTCTGGGCCTGGAGTTGGCCCACGTGGTGTTTCGCCCTGCTGGTGCGTCGGTTAGGCCCTTTTCTCCTTCTCTCCCTTGTTTTGCTTTGGGCCCATTTTATAAATCAAATATTTATAATTCTTTTCTAGTTCTTGGCCCAAAATATGCATATTTCATGAATGTCCCTACAAAACAAGTGATTCACCAAAACTATAGAATTCGTTAGTATAAATCTCCTATCTACATGATTTTGGTGAATTATGAACTAAAGTTGATGGGGTTAGAATTGCAATAAGGACCGCCAACAGAAATTGAAGAACCCAGGGTGCCTGAACATTTATGATTCATCAACATTGGAACCCCGCCACCTCACAGTTTTGTATACATATATATTATTTCTAACCATGTGTAGATTGGAGAAAAGGTCATCGTCACAAGTATTCAAATCACATCTCAAGTGACGAACATAGAAGCTGCACCACTCACAACCATCTTGTGAGTCATGGTAAGTATGGTCAAGAAAACGTGAGACAGTCTTGCTCATGGACTTTAAATTTATGAGTAGTTATCTTTTAATTCTTGCAGTTCATCGCATGCATCCACTCTATTTAGTTTTTGTTTTTTCATATCAAATCCATTGCATGTTTAGTTTCTTGCATTCATCAATGCCACTTGCATCTTTATCTAGAAAAAGAAAAAAAAAAAGCTGTCATCTCCATTTGAGTAAATCTCTTCAGCGCTTCCATGCTACCCTTGTTTGCTTTAGTATGTTTTGGTTTGGAAGAATTGCCAAGGGTACTTCCAAAGGCTTTTTAAATTAAGCATGGTGCTTAGGTTAAATTGTCTTCCTTAACCCAATTAAGACATGGAGTCTAGTTTGGTTATTGAACTAAAAATGTGCTTTAGTAGATACCCGTTATTTTGTTAGACTACCCCTATAGAAAACTCTTAAATCCAATTCGGGTAAGTCAAGAGATGAACTCACTTCGAGAGATGAAGCAAGAAATATGATGAACTTCAACGACTTCGCACAAAAGACACAGCTCATTTATCGTCCAAGGAAGAATTGTAAGTATCAAATATCATTCACATTGTCTTTTTTGCAAGTTACCGTTGCCTTGAGCCATGTTAAAGTACCATAAAAAAGTTGTTAGAAAACATGATAAATAAATCCTATGCTAAAGTAACTCAAAAACCACCTCTTTGTTAGCATAGATGAAATTCAAATAAATAGTGGATAATAGCCCAATATTTGAAATTGTTGCAATCCTTCGGGTATGTGTCGACTAACATTTTGTAGGACAGAATTTTATGGTGTGCATGTTCATGGTTTGTCATGAACCTGCCAAATCACCACTTCAGTGATGGAACAAAGAAGGAGAGAAGAGTGCCACATAAAGGATCAACATCTTAAACTCACTCAAAAGAAGTGGATGAACAAGGTGACAAGCTATGAGCAACCTTGAAGACATCATAGCATTGAGCCCAAAACTCAAGCTACGATGCCGATGAGAAGCAGGGTGCAACTCACCTCATTTTAGCCAATCAAAGACCTGCTCTCATTGTTCTTGAAGACACCATCTTGCATGTTGGCGGCAAGGACAAGGATGACCTGATAGCATGCATCCTTGTGTCAAACAATCATAAATTGAGGGTTGACTACTGACCAAGCCTTGAAAGACCATAACTATGGTTGCAAGATGATGTCCCTAAGCCATTGGAGATGAAGCTTGCATACAAATATTAATGAAGCTCCTTCCTTGATCATCAAGACAGCTGGCATATTATTAACAAAACAACTCTTCGCCATGCCACTAGAAGACAAAGACCATCAAGGAAGAGCTCGAGTCTACATCTCCAATGAACATCAATTCGTCAACCAAGAGTCAACAAAAATCAAGAATGGTTGATGAAAGAAGATCATGCAAATGTTTGTATCCTCATCTCTTGGATTGGACAATCCAAAGAAAAGTAGAATGCAAAGGAGAGATCTTTGCTCATCGGGCCTAGAATCAAGAGCCCTCTCTAACAGATTTAAGAGCAGAGGATGAATAGTGTCTAAAGATGTGGAGTTACAACACACTTTGAGGGATGATACAACACTCACACTTGGCTTCAAGTGATGAGCGACAGCAAGACTCAAGCTTGGGGAGGAAGGCCGATGACTCCTCTAATCAATGCTCTTCCTATTCTCAAGCTCCCGTCGCTCTGGGGCGCTGGTTTGCAATCCCTCCACTCACGCTTACTTTCTCTCTATAAGTTTGAAAATTTCTATAGATGTCATATACGCAAATCAAACTTAAGACAAAATAAAATCAATCCTCAAGAGAATAAGTAATAGTGAGTAAATATCCTATGCTAATTAAAATGTTTAAGCCAACTTTTCGTAGCATAGAATATGACCTTTAGCTCGTGTCAACACTACCCTTGTTATTATTAGTACAATCCTTCGGGTATGTGTTGTCCACTAATCCTCTGCAGAGAAGAAACAATGAGTGGAGCAAAACGTTTGGACACAATGAAAAAAAAAAGAGGAAGGAGAAAGAACGAGTGCAATTCTAGAAGACAAGATGCTCATGAACAAGTCAAGAAGAGAGGTGAATCGAGTAAGGCAAACCCCCAAGAAGAAGGAAAAGACTACTAGAAGCATCTACTCTTCATCACAGGGTGCTCCAATGATAAAGGTAACATCTTAAGGTAAGTGGTCATTATTTATAAAGCTTTACCTTGACTCTGGTAATGCACCTAAAGAAAAGAATAAACATGTTCGAGTTACAACTTGCTTGATTTAATCTGACTAACTCAACATGTCTCATTTCTTAAGCTTGTTCATAACATCACTCTCTTGATTTGGTAGTCATAATTAAATGATCTCGGATATTGTATCTTTGAGAGATGATTGTCTTAATCCTTAAAATATTTGATACATAAATGTAAAGTTGACAATTCTTCCTTTGGTTAAGCAATTCCACTCTTTTTGACAAAAGTATTTAAATGCTACACTCATGCTCATCCTTCGATGTTGCCACCCATAAAATGATCAATGCACACTAATCTCATCATGTTCAATGTGTTTATGGTTAAAGAAGAATAAATAAGGTTATGGTTCTGTTGGTGTTTTTCCACCAACGGGACCCATGCACTTGATCTCTACCTTGTCTTTGCAAGCAGGACACACTTCAAGAAAAATGAAGAGGGATTAATTTCCCAAATCCTACAAGTGAACCTGCAATATGCACACTGAACAAGATGCTGCCAGCTCCCACAATGAAAGCTTCACTTCAAAACCGCTGGACAAGCAAAGAACATGGGTGACACCTTCCTCAGAGTTACCATCTTAAGAGGTGTCGTTATCAAGGTCTCTATCTTTGGGATCAGATGATGCACCTAAGAAGTGAACATGACGAGAAGTCCTGTTCAGAGGACTTAAATCACCAAACCCTCACCAAGGAGGTAAACTTGGTAGTTATCCATATTTCCCTTCTTCGGCATTGCATTAATTACTTTCTCATTAAGCATATTTACTTTCTCGCTTTATCATATTCAATTTAGGTTACATATTCACTTTGCTAGATCTGCATTAGAAAAGAAAATAGTTATGTCTTGCATTGCATCTTAAAACCGCTAAGCCCCATGTGAATAAAGTTGTGGCATAATACCCACAAGTCTATTTGCTGTGGTGGCATAAAAATAAAATTGCATTCATCATTCTTTATAATTCCTTGCATAGTGTAAAAGTACAAAAATATTGCTAAAGAGATCCTGCTAGAAAGATACATATTTTAAGAGGTTCTAGATGCCCAAGGCTTAGAGGTTTATCACTAACACTTAATCAAGTTCCACAAGCTTTGTTGTCTATTTGAGCTTCATAGAATTTGAAGGATCGAAGAAAGCTAACAAGACAAAGGACGATCTGTCCCCCGTCGGAGTGCTGTCTTAGCAGTCATCATCATAAGCACTCCGATGAGGGGAGTACGCCTTCACTGTCTGTCAACTACATCAAACAAGACTACGTCAACATATAGCTTGGGGAAGAGCACCCCCATGTATCCAGCTAAGTATTTTCTTCCCTTAGTTTTACCTTATTCTTTATGGTTTTCTTATTTAGTAATAATAGTCTAAAATAAGTAAAGCAAAATAAAAAAGGTGTGTCTAGTCTGCTTGATCTTGGTTTTAAAGAAGTTGTTAATAGAAGAGGACTCTCTGTATAATCTCTTGTATGGAAATGACAAATAGTTGCTCCGTTGTAATTCCTTTTAAGTACCTAGTTTTCAACCTCAAACTCTCCTGAGTTTTAGACACAACTATTTTTATCTAAGATTTGCTCTGAACCCGAAACTTGTGGATAGCGAATGCTTGATCTAAGTCTAGGCAGTTGGCAGATATGATATGGGAAGGTCTGGGCTGCTATCTATCTTGTTCCTAGAGATACTAGAGTTCTGGAGAATTTATCTTTTTGAAAAATTAAATTGCTGCATGATGAGTTCCTGTATGATAAGAGTTTGAATTCCTACCACAGCCATATATATGACAAAAATATCTGCATTAGACTAGGAAACTTCCACTTATATTTACAGCTTGTGAGCACTGAGTATGGTCAAGCTGTGTCGACCCTTAGGGATTGGTCATGTGGTTAAAATCAAGATCACGTACACTACACCCTTATATGCTACTTCTACCCTGGAAGTACGCATCCACATATGTTGGCATAAATTAAGTGCAACTAAAATATGAAGGATTCCGCAAGCGCACAGAACATACCATTGTAGCATTTTACCGGGAGTAAACCAGGTATCATTATTTATATTTTACCACGGGGAAGCAAGGGTTAAAGAACCCGATAATTTACCATCATGTATCTACTAACTTAGTAAATCAACTAGACTAAAGCAGGGGTAAATGATATATATATAAATAAGGTAATATAAATAATAAAGCACACATGAGAATTCTATGATAAATGAGTAGCTAGCTAGAGTGAGAGGACAACGGGAGAAATCAAGGTTCCTATATACTTCTCTATTACTCTGGTTCTATGATAACAGGGGATGGATAGATGTAGCAATCATACATTAGCACTTCGGGACATCGGAGCACTAGCCACGGACATGGATGAGAAGGGGGCTAGGAAGGTCCGACTACGGTCCTACAAACACCAACCCGAACGAGGTGGAATACAACGGCCATCAGCACTGTCACGATCCTGGGGCTACCACAACAATCCGCAGGATTGGGTGCAATCTCAGGTAACCTCTAGTCTAGACGCCATGTCTACACTATCAATTACTACTCTAGTCTCATGAAAACTAGAGCACTTGATGCGAGCGAAGATCCCATACTAAAGCATAACAACTATACTAAACAATCACAAGACAGGCATAAAAGTAAATAGAGAAGATACATATATTAAAGCATAAGTCTTACAAAGAGTAGATACAAAGACATACCAAATCCCTGTAGACTCTCCAGAACCAGAGCGCAGCTCCGCTCTCCCTAACTCTCATCTAGATCTAATCTACTACATTGGAATGTCTAGCTCTAATTCTCTAGAGAAGAGAGGTCATCCATTCAAGGGACGCCTCTACAACTCTGATCCCGCTGGGAGATAATGAATTAGGGTTTAAGGGATGCCTCCTCCAAGGGCCAGGGGCCCTGTTTATATAGCCCTCTAGGATGCACCACAACCCTCATATCAAACCGACCTAAATGGACGATTGTTATTCATCCTCAAAGGCGGTGGAACAGGGATCCGCGAGAATTGTTCTGATTGGTTGAAGTGCTGGGGCGGCCGACTTCAAGCCCGGGGCGGCCGCCCCGTCACCGATCCGGTTCGGGCTCCCGTTTGGTCCAGAGCCTTCTCGAACCTTCTTGATTACAGAATTTTGACCGGATCCCGATTATCTCTATGTAAACCTGACATGTGGGCCTTCCTTGGGTATTTTCACCGACACCCCGTAAAAAAACGAGACATTCACCAAAACTCGTGGAATTCCATTAGTGTACGCCCTATATATAGAAGGTAATTATGTTTAGGTCCTTTTTCATGTCTAGTTGACGATAAAAATTGACACTTATCGACCGTCAACAACTCCCCCAAGCTTACCTTTTGCTCGTCCCTGAGCAAAGATAAACTCAGTGTGGATCAGGAGTTGCTACAATGCTTTCACGCCTCAAAAGTACACATGCGTTCAAACAAGAACTCTCCTCCAAATTAGAGTGAACTATTTTGACTCAAAACTTACTCATATTACCTTTCACCATGGGGCTTGTAACCGTCACTTAGGTATTGAGCAGTTGAAAGACAGAATGGTCAAGTCAAGCACTATGTTTCTTGCTCTTTGATCAACTATTATTCCGGAGTTTTTGCAAGATTTTCAAATAAAACTCAGAGTTTCCTTGTATGACCCTTTCAAGTCTCTCATTTGTGGTTTTTCTAGATCCTCTCCAAGGCATGTTTGTAGCGTATGCCTTCTCTCTTCTCTCAGAATATGTGGTATTTGTGGAATTAAGGCATAGTGAGGTTGCTCTCTCACCCTACTTCTAATAGGCTTATGTGGAGCTTATAGGTGGGGAGACACTCAAACTCACTTGCATAATTAAGCCATGGATCCAGAGGAACTAAGCATACAATCAAGTCATATGTGCATGTGAATGAGGGGGATGAAATAAGTGATAGGATGATGGTGATAGTAAGGAAATGATTATGATGGGTGATCAATGGTGAAGATCTATTTCTACACTTGCTCCTTTGGGGATAACATACCTCCTTTTATTTAGAAACTTTGAAGACCTTTGAAGAGGACTTGGTTGCTTTTTTTCACTTTCTTTCTTTTTCTCTTTTTTTCCTTTTTTCCCTTTTTTTCTTTTTTTTTTTCTTTTTTTCTCTCTTTTTAATAGAGCAACCAATCCTCGAAACAAAACTTTAGAAACGGGAGTATATAACTTGAAATGACAATGACTGGAGCATTATGTAGGTAAATAAGATGGCGATGAGTATTTTTGGATGTTCACTCCCAAGATAGGAGTAGAACTTTTTCTGGATGGAATGAAATGAGTGGCATATATATGTGGATGAATGGATGGATGGATGGATGCGTACTTCCAGAGTAGGAGCAACATGAGTGCGTGTCTCCAGGGTAGAGACAGTCACATCATATGGTGGAATGCATACTCCTAGGGTAGGAGCAGCGTAGGTGCATGTCTCCAAGGTAGAGACAGCACCAAATATAGTGGATATGGATCTATATGTGGGTGGTACTTCTAGGAACAGAAGTAGTACAAAATGAATATAGCATTTACGAAATGGGTGCATGCTTCTGAGGACAGAAGTTGCATAGATCAATGGATGGAGAGCACATAGTGTTGACTTTAACTGTATGACTGATTCCTAAGGGTCAACACAGCGTAACCACACTCAATGCCTATAACAACTACACTCAATGCCTACAAAATGATCTATATCAATAGCTGGGTTTTCCTAATCTAGTAAGCATGAATATATGGCTGTGGTAGGAATTTGAACTCTCATCATAAAGGAACTCATCATGCAGAGATTTAAGATTTTTACAAAGAAATTCTCCAGAACTCTAGTATCTCTAGGAACAAGATAGACAAGCAGACTCAAAACCTTCCCATATCATACCCATCAACCACCTAGACTTAGATCAAGTGTTTGCTACCCACAAGTTTCAGCTTCAGAGCAAATCTCGAATCTAAACAGTTGTGTCCAAAACTCGGAAGAGTGCAAGGTTGAAAACTAGGTACTTGAAAGAAATTACGGCAGAGCAACTATTCATCATCTCCATGTAGAGTTTATTCTAGGGATTACTTAAAGACAGATTAATAAGAGCTCTCCGAAAGTAGAAAAGATAAATAAGGAAATCTTTCTGGGTTTCTAAGGTTATGCATCTTTTTGTAGTTGTTTTAACAAAACAAGTCATAAATAGATAAGTTGGAAACACTTAGCTCAGTACATGGGGGGTGATCTCCCCCAAGCTGGATGTTAACATAGTCTGCTGATGTTGCTGACAGGCAATGAAGATGTTCTAGTCTTCCTGGAGTGTTGTGGGTAGTTGTTGTTGGAGACAGTGTTCGACTGTTGAGGGCAGTACTCCGACAGGAGACTGGACATCCTTCTGTCTATTAGCTCTTCTTGATCCTTTATGTTCTGTGAAGCTCAAATAGACAACAAAACTTGTGGAACTAACTAAGCATTAGTGATAAAAAACTCTAAGCCTTGATTGTCTAGAACTGTCTTAACTCAAATGTCTTCTAACAGGATCACAAGAAATATTTTTATCTTTTATAATAAAGGGATGCAAACAGAGGGAATAGATATGCAGAAAAATTATTTTTATGCCACCACAAAGTGGATGATTTCACATGGGGCTTAGTAGTTTTCGGATGCAAATGCACAACATCTTTATTTTATTTTTCTAATGTAGAGATAGTAAAGCGAAGATGCAATTAAGATGCATGTAGGGAAAATAAATATGCTCAAAGGAAAATGCAATGCTGAAAAGAGAAATGTTGATAAATACCAAGTTACCTCCTTGGTGAGGGTTCGTGATTTAAGTCCTCATGTTCAGTCCTTTAGTGCATCATTTGATCCCAAAGGTAGAGACCTTGAGAACTTGTGATGAAGAGTAGATGCTTCTAGTGGTCTTTTACTTCTTCTTGGAGTTTGCCTTTCTTGATTGACCTCTCTCCTTGAGCATCTTGTCTTCTAAAATTGCACTCCTTTTTTCTTCCTCTCTTTTTTTTCTTATGCCTAGACCTTGTGCTCCACTCATTGTTTCTTCTCAATGTGCCAGAGTGATGGGGGCTTGAAAAGAGAAAGAGCATTGCTGGATCATTATTTGAAGAGTCATCAGCCTTCCTCCCCCAAGCTAGACCTTTGTTGACATTTCTAACGCCACTTAGTGTTAGGTTGTCATCCCTAACATGGCGCCAAAAATGCTGGTACTAAATAATGCAACCTGCTACTAGAAATAAATATGGGATCCGCAAGCGCCTACGATAATACCGATGTAGCATTTTAACCAGGAGTATCCGGGTATCGTTATTTATATTTTTACCACTGGGAAGGGAATGCATTGGATAATGAGTGATGAGCAATGCACATGCTGTAATGGAGAGCTTAACCTTGTCCGTATCGATCATCTCATACGGGGTAAGTGTCACATAAAATATAGGAATGAATGATAAATGACATAAGATAAATGAGAGCATTTAGCCACATAAAATAATAGTAATAAGCCATCTCAACTTAGCACTCTAAGCTTATAACACTAGCATGGACTAGGACGATCTAGGGTATAATCCTATGTTATTCTAACTATAAGGTCAAAGCATACAATGATTAGTGCAAGAACATCTAGCAATCATGGCGGGAAAAGGTTACATCTATGCATAGTGATATTACCAGAGAAGACAAGAGACATAGCAATGACTTCAATGTAATAGGTTGTTCTACTAAGACCTACCAACGGGGGATGGAATACAAAGGACTCAACGGAACTGTCACTTCCGCGATCTACCACACGACCCGGCCAATAGGGTGTAATCGCAGATAAATACAATCTAGGCACCACGCCTACACAATATTTACCACTCACCCATCGATCTAATGAGCAAGTGCTATACGATCCTATGCATAAACATAATTCTAGTCCAACTATGCTAAACATATAATCAAAGTAAACTAAGAACAATATAATTGAGAACATAATCAAATAGAGCAAAGTCAAGTCGATATAATAGAATAGAATAAAGTACTACTCATAGTATCACGAACAATGATGAATATTACAAGAATGTAGAGGGGAATTACCAAGAACTCCGACAGATCCGGACTCCAAGCTAGGCTTGATTCCCTCTAGATCTATTCCTATGTAGCTATGCTACTAAACTATGGAGCTCTAATTGAGATGGTGGCTCTGGCTTCCGAATTCTAATGAGAGAATGAACTCTTGAATGAATTAGGAATGAATTAGGGTTTCACCCGGGGCCGGGGCTCGAATATATAGCCCCCTAGGATTAACCACAGCCCTCGGATCAAACCGACCTAAATGGACGATAATTATTCATCCTCAAAGGCGGTGGAGGCGGGATCCACGAGACTCCACCGATTGGTGGAGGTGGGGAGTCGGCCGACTCCCCCCGGGTGGCGGCCGACCGGCCACCCCGCCAGTGGGCCCGGCTTCCAGGGTTTGCCTTCTCGGAGTCTTCTAGATTATACAATTTTACCCGTTCGGTCTTTATCTCTATGTAATCATGACATGTGGGCCTCCTTTGGTTCTCTTTCCGATAACCCCCCGCGAAATAGACAATCACCAAAACTCGTGGAATTCGTCGTGTAACCCCTATATCTAACAGGTGAACTCATATTAGTCCTTTCTCTTGCTGCGTTGACGGTATAAAATTGATACTTAACGACCGTCAACAAACTCCCCAAGCTTACCTTTTGCTCGTCCCCGAGCAAAGATAGACTCAGTGATGGATCGGGGAGTTGCTACAATACTTTCACTCCTCACAAGTACACATGCGTTCAAACAAGAACTCTCCTCCGGATTAGAGTGAACTATCCCGACTCAAAACTCACTCATATTACCTTTCACCATGGGGCTTGTAACCGTCACTTGGGTCTTGAGTAGTTGAAAGATAGAACGGTCAAGTCAAGCGCCATGTTTCTCGCTCTTTGATCAACTATTATCCCGGAGTTTTTGCAAGGTTTTGAAATAAAACTCGAGTTCCTTGTATGAACCTTTCAGGTCTCTCATTTGTGGTATTTCTGGATCCTCTCTAAGGCATGAGTAGTGTATGCCTTCTCTCTTCTCTCGAATATGTGGTATTTATGGAACTAAGGCATAGTGGAAAGTGCCTTCTCTCTCACCCTACTTTCTAATAGGCTTATGTGGAGCTCATAGGTGGGGAGACACTCAAACTCACTTGCATATATTGCATAGTTAAGACATGGATCCAATAGGAACTAAAATAATAATAAAGTCATATGTGCATGTGAATGAGGAAATGGAATGGATGAGATGATGATAGGATGATGGTGGAATGATGGTGATAAGGAAATGATTATGAGGGGTACTCAACTGGTGAACATCTACTTCTACACTCGCTCCTTTGGGGATAACATGACTCCCTTTATTCGGAACCCTTGAAACTTTCTTGAATGGAAGGACTTGGCTACTCTTTCTTTTTTTCTTTTTCTTTCTTTCTTTTTTTTTTTTTTTTTTTTTTTTTTTTTTTTTTTTTAGAGCAACCAATCCTCCGAAAACGAAACTTTAGCACAGGGAGTGTATAACTTGAAATGATAATGACTAGAGCTTTTATGTAGGCAAATAGAACGGCGATGATTATGTCTAGATGTTCACTCCTAGAATAGGAGTAGAACCTTTTCTCGGATGATGTGAAATGAATGGCGTATGTATATGTGGATGGATGAATGGATGGATGCGTACTCCCGGTGTAGGAGCAAAGATAAGTGCGTGTCTCTAAGGTAGAGATAGCACAATATGTGGGGAATGCGTACTCCCGGGATAGGATAAAGCATAAGTGCGTATCTCCGGGGTAGAGATAGCACAATATGTGGTGGATATGGATCTATATGTGGGTGGTACTTCGAGGAACGTAAGTAGCACGTAATGAATGTAGTATTTATAAAATGGGTGCATGCTTCGAGGATGGGAAGTAGCATAGATCAATGGATGGAGAGCACATAGTATTGACTTTAACCGCGTGACTAATTCCTTATGGGTCCACAAAAGATAACCACACTCAATGCCTATAAAGTCTACACTCAAACCTACAATATGATCTATATAAAAAGATGGGTTTTCCTAATCTAGTAAGCATGAATGTATGGTTTGTGGTAGGAATTTAAACTCTCATCATAAAGGAACTCATCATGCAGGAATTTAATATTTTTTAAGATAAATTCTCCGAACTCTAGTATCTCTAGGAACAAGATAGATAGCAGCTCAAAACCTTCCCATATCATACCCGTCAACCACCTAGACTTAGATCAAGTGTTCGCTACCCACAAGTTTCGGGTTGAGCAAATCTCAAATCTAAACAAGTTGTGTCCAAAACTCGGGAGAGTGCAAGGTTGAAAACTAGGTACTTGAAAGGAATTATGGCAGAGCAACTATTCATCATCTCCATGTAGAGTTTATTCTAGGGATCACTTTTTAAAGACAGATTGCAAGAGCTCTCCAAAAGTAAAAAAAGATAAATAAGGAAATCTTTCTGGGTTTCTATGGTTATGCAACTTTTTTTTTTTAGTTGTTTTAACAAAGCATACTTTAATAAAGCATAATTAGATAAGTTGGAAACACTTAGCTTGGTACACGGGGGATGCTCTCCCCCAAGCTGGATGTTGACATAGTCTCGCGATGTTGCCGACAGCACCGAAGACGTTCTAGTCCTCCAGAGTGTCGTAGATAGTTCGTTGGAGACAAAGCATTCAATTGTCGCGGGCAAAGCACTCCGACAAGGGGACTGGATGTCCTTCGCCTGTTAGCTCCTTCTTGATCCTTGATGTTACGTGAAGCTCAAATAGACAACAAAGCTTGTGGAACTAATTAAGTGTTAGTGACAAAAACCTCTAGGCTTTAGTTGTCTAGAACTTTCTTAACTTAGACTTGTTCTAACGGGATCACAAGAAATATTTTTTATCTTTTTATTATTTAAGGAATGCAGACGGGGAAATAAATATCCGAGAAATTATTTTTGTGCCACCACGGTGAATGGTTATCCACATGGGGCTTAAAGTTTTTTACGGATGCAAATGCACAACATCTTTATTTTCTTTTCAAGAGTAAAGATGCAACAAAGATGCAAGTAGGGAAATAAATATACTAAGGTAAAAATATAATGCTGAAAAGTAATGCCGATAAATACCAAGTTACCTCTTGGCGCGGCGTTCGGTGGTTTTAAGTCCTCCGAACAGGACTTGTCATGTTCGCTCATTTTTCAAGGGGCGCATTGGCCGGCGCCTCGATGACGTCGCCTCTTGTGTAGGAATTGATTCGATTTTGCTTTTACCTTCCACACCTTCTTTGTTGGAGAGGGTGACCTTGAGGAGGAAGCTTCTTGGACCACTTGTTTCTCTTGTTGGTAGCACCTCTTCGGGTTCTTCTATAATGTTCTTGTCTTCGGTGGTACCGGTCTTCATATCTTGACACTTCTCCCTCATAGTTAGCCCATCCATCGTAGTGATGTTCTTCTTGTTCGCGGCGACGGGTACGCTGCCTTCTCCTTGTTCTCGTTCTTCTTGGGCTCTTCGGTGATTATATAATTATTGTTGAAGTAGCGGCGTACCTTCTCGGTGGGAAAGTGGAAATGGATCTCTCCCGTCCCAATATAGATGATAGCTCGGGTGGTATTCGTGAATGGTCTTCCTAGGATGATTGGAGGATCGTAGTCATCTCCCATGTCAATGACTAGGAAGTACGTAGGGACATAATGGTCATCTATCCGGATGAGGACATCCTTCACTTCTCCTTCGACGAAGCGGAATGTCCGATCTCGCCATCGGCATTTGTGCATAGGTAGGCTCCAAAGGCATAGTGCCATATAGATACTCATAGGTTACCTTGGCCATGATGTTGACGCCCGATCCGGTGTCACACGCAGTTTTATTGAAAGAGCTTCGTTGATGGAGCATTGAATGGTTGGGACACCTGGGTCATCCTTCTTGATTAGACGTGGGGATCGAGTAAGTGGTCATGCTCCTTGTGGACCGCAAGTGACCATCCTCACTGTCTCCGTCTTCTTGGTCTTCTTATTCTTGTTCTTGCTCTTCTTAGCCGGATTCTTCTTCTTCTCACCGTTCAGTCGTTGATGAGGGTGTGCTTGGGAACTGCAAAGACTCGTTCTTGAAGAAGAAGGTTTCTCTCTTGCCCTTGATGTTGAAGATGATCTTGGCGGTGTTGGCATACATGATAGCTCCAGCAGTGTTTAAGAATGGTCGTCCCAGAATGATAGGGGACCTTTCATCACTGCCTGTATCCACTACCACGAAGTCTGCTGGAACATACAAGTTGCCTACTCGTACACATATGTCTTCAAGCACTCCCAAAGGAACACGGAGTGACCGATCCGGCAAGCTGTAAGCACATGGTTGTGTATGCTAAGGGGCATCTGAATAGCTTCTCATATATCACTCTTGGCATGATGTTGATGCTTGCACCGAAGTCACAGATTGCCTCATTGAAGTTAGTACTTCCAATGGAGATCGGAATGACCGGTCTCCCGGATCGCCCTTCTTGATTGGCGAGTTGAGTCAATCCATGACCCCTTCGATGGATCACTCCGGCTATCTTCTACATTGAATATATCAACAAGATTTGCGGTCTCGAGCTCTTCGGGTTGTCCGCGCGGTTTACCTTGACCGGTGGAGGGAGCAAGGTTAACAAGCTGTTGTACCTGCGACTCAAGTATCTTGTTGTTTTGAAGCGGCTTTTGATGGCATTGGAAAAGCCATCCATTCGTTGCCGAGTGTCTCTAGGACCTTGTCATTTGATGTCGGCTTCTTGGACAGATTGTCCATCATCTTGCCTTGATTCAAAGCACTAACTCTCTCAAAGGCGGCCGGTTGTAATTATTGTAGGAGGAGTTGTTACCTTGATAGTTGCCCGAGTAGTTAGGCCTCTCGCTGATTCCAACCTTGATTCTGCGAGGACGGTAGTAATTATTGTTGTTGTTGTTGTTGAGGTAGTTCACGTCCTCCTTCGGCTCGGGCGTTAGCACTGTGTGCCCAGTCTCTCCACACTCTTCACATGGCATGCGAGCATCATGTATATGCATGACTTCTTTCTTTCTCGGGACTCTCTCATCGAGCCTCTTCATTAGCAAATCCATTTTGGCGACAAAGCATGTCTACCTCCTTCACTCGGGTGCATTCCTCCACCTCTCTTGCGGGTCCGAGTTCTTTCTTCACTCCAACCTTGGTTGGATGCCATCTTCTCCACAAGAGCTGTGGCTTGAGGAATAGTGAGTGATAAGAATGCACCTCCCGGCAAAGCATCCATCGTCTCACGTGTCTTGTTGCTAAGCCCATGGTAGAATGTCCGCATAAGCGCCAATTCTCCATGCCATGATGAGGACACTCGAGGATGTAATCTTGAAAGCGCTCCCAAGCTTCGGGGAGTCTCATCATGATGTTGCCGAAAGCTTGATATCTTCCCGCGAAGAGCATTTGTCTTGCCCATTGGGAAGAACTTCGCCAAGAAATTGGTGGAACATAATGCCCACGTAGGATTCTTCTCCTTATTGGCGTAGAACCACCGCTTTCGCTCTCCCCAAGAGTGAGAATGGGAAGAGGCGAAGTAGTATAGCATCTCGGGGACATCCTTGATAGTGAATGTGCTACAAATCTCCGTAAAGTGTTGGAGATGAGCACTAGCATCTTCATGGGCCTTCCCACGTAACCGGCTTGCTTGCACCATGTTGATTAGCGCAGGCTTGAGCTCAAAAGCTCCTTCGATGTCCATAAACTCGGGTCCAAGACGAATGTTGTCCGTAGTTGGAGCCGAGAACTCGCGGAGTGACTTGTTCGCCATGGCTTCAAACGCTCGGTGTCAAGTCTCGCACGAAAGGTTGACTTTCTCGCTTCGACAAACTTCCAAGTTGAGTTGATGATGATGATGATTGATTGGTTTTCTTCAACTTGCTTCGGCCTTCCCGAATAAAGCTTCGGATTGTCAATATAATTATCGGGAAGAATTGTCTTTTTCATACATTACCCCGCATAAGATATAAGAATAGACGAAAAACAAGGGTAAGGTGTATGAGTAGAGAATGGTGACAGTGCTCAATCTCATTATGTAGTGTAATGCTTTGCTCATTATCCATTGGCTTTCAACCTTCCCGACAACGGCGCCAAAAATGCTTGTTGACATTTCTAACGCCACTTAGTGTTAGGTTGTCATCCCTAACATGGCGCCAAAAATGCTGGTACTAAATAATGCAAGCGCTACTAGAAATAAATATGGGATCCGCAAGCGCACGATAATACCGATGTAGCATTTTAACCAGGAGTATCCAGGTATCGTTATTTATATTTTTACCACTGGGAAGGGAATGCATTGGATAATGAGTGATGAGCAATGCACATGCCGTAATGGAGAGCTTAACCTTGTCCGTATCGATCATCTCATACGGGGTAAGTGTCACATAAAATATAGGAATGAATGATAAATGACATAAGATAAATGAGAGCATTTAGCCACATAAAATAATAGTAATAAGCCATCTCAACTTAGCACTCTAAGCTTATAACACTAGCATGGACTAGGACGATCTAGGGTATAATCCTATGTTATTCTAACTATAAGGTCAAAGCATACAATGATTAGTGCAAGAACATCTAGCAATCATGGCGGGAAAAGGTTACATCTATGCATAGTGATATTACCAGAGAAGACAAGAGACATAGCAATGACTTCAATGTAATAGGTTGTTCTACTAAGACCTACCAACGGGGATGGAATACAAAGGACTCAACGGAACCTGTCACTTCCGCGATCTACCACACGACCCGGCCAATAGGGTGTAATCGCAGATAAATACAATCTAGGCACCACGCCTACACAATATTTACCACTCACCCATCGATCTAATGAGCAAGTGCTATACGATCCTATGCATAAACATAATTCTAGTCCAACTATGCTAAACATATAATCAAAGTAAACTAAGAACAATATAATTGAGAACATAATCAAATAGAGCAAAGTCAAGTCGATATAATAGAATAGAATAAAGTACTACTCATAGTATCACGAACAATGATGAATATTACAAGAATGTAGAGGGGAATTACCAAGAACTCCGACAGATCCGGACTCCAAGCTAGGCTTGATTCCCTCTAGATCTATTCCTATGTAGCTATGCTACTAAACTATGGAGCTCTAATTGAGATGGTGGCTCGGCTTCTCCGAATTCTAATGAGAGAATGAACTCTTGAATGAATTAGGAATGAATTAGGGTTTCACCCGGGGGCCGGGGGCTCGAATATATAGCCCCCTAGGATTAACCATGCCCTCGGATCAAACCGACCTAAATGGACGATAATTATTCATCCTCAAAGGCGGTGGAGGCGGGATCCACGAGACTCCACCCGATTGGTGGAGGTGGGGAGTCGCCGACTCCCCGGGTCGGCCGACCGGCCACCCCGCAGTGGGCCCTGACTTCCGTGGTTTGCCTTCGGAGTCTTCTAGATTATACAATTTTACCCGTTCGGTCTTTATCTCTATGTAATCATGACATGTGGGCCTCCTTTGGTTCTCTTTCCGATAACCCCCGAGAAATAGACAATCACCAAAACTCGTGGAATTCTCGGTGTAACCCCTATATCTAACAGGTGAACTCATATTAGTCCTTTCTCTTGCTGCGTTGACGGTATAAAATTGATACTTAACGACCGTCAACAACCTTGTTGTCACTCGCCACATGAAACCAAATATGAGTGTTGAGTCATCCCTTAGAGTGTGTTGTACTCCTATGTCCTTAGACACTGCTTGTCCTCTGTTCTTAAGCCTTCATTTGTCTGAGAGGGACTTTTGATTATAGGTCCATTGAGCAAAGATCTCTCTTTTGCATCTCGCTTTTGATTGTATTGTCCAATCCGGGATGAGCGTACAAACAGGTTGCATGATCTTCTTTCGTCAACCATTCTTGATTTTTTGCCGAGTCTTGGTTGACGAATTGATGTTCATTGGAGATGTAGACTCGAGTTCTTCCTTGATGGTCTTTGTCTTCTAGCGGCATGGCGAAGAGTTGCGGTTAACGACACGCCATTTGTCTTGATGATCAAAGAAGAGGCTTCATTATTATTTGTATGAGACTTCATCTCCAATGGCTTAGGGACATCATCTTGTAGTTGTTCATGGTCTTCTTAGGCTTGGGCGGTAGTCAACCCTTGATGATGATTGGTTGACACAAGGATGCATGGCATTCCATCCTTGTCCTTGCTGCCGACATGCAAGATGGTTTCTTCGGAGTTGCTCATAGCTTGTCGCCTTAATCCACTTCTTTGAGTGAGTTCAAGATGTTGATGCTTCCGTGGCACTCTTGTCTTTCTCTTTGTTCCATTGCGAAGTGGCAAATTCGCGGTGATGCCAATCCACGAATAGACAGATCATAAGTTCTTTCCCGCAAAATGTTAGGATACACATACCCGAAGGATTGCAACAATTTCAAACTATGGGCTATTATCCACTATCTATTTTAGAATTTCATCTATGCTAATAAAGAGATGGTTTTTGAGTTACTTTAGCATAGACTTTATTTATCATATTTTCTAACGGCTTTTTTTATGGCACGCTAACATGGTTCAAGGCAAAGTTAACTTTCAACAAAAGACAATGTGAATGATATTTGATACTTACAATTCTTCCTTGAACAATGGATGAGTTGTGTCTTTTGTGTGAAGTTGTTGGAATTCATCATATGCCTTGCTTCATCTCTCGAAATGTGTTCATCTCTTGACTTACCCAAATTGGATTTGAGAGTTTTTGCGGGGTTAGTCCAACAAAATAACCAATATCTACTAAAGCACATTTTAGTTCAATAACCAAACTAGACTCCATGTCTAATTTAATTAAGGAAGGCATTTTAACCTAAGCACCACGCTTAATTTAAAAACCTTTGGAGGTATGCGCAACACTTCCAAACCAAAGCATACTATAGCAAACAAAGGTGACATGAAAGCACTATAGAGATTTACTCAAATGGAGATGAAAAAGCATGATCATGGTGAGGATTTTTTTTAGATGCAAAACACATGGATGAATCAAGAAACTAAACATGCAATGGATAAGCAAACATAAACAAGCTAAACGGAGTGAATGCATGAATTGTTAAAAGTAAACATGCAAAGGGGTGCAAGAATTTAAATGATAACTACTCATAATTTTAAAGTCCATGAGCAAGACTATCTCACCATTCTTGATCATACTTACCATGACTCACATAATGAAATTTTGTGAGTGGTGCAACATCTATGTTCGTCACTTGAGATGTGATTTGAATTCCTGTGATGACGACCTTTTCTCCATCTACACATGGTTAGAAAATATATATGTATACGCAAACCCGAGAGATGGCGGGGTTCCAGTTGAATGTTGAATGTTGAAGGACCCTAGGCTCTTCAATGTCTTGTGGAAGCTTGTCGAAGGTCGAACGACATCTTTTGTCTGTCTATTCCACACTCAACGAGAACAAGGGGGTAATCCTACTAAAGCTAGTGATATACTAAACTAGCAGATTTCAAGATCATTATCAAAATCTTAACACCGATTGCTTCCCGGCAACGGCGCCAAAAATGCTTGTTGGTATAAATTAAGTGCAACTAAAATATGAAGGATTCTGCAAGCGCACAGAACATACCATTATAGCATTTTACCGGGAGTAAACCAGGTATCATTATTTATATTTTACCACAGGGAAGCAAGGGTTAAAGAATCTGATAATTTACCATCATGTATCTACTAACTTAGTAAATCAACTAGACTAAAGCAGGGGTAAATGATATATATATATATAAATAAGGTAATATAAATAATAAAGCACACATGAGAATTCTATGATAAATGAGTAGCTAGCTAGAGTGAGAGGACAACGGGAGAAATCAAGGTTCCTATATACTTCTCTATTACTCTGGTTCTATGATAACAGGGGATGGATAGATGTAGCAATCATACATTAGCACTTCGGGACATCGGAGCACTAGCCACGGACATGGATAAGAAGGGGGCTAGGAAGGTCCGACTACGGTCCTACAAACACCAACCCGAACGAGGTTGAATACAACGACCGTCAGCACTGTCACGATCCTGGGGCTACCACAACAATCCGCAGGATTGGGTGCAATCTCAGGTAACCTCTAGTCTAGACGCCATGTCTACACTATCAATTACTACTCTAGTCTCATGAAAACTAGAGCACTTGATGCGAGCGAAGATCCCATACTAAAGCATAACAACTATACTAAACAATCACAAGACAGACATAAAAGTAAATAGAGAAGATACATATATTAAAGCATAAGTCTTACAAAGAGTAGATAAAAAGACATACCAAATCCCTGTAGACTTCTCCAGAACCAGAGCGCAGCTCCACTCTCCCTAACTCTCATCTAGATCTAATCTACTACATTGGAATGTCTAGCTCTAATTCTCTAGAGAAGAGAGGTCATCCATTCAAGGGACGCCTCTACAACTCTGATCCCACTGGGAGATAATGAATTAGGGTTTAAGGGATGCCTCCTCGAAGGGCCAGGGGCCCTATTTATATAGCCCTCTAGGATGCACCACAGCCCTCATATCAAACCGACCTAAATGGACGATTATTATTCATCCTCAAAGGCGGTGAACAGGGATCCGCGAGACTTGTTCTGATTGGTTGAAGTGCTGGGGCGGCCGACTTCAAGCCCGGGGCGGCCGCCCCGTCACCGATCCGGTTCGGGCTCCCGTTTGGTCCAGAGCCTTCTCGAACCTTCTTGATTCTGAGGAATTTTGACCGGATCCCGATTATCTCTATGTAAACCTGACATGTGGGCCTTCCTTGGGTATTTTCAGCTAACACCCTGCAGAAACAGACATTCACCAAAACTCGTGGAATTCCATTAGTGTAAGCCCTATATCTAGAAGGTAATTATGTTTAGGTCCTTTTTCATGTCTAGTTGACGATAAAAATTGACACTTATCGACCGTCAACAACATACTTTCCATTTAGACACATCCCAAAATTGGTCTACTCCTACACTGGGAGTGAGCATCAAAAATAACCATTCATCCATTGCTAGCCCCTTTTGTTATGCAATAAAGCTCCAAAGTACCCTTTGCTACTACCTCTATCGATATATCCAAAAAGAGGCTTGGGTGCTCTGAAAAAAAAGAAGAAAAAAAAGAAGAGGGAGAAGAAAAGAGAGAGAGAGAGAGAGAATAAAGGAAAGAGGACAAATGTCCCAACATAGAGATTTTGAGCAGCCCAAGTTCTCCCCAAAGTCTTCAAATTTTCAAGAGAGGTATGAGAAAATTCTTAAAGGAGCTAAGTATTCACCATCACCATTCCCTCTATCCCTTCATTTCTATATACATCTATCATCATCACCATTTGCTACTATCACCATATATCCACTCAACCCATATACTAAGGACCACACACATGCACATCTTGATTTGACTGTATGGCTAGACTCATTCCTCTGGATCCATGGTTTGACTGTGCAATAAATGATTGCAAGTATGTATTGGCTGTCTCCCCACCTATGAGCTCCACATAAGCCTATTAGTTATAGGGTGAGGGAGAAGACGCAATGTTACTCTGCCTTATGCCAAAAATACCACATATCTTAAGATAAGAGAGAAGGCATACACCATTAATGCCTTGGTAAGGATCCACAAATACCACAAATGAGAGACTTGAGAGGGTCATACAAAGGAATCTCTGAGTTTTATTTCAAAATCTTATAAAACTCCGAAATAATAGTTGATCAACGAGCTAGAAACATGGCGCTTGACTTAACCGTTCTGTCTTTTAACTGCTCAAGACCCAAGTGACGGCTACAAGCCCCATGGTGGAAGGTAATGTGGGTAAGTTTGAAAGTCAGAATAGTTCACTTTAAACCGGAGGAGAGTTCTTGTTTGAATGCATGTGTACTTTTGAGGCGTAAAAGCATTGTAGCAACTCCTGATCCATCACTGAGTTTATCTTTGCTCAGGGCTGAGCAAAGGGTAAGCTTAGGGGAGTTGTTGACGGTAGATAAGTGTCAATTTTAACCGTCAACGAAACATGAAAAAGGACCTAAACATAATTATCTCTTAGATATAGGGGGTCTACCGACATAATTCCATGAGTTTTGGTGATTGTCTGTTTCTGCAGGGTGTCAGCTGAAAAGAACCAAGGAAGGCCCACATGTCAGGTTTACATAGAGACAAAGGGGCTACACATAACTTTTCTGGAATCTGGAAAGTACGAGAAGACTCTGGAAACAAACCAGAGGCGAAACGGGCCCGGAAGTGGGGCACCCGCCCCCATCCTTGGGCGTCCGCCCCACTAAATCAGCCAATCAGAGGCGATCTCGGGGAAAATGCCTCCACCGCCTTTGAGGATGAATAATAATCGTTCATTAAGGTCGGTTTGATCCGATGGTTGTGGTGCTTCCTAGAGGGCTATATAAGCAAGGCCCCTGGCCCCTGGAGGAGGCATCCCATAAACCCTAATTTCATTATCTCTCAGCCAGGATCAGAGGCAGAGGTGTCCCATGAAAGGATGACCTCTCCTCTCTAGAGAATTAGGGCTAGACATTCTAATGTAGTAGATTAGATCTAGATGGGAGTTAGGGAGAGCGAAGCTGCGCTTCGGTTCTGGAGAAGTCTTTAGAGATTTGGTATGTCTTTGTATCTATTCTTACAAGACTTATGCTTTATATATATTCATCTTCTCTATTTACTTTATGCCTTTATTATGTATGATTAGTATAGTTGTTATACCTTGTCATGGGATCTTTGCTCGTATTGAGTGCTTTAGTTATTGCACATAGCTAGAGTAGTAATCGATAGTTTAGGCATGGTGTCTAGACTATAGGTTACCTGAGGTTGCGCTCAACCCCACGTATAGTTGTGGTAGCCCCAGGGGTGACAGCTCTATAAGGCCTTCGTAATCCACCACGTTCGGGTTAATGTTCGTAGAGCTTTTGGCAGCCTTCTCCCAACTACCCTTTTCCCAGTCTTTCTCGAGAGTTGGAAAGGACCTGCTGCTCCAAAATGCCATGTGTGTGATCGCTATATTTATTCATGCTTTAGTTATCATAGAACCAAAGTAATAGAGAAGTATATAGGAACCTTGATCTCTCCCGTTGTCCTCTCACTTTATCTATCTACTCGTTTATCATAGAATTCTCATGTGTGCGTTATTATTCATATACCTATCATATATCATTTACCTCTGCTTTAGTCTAGTTGGTTTGCTAAGTTAATAGATACATGATGGTGAATTATCAGATTCTTTAACTCTTGCTTCCCTGTGGTAAAATATAAATAACGATACCTGGTTTACTCCCGGTAAAATGCTACAATAGTATGTTCTGTGCGCTTGCAGAATCCTTCATATTTTAGTTGCACTTAATTTATACCAACACTCTTGTGTTTTCCTTCGCGGAGATTACAAAAGCGGCCGCGTCAGCGGCACCCAATCCGTGCTCCTGATCCTTGAGTTCAGGTTGCGTAGATTGGTTCTTTGAGAGTGTGGTTGGACGAATTCTTGGTTCAGGCTGCCGTATAGAGACGGTGGTTGGCTCCTTGTGCGTGTCGTCAGGTTGCACTAGTTATCCTCGCTGCTTGCAGCAAGTTATCGGCCGTTCTTCGGCTAGTTATCAAGATCGGGATCCTACGTCATGAAGATCGGGACAACGACTTCATCAGTTTTTTTGTGAGGTTAATCTAGGTGTTGCAGTTATACCCTATGAATATAAATGCTTTATTTATGCCTTGCTTTATTATGTCATGCCCTCAATAATGTTTCTCTGTGCTTGTGTAGAGTGTATAATCTGTTATTGCTATTATGTAGCTTTAGTTGATGTTTAGGATACCTTGCCCTTTTATAAATCCTCTAGTAATGTGTTGTATGTGCTAGATATGGTGTATGAATGGTTCGACCTTTGTACATGTCTTTTGATGTCAAACTACATACGTTGCCTTGTTGCTTTGCGAGTTTGTTTGCTGATCTTAAATGGGATAGATTTAGGTTGGTCATCTCTCAAGTTTGGCACAAAAGCTTCTAATTGTCTAGCTTTAAGTGATACATTATTGGCTAGTTGTTGTATGTCTAGAATTTGATAGTATGACATGAATGTATGTTGTTTTGTGTAAGCCTAGTGTGATATTGGCTTATAGTGATTTGAGTAGAGTTGTAGTAAGTAACAACTAGAGCATGATAAATGTGTTGAAATAACTACGCTTATGAGTAAGGGTCTTTGGCTTTACTGGCTTGTTTGCCAGTGATAAGTAAGATGGTTAGTTGCTTTACTGACTTGTTTGTTGGCGATGAGTAGAAAAGGGGGTTTCTTTGATAGGCTTGCATTGTTTGTAGAGGGGAATGCAGTAGATGACATGTGCTTATGGTACATGTTCTTGGATGATGTTGACTATCTTGTAGAAGTCCTATGCAAGCATACTCAATCATCATCATCATATCCCTTTGTCATCCCATGTACATTCCTCGTATTCATACGTGCATATGCATCATACAGGATCGCTAGGAGGACAGACGTGACGTGAAAGGAGGATCCAGAAGCGGAGTCCCGAAAGGAGGCTTCCACACAAGAGGTGATCGAGAACAAGGAGCCGTGGGGGTGATCGAGTGCCTGGAGTTTCAACCTCGCTCGTTAGAGGAAAGCAAGCCCCAGAGCATTCACTCCTACGGTTTGCAAAATTTACACTTGCGTCCTTTTATATGTTTGATGCATTAAGTTATAGGCGTTGACCGAAACCGTTGATGCATATCTATATCTCCTTGTCTACCTCGATATATATCCTTCACCCTGGTTAGGTGTAGGATCGAGATAAATGCTTAGACCTGCTTAGAATCAGTAGAAGTGGGTGATTTCCTGTCACCTGCACCTTAGGGGCTAAGGGTCCCCCTTTTGTTTTTTTAATAAAAGTTTGTTCCCTCCCATGCTCAATACCATCCAACAATGCACAATCTCCAATCTATGAGCTCCTCACAATCCGAATTGTCATTTCCTATTATCGGATTGAGTTCTTCCATTGATAGCCTTGCACCGTGCAAGAAGAAGAGAGGAATGTATATCCTCATGTTGCTTGGCACGGCAAGTGAGGCAATCAAGCATGCCATGGGATTCCTCCACTTGAATAGATAAAAATCTAAAAACAATCATATAGGTACCTAATGGAACCAAGCACTACTCCCGGTCTCGTTTTTTTTTATTGACAAAACACACAACTACACTTAGACATCATACCATTATTTAAACGCAGTTGCTTTTGCTTATGCTACCCACCACCCTGAAAATGGGTGGATTTCTATGGGTGTTTGACTACCTAAAAAACAATTTTCCTTGAAAAAAAGCTGCTGATGAGCACAATATACATTTTAGCTCTCCATTTTAAATTTAGAAATAAGAACTTCAAAAATTTCAACCGACCTGATATGAAGACACACCATATACCAAAGTTACAACGCTTGACAAGAACAAGATTGTAGTTTAAACATTTTTTTATTTGAGATCGTTTAGAGGGTGAAATATTTAATACAATATTCGTAGAAGTAGGATGGGCCTTCAGTTTGAATCTTGTCACGCAAGTGAATAAAGCAGGTTTGATTATGGTAACGTTTTAATTTTAAAATTTTAAGGTTAAATCCATCTCCTCTTGAGTTATTCGGTCCTTTCACAAAGGCATATTCTTCGTGTTGAATAAAAAAACGTGCCTAGCACAGGAACTGCTGATTCAAACACTGAAATCCGAAAGCATACAAATTACAGTTGTTGCTTGCTTGATCTGAGGGTTTTCTTTTTGAGGTAGAAGACCTGTTCCGCAGTGTGGAGATCCGAGAGGTATGCCTAACATGGGGTCCACAAATGAAATGACACAATGTATTGAACCTTGTCTGATTCATAGCCGGGCCCACACACGTGAAGAAAACAAGACAGAAGCTGAAGCTGTCATGTGTGATATTTTTTTTAACTACAAAGGACCGGGTTCTATAGCCCAGACCTGGTTCTTCATCGACACCAGGCTACAATGTAACGCACGGGTACCACGATTGCATTAAGGCTTCGTTTGGCTGTACGTGTAAAATTTCCGTGTGTGATGGCACCCAAGAGTGGATTGGGTCGATCCACGAGCTCCACCCGATCCCTTCCGCGTCGGAGTTGACCCACTGCTAAAAATAGATTTGGAAGGAGGCAGCGCGCTCGCACACGAGAGGCGCGCTCGGTAGATGTAGATGCATGCAGTGACACTCATCCACATCCACACCTCGGGTGGTGATTTTTATTTTACAGGTGTATTGACGTGTTTTGGTCCCTCACCCATGTCGATACTCGAGCAGCCAAATGCATGTTTTCACCGAACTGGGGAGCTCACCCCGACGTGGGTTCTCTTCCACGATACACGTGGTTTGAGGGTTGATCCACGCCGATACCTGAGCAGCCAAACGAAGCCTAAATGTATAACACTGCTGGTGCTCTGTAGCCCTTGAGATGAACTATGCGAAGCTGACGGAGCAATGCTGCATTTTACGATCACAACCACTGTTTCACGATTTTTTTATTTTTATTTTTGAGACAACACTGTTTCACGACTAGCAGGGCCCAGAGATGAAAAACAAAATCAGGCCCAATATTACCACGCGCCCGTCCCATCCGGCCTGCGTCCGTCTCAAGTTTAGTATAGTCGTCTTCCGTCGCTCGACCGCGCTCGGCGATCCCAACCAGGAATCCAGTTGAAGCCCATCTTGGCCTCGCAGAGGAACTCGGCCCAGATGACCAGCTTTTCCCCCTTGCGCGCTGCCTCCCGTCTCCGTCAGGGTGCCGCTGCCGTTACCAGTGCGCCGCCGCTCGGCCGCCGTTGGACTAGGGCGCCGCATCTCGGCCGCCGTTGATCTGTTTTAGGACTAGGGCGCCGCCGCCGGTCATTTGTTCGAGGGCGCCGCATCCGTATCTCTGCTGCAGCTTGCCAGCTTGCCACAGTCAGTCAGGATTTGTGCAGTGCAGGTATGGCTTGCCGCCTCTTCTATATCTGTCTATTTCTCGTGAAAATCAATCAGATATTGGCTCGCGGCTTGGATTTAATGAATACTGTGTCCGCGTGATCCGATTTCATCCAGAGATAGCTCGCGTGTGTGTGTGCCCGAGATATACAGCTGGGTCCTACTTTTTGCCGTGCTAGTCTTGCTAGCAGTAGCAGTGTGCATGTCAGTTAAGGATATGAGTTCATTCTAGTACTGATGTTCATCATTGTAGTCTTGCTAGCAGTAGCAGTATGATATGCCATGTTTGTGTCTAGCCCTTTTGTTTCTTATATTCAGTTGTTCTTCTGTATCTCTTGTTTGGTTTCTGTCGAGCTATTGACCGTGGAGCCCAGAGAAATTGTAGTCATTGAGTTAATGAGGGTCAAGCTTGTTTTCTGTTTTCAGATGAGTAGGTAACAATAGAGAAGGGTTATTTGGTCCCTGTCTCCGAACATTTGACGGACTCCATATTTGTGTTTGGCCATATGATCTCCATCGTCAAATAGGTAGGGTATATGGGTAATACATAGAAAACACACATACTAGTAATCTGAATACATCTTACAGATCATCAAACTGGCCACTGCAGGAGGGAAAAGGTTTTATCAGAACCAAATCAACCAATTAAAGGGATTGTTGGGAGAGAAGATTTTCTTCTTCCCAATAGGAAGGTCTAAACATCAGTTTTAGGAATCAAAATTTTAGGTATTTTTGGAGATGCTCTTCGGGGCCCAGCAGACAATTGTGCAAAGTTTTTGTTTGGAAGGATGGCGATGGCTCTTCGGTGGTGTGCCAAATCCTAAATTTTCTGAACAAAGACAGCCCCCTCTGCATTACCCCTGCATTCTCTTCTCCCCACGTGCTCTCTCTCGCCTCCCCTCTTCTCTCTCTCTCAGCGACAATTGGGTGACCTGTGCACTGTCACTGCCCTGCGCAAGGTGCCTGGGCGTTCACCGATTGCTTTGCCTCTTGAGCCAACAACAACAATGCATTCACATGCTCTGGATGAAGGCTCTTTCCTCACAATCCACAGAGCGTCCTTTTCTCATGATCCTCACAACGACAAAGGGCCAGGTCTAGAGTCCAGCCTTTATCCAATTTGGCCCTTTCCTATATATATCCCATAAATGATCTGTAAAAGCTGCCCCATGAGTTGGGGGCCTTGTTTGGCCCTTGGGATTTGATGGCCAATTTCCCAGCGCTACTTGAAGCCATACCAAACAGGGCCTTAAACGTTACTTATGTTTGATGTCTAAAAAAAGCTGTTTCATAATTGTATACAACCAATTGTTTCACCAAAATAGGCTAATATCTTGTTCTTCAGGTCCTTGCAGCAAAACAACAAGTTTTATACAGTCGTTGTGCGCACTAGCCCACTGACAAGAAGACCTTGAAGTCATCGATGTGTGGTATCGCCCTTGTCCTCTCCAGTGACCGCCTTGTCATCGTTCCCTCTGCCACTGCGGCCGCCGCCGCATCAGAGATCGAGCACTCATGCGAGGTATGTTACTACATCCTCCACAACCTCCCAAACCTTCAGTTAAATCCTGGCCATACGCTAAACCTTAGCTGACCTGGGTTAATTTGCTGCTTTCATGTAACTGCAGAGGAAGGGCGTGCCAGATGAGCTGAAGGAGGCCCTGCGCCGGCGAGGACCTGATACCCTAGGCTACGAAAGTCGCCGCCTTCTGGCTGATGGCACGGTTGTTGGTGGGTGTTGACTCTATATGTGCAGGACTTTGTTTGAATCTAGGTATTTTCTTATAGGTTGTTGTGTGTTTGCAGTTAGTGATGGCTGCAATGATGGAGTAGATGGTAGAGTCGGTGTGAGTGACTCTGGTGTTGCTGATTTGTTCTTCATCGGGGCAACACTGCACCTTAGGGGAGCTAAGCTGGTTTCACAGCCGTTGGTGGCCCCCACTGGAAGTGTCCTTGTGTATAATGGTAATGCCCTTGAGCTTGATGATAGTTGCTTCTTTTTTATTTCGTCACAAATTATTGTTCTCTGGTGATATATGCTGATAAAATTAATGAAATTATTTCGTATAAGGTGAGATATATGGAGGAATTCAGGTTGCAGATGATGAAAACGACACGCAAGCTCTTTTTACCTCTCTGGAATCTTGTTGTTCATGTGATTGCCATGCTCTTGTTAGAGATAAAACATGTCCTTGTTGTGGGAGTGGTGCCAAATCAGTTTCGCAACTCCTCTCCACAATCAAAGGTCCATGGGCTTTGATATACTGGCAGGCAGGTAATCTTTATGATTGCGATCTTTGCAATCTGTTGGAGGTTCATCTTTCTAACACCCAAGTCATCTTGAACTTCCAGATGAAGTCAAATACGATTTGGTTTGGCCGGGATGCATTTGGAAGAAGAAGCCTCTTAGTACATTGGCCCACAGCTGACGATTCTCGCTTCATATTATCATCAGTATCACCCCCTTCATTTGCAAAGAATCACTCTGGTAAGATATGCTTGACTTTCAGGTGTTCATCTTTGCAGTAAGCTGTGTTTCTGTCTGTGTTTAAGATTTTTGTTTCTTCACATGCTTTGAATAGTGATAAAGCTTATTCAGTTTTCACAAATTGAATCTTGTGTTTGTTGTCTTTTCCTCTGCTACAGATCCAACAGTAAATGATTCTGTGACAGATCGTGACATGTCTAACCATACTGAAGCTAGCTACTGGGAAGAGCTTCCTTGTGGGATACACAGCATCCATATGAAAGACATTGGAAAATATGGTGCACACATGAAGGAAAGGTGGATTGTGGATGTTAACACACATAAATGGATGGCTTCTTCATTGAATGAATTGATTAATTGGGAGAGGAAACTTACAGTTCCTACCTTGGAGAACAATTCTGTTGACAGAGGGAACCATCAGTTGCCTCAGAGCTTCATAAGCTCAAGAGAACCTGAAGAAAATAATAATAATAATAATAATGGGATCACAAAGGCAGATCTCATGTCAGATTCTAGTTTATGTGAAGCAAATTGCATAACACAGTCAGGTACATGAAACATTTACTACTGAAATTGCATAACTAAATCGTCTCAAAGAGTTGCTTATACTGATATATTGTTTTTGTTCATATGTACATTCAGCACATAGAGTATTGGTTGCATTAAGGGAATCTGTAATGCTGCGGACTAAAATGAACACACTTTTTCAGGTTGGCATACATGTTAAGTTTAATTAATTTCTTAATGCTGCTTTGTAATACCTATGATCATTTAACAACTCCACCTGCCTAATTAATTGATCAGGTCCTTCTTTACTGAAAATAGTTACATCTTTCTTCATGTTCCATTACTTGTTACTTTGTTAATACAGCAGGTTATACTGAGGTCTTTCATGTGAACAGGGTACTCTAAACCAATTTGAGGACGAAGAGTCAGCCCCAATAGCAGTTCTCTTCTCTGGTGGCTTAGACTCCATGATACTTGCAGCATTGCTAGACCAGTGCATTGATTCCAAATGTAAGTCCGACTATTAATTTTACTCTGTTGCATTCAAACTTTCAAAGTTCTTATATTTTATATATATTTGCTGCTAGAAGATTATGTTCTTTATCTGTATCCCTGAACTTAAACATTTAAGTAAAGCTAATACAGATTTTCAACAGGGACAATTGATTTGTTAAATGTCAGTTTTGATGGGCAGCTTGCCCCTGATAGGATTTCTGCAATAGCAGGACTGAAGGAGCTTCAGAGGATATCTCCATACCGGAGGTGATTTGGCTTCTGAACTTGCTGTAATCTTAGCCCCAGCAGCTTGTATGATCTAGCACTAAATGTATTTGATTTTATTTAATGATACCATTTTCATATTCTCCATAGTAATTGCACTTGAAGATTGATGATACCTGCACCTAATTTCATTTTTGAGCGAATGAAATTCCTACTATACCCTTATGAGTTCCTTGTCCATTATGATGTTTCATGTTTCTTTGCTATGATGCACTCTTGCATCCTTACTTGTATGCTTTTCTGGCTATTCATACAAGTTTGTAATTCATTTTAGTTTTCAGTTTAGCTAAATGACATGTTGCACTGTGATTTTAAACTGAAATATTTGTTTTATTGTCCCTGTGATCTTAAATTTCAGATGGCGTCTTATTGAGATTGACACAGCTTTGACAGATTTGAAAGGGGAAAGTGAACATGTGATGTCACTCATACACCCTTCAAACACCTATATGGTGCGTATCCTTTTATTCAAGCCTTATATGTTCATTCCACATTGCTTTCCCATGACATAACATTAGAAAAGACGCAACATATATTGTTTGTGCACTTGCACTCTGTTTATATGTTTGTGGATTCGGAATGGTAACATTAACTTGAAATTTTGTCTTTATTACTGCCTCCATTCCAAATTATAGTTCACTTTGGTTGTGTGACCAAGTTTATAGAAAAATGCACTAGCATCTGTACTGTCAAAATGCACTACCATGTGTTGCTTTGTGACTTGTCTCTTCTAGGTTTCACCTCTAGCCTACCCCAACTTGCTTGGGACAAAAGGCTATGTTGTTGTTGTTGTTTATTTGAACTTGTAGATGTTAATATACTTTTTTCTAAAAGCCTGGTAGAGGTTTGACTTAGGACAAAGCCAAAGTGAACTATAATTTGGAATGGAGAGTGTAACTCATGGTAGAGTTATCGAAGTTGAAACATTGGATCTGTTCTACAGGATTTGAACATTGGTATTGCTCTCTGGTTGGCTGCTGGTGGGGATGGTTGGGTGGATGGAAGTACATGTTGTATGAAAGACGGTTCTCGCTATAAATACAGGTCGAGATCTAGAGTCCTTATAGTGGGTTCTGGGGCTGATGAGCAGTGTGCTGGTTATGGTAGACATCGGACTAAATATAGGCTTGGAGGGTATGTACATACATCAGTTTGATTTGTTGTACTTTGTATGATGGATATCAATTGAATTGGTCAAGCTCTGTAATAGTAAGAATCCTATTAATTGAGCTTTTATGCTGCTATTTAGGTGGAACGCATTGGATCAGGAGATGAGATTAGATGTGCAGAGAATATGGAAAAGGAATATGGGAAGAGATGATAGGTGCATATCTGATCATGGCAAGGAGGTAAGCTGTCTTTCCTTGGATTATGAATTTGAATGCCTAGCATTTTCATTTATCGGTTTAGTTTTTTCGCTATCTAATGTGTACTACCACACATCCTGTAGGCCCGTTTCCCATTTCTTGATGAGAACGTGATAAAAACTTTGTTGGAAATTCCGTTATGGGAGATTGCTAAACTTGATGAACCTGTTGGAAAGGGTGACAAGAAGATCTTGAGAGAGGTTTGCACATAATTTACCTTACTTTACTTCCAATAAGTTGTTACATTATATGCCAGTTTGCATTGCAAATCAACACACATACTTGCTGAGTGCATCAGTTGTGTGCATAGAATGGTATTGTCTAATGACACAGTTACCAGGGCGGTGAATGAGTGCAACTGTTGGAAAATTCCCTTGAGAAATATCGAAATCTAAGGCTGATTTGGTGATGGATTGCAGTCCTTTCTGTTACATGCATAAAAGTTGGCTAATGGCAATCACCATGTCCTATTTATGCAGGTTGCAAGGCTGCTGGGCCTACAAGAAGCTGCTCTTCAGCCAAAGCGTGCGATCCAGGTGCATATTCTAACCAGATACCTGACCTTGGTTGGTAAAAATACCCAACTATTAACAAAACCCTTGATAAAATAGTGGTAGAAGTACCCAATCATTAGCAAAATCTAGGAGTATTGACTAACAATAGGCAAATCATCTTGGATATTTACTCGTAGTTGGTCCGATAAAGTTGCACAGCATCTCTGCTTAAACATCTGATACATGCCAGTGCCATGATAACAATTATAACCAGCGTCATTTCCATTTTGTGGTTCCACATACACAGCACAAGCAGTTTTCCGCATATAAGCTTACACCTGATACTACCTCCATCCATCCGATGCTTTATGCAGTTTGGTTCAAGGATAGCGAGGGAGTCGAACCGGAAGAACTTCGGCAGCAGCCGAGCCGCAAACCAGGCGTCAGCAGGCAGCGTGCAGTTTCACCAGCATATGCAATGACAGGACGCTGCGTGTAGCACATCCATTGACGGTTTACAGCCGCCGAGAGGAAGCTGATGAACACGCTTCTCCGATGGCGTCGAAGAAGCTCTGTAGTCCACACGCCAACGGTTTCTCACCAATCAGCCATGAACACTTTTCAGCTACACCTGGTTTGGTTCTGTAGAGCTTAGTCGTTGGATGGAGCATCATTGTCAGTTGTCACGGACCAGCCATCACAATTCACAGATGTTCATGCTACTATCTGTTGTCCCTGTCTGTCTCAGGCTTGAGATTTTGAGTCACAGAAGATCCTTGTTCTGATCATGTAACGACCGGATGTGGTTAAACCCTAAAAGTGGCTGGCCGGCTGCTTTGTCTCAGTCTCAGGCCGCGGGGCATGTTGGGCCGGCCGGCCTGAGCCTGGGCCTGGCCAATAATTCTCGTGAAAGCATCGATCCTCGTTGGAAAAAGTCGTCCAATCGAACGGCCACGTATGCGTGTGCACCCCTTGCTCCGCGCACCCCGCCTGGTGCACACGCGAATCCACCCAGCCCACCCACCGCCGCCGCCGCCTCTATAAAGACGAGACCTGCCCGCCGGCCACCACCACCACCACCATCTCCCCTCCGCCTCCGCCCCTCGATTTCCCGCCCAATCCACCGCGCGCTGAATTCCAATCAACCATCTGGAGGTTGAATTTGAATTCCAGCTCGAATCACCCCGCCGCCCAGCCGATAGCGTGCTTGGGGGAGCTCGATTCGGCCGGCCGGCCGGTGGCGCGGTCGGTGGGATCTGACTCAACCCTAGCGCCGCCCGGATCCGGGACCCCCGCACCGGCGAGCTGCTCGGCGGCGCCTGCCTCAGCGGCATGAGCGCCTGCAAAGCGGCGGAGATATGAGCGGACCCGGCGGCGGGAGCGGGAGCGGGAGCGGGGACGAGTTCGGGCGGGCGGTGGCGCGGGCGGCGGTGGCGCAGGCGCTGGAGTGCGCGGGGTTCGACTGCGCGCACCGGTCGGCCGTGGACGCGGCGGTCGACGTCCTCCTGCGCTACGTCGCGCACCTGGGCCGGTGCGCCGCGCTCCACGCCAACCACGCGGGCCGCGCGCTCGCCAACGAGCTCGACGTCGTCCGGGCGCTGGAGGAGCTCGGCGCCGACACGGACGGCTTCGCGGGGGCCGCCGCCGCGGGCCGGTGCCTCGTGGGCTCGGGCGTCGTCCGGGACCTCATGGCGTTCGTTGACGCCAGGGACGAGGTGCCGTTCGCGCGCCCGCTGCCCCGGTTCCCCGTCCCGCGCGCGCACCCACCGCCGCCGCCGCAGCCTTCTGCCAGCCCGTCATCGGCGGTGGCGGAGGAGGAGGCGAAGGGGGTGAGGCCGCACGTGCCGGAGTGGCTGCCGGCGTTCCCGGACCCGCACACGTACGTGAGCACGGAGGCGTGGGCTGACCCGCCGGCGCCAACGCCGACCAAGGACAGGGTGGACAAGGCGGAGCAGGCGCGGCAGCGGCGGAAGGCGGAGAAGTCCCTGCTCAGCCTGCAGCGGCGGCTGGCGATGGCTGGCGCGGACGGGTTCCGCCCCGCGGTTGCGGTGGCGCAGGATGGCGCGGAGAAGGGGAAGGAGATACAGGCGGCTGGGACCAAGAGGAACCCGTTTCTTGAGCCGGTGTTGCCGCCTGGAGAGAAGGATGTGTCGGAGGTCGACATGCCTCCTGAGAAGAAGAAGCTCTCTGTCCTTGAGGCGTTTGCGCCGGCGATCCAAGCTAGGCCTTTCAGGGAGGTTGATGCTGGGGCAGGGCTGGATCAGAGTCAGAGGAGCGTTGTGCCGAAAGAGAGGGCTCCGGTGCATCTTAAGCTTGGATTTGGAAACAAGCCGTTAGCGGCAGCTCTGAGTTCAAGAGCCCTGGACCTGAGGGAAGATCCTTCCTTCTTGAAAGAGGAATCGAAGGATGATAAGAAGCGGAGAGCAGGCATGATATTAAGGGCATCAATGGAGAACCCACAAGAACTTCCTCAGCTCTAAAGTTGTCTGTGCCTCTGGAGGAAGTGCATTACCCAGAGTGGAGTTGCATCATGGTTTAACTGTGGAACTTTAGTTTCCAGAATCTTGAGGTACGTTGTAAACATTTATGATTTATCTTGTGGTGACTCATTGATCCAGGCTGTGAATTGCTGTAATTAGAGGTCATGCGAAACAAAACCCATTTAGTTGAGAATCCTTTGGTTGTGTGCAAGTGGTGGAACAATTTGCCAATTTTAGCTGGGCTATGTGTTAGGGTTTATTTGTATTGATTTTTTTTCCTGTTCATGTAGGACAATGATACAGAGCTCTTACTAAGGTATCAACGCATCTGTTTGTTAGCTTTACCCACTTTGACTAGTCCTGGATGGTAGAAAATCTGGGATATTAAAACTTAGTATCTTTTAGGTAGGCTTGCTCTGCTCAGTATTATTAGCTATTGAACTACTTTTCAGCAATAATAATGCATATTTATGTGCTCTGATGCGTTCCATTTAAGAGAGTAGTGTACTACATGCATTCTCTATTTCATAATATGCAATGTACAGTGAGGAGGATATACTAGTTTATTGCCTATTTGGATCATCTAGGGCTAGTTATTAGGTGGGACTGAAAATTAGCCCAAATTAGCTGAGGTTGACATAACTAGTTGGAGGTTTCACTAAAAAATTAGCGCACTTATTAACGCCCTGTTTGGATGGGCTGGAGCTAAAAATTAGCCCTATGCATCCAAACATTTGGATACATACACCAAAAAGAGAGTAGTTTGGTTAACCAACTACTTGGATTAGATTATTAGTCTAAAAAGTTTGGTAATATGGCTATCCTGCACCCTCCCCTCCAATCAGTTGCCTAGAACTGTATTAGAGTGTTTATAGTATGCTGAAGAAGTGAAGATATGACAACACATGAGTTTGCTTGTAAAGTAACACAAGAGGATATTTCATTGCCCATGTCCTTTGGCATGCTTGTACTAGATTTTTACTTGTGTTCCCTCCATATTATCCCTTGTTGAGCAGTTCAAAACTGCATTATGTCTTCATATGTTGCTCTGGTAGATATGATAACTTCAATTGATAAACTTGAAAGGGAGTTATCTTGTTTTGCAAACCATACTGATATAGTTATCTTTTCTTTCCAAATAACAGAAACATGATATGGTTTAAGGTTTGGTTACCTTGTTATGTAATCCATACCGTGACATAGGTACCTTTTCTTTCTTTATAACAGAAATGATTTGTATAGTTTCGTAAGATGGGATAGAAAAAAATAATATGCTACCACATGATTCTCTATTGTGTGTTTTTTTTTTTTTTTTTTTTTTTTTTTTTTTTTTGCTGCCTCTTAGAAGGTATGCAAGATTCTTGTCATGCTACCAGTTGAGAATGCAGAATCCCGTAAGCATGTTTCCAAACATATAGTTACATAGTGCAATGCACTTCTGTACTGGTTTGTAAACTTACGAGAATAATACAACTTTCCATGAAGACAAGATAATAATGTAGCATCCATTCCTTAAACGGTGGAATTCTTTCTGAAGCAAAAGTAACTCGTACTAATCACTGGCAACCTGGTTTGTGACAACTACATTTACATGTGGGTGCCATGCTTTTTAAAGCAGATATAGACCTGATACAGCATTTAGTAGTCTCGTAGTCCCACATGCAGCAGTTAAGAAGCACAAAGTTGAGTAGTTCACCACAGATGACCTAATAGTTAGGCATGGCGAATCAATGCACCATTCTACTGTTATTGCTTTTTGACATGTCCAGAATCAACCATGAAGCTTACTTTACTGAATGGATTTAGGTTCTAATAGCAATTATCTGTTCCTTTGCATTAAAAAGAAAAATCTATTCCTTGATGACATTCTGTTTTAATATGGTGGTGAATTAGCATGCGAGGTAAATTATTATCTGATTTGAGGTTTGGTGATTTCTGCAGGCCATGAAGTCCGTGATACAACCTTCCTCAGAAGTTAAACCTGTACCCTGGCTCGCCCGCATCCACCTACCATTTCTCTAGAATGACTAGGCGCTGATAAATTCTGAAGCGCTGTAACTGAAGTTCCACCATCTCACCGCATTGAACTTGGTTCTGCTGGCATTTCACCTTCAGCTGTAAGTGGGTTGGTTCAAACGGAGCTGATTTGTGAGGCCATGGTCTTTGTCCCCAGACATGGCATCCAAAAGAATGATGCTCCCGAGTTAGTTTTTGTAGCTGTAATCCCTACTAGAATTGTAATCCCTACTAGAATTTGAGAGAGAGGTTTGTACAAAAGCTAACCTGATTGTTCTTACCAAGACTCTTCATAGACAGGATTGATGTACCTAGTGGGTTACTCTCAAGAGCCAGCTTCAGTAAGCAGTATGTTGGCCTAATAGTGCAGTATGGGCCCCCCACACTGCCGTTGTTTTGGGACAAAAACGCTTTCCAGATAGACTCGTTTATGAGGATTGATTGATTGATTCTAGTTGGTGAGTCCATGTCATTAGTGAGTTGATGTATATTTCTTTGTAGTTGGAAGATGGGGGTTGTAATAACAGTGTACCGTATGATTCTTTGTCTTTTCCCCCATCTAACTTTGAGTATCCTAGACTGAACTTGTGAATATTTTATTTTAGAAGGAAACATTTTTCTTTGACAACAACATATATTATATATCGAAGCAACCATATTACAAAGAGACCACTCTAAGGAAGATTTGCATACATCAAGGTCCCGTGACTGAAAAGGAAGATTGCAGCATGACTAAGGCGTGGAAGATGACATTTCTGCCGGCGAGGGTTGAATTGTGTCTGGAGCTTGTGCATTTGTGTGAACTGTGAAGATCTTGAGAGGTAACAGTCTGATGCAGAAATGTGTTTATGGAGCTTGTGCATTTCCGTAGCTGTTTGTGTGAAGATCTTGAAAGGTAGCGTCCTGATGTTTTTCTGGATCTTGTCCACTTGTCTGGCTGTGCGTAAACTCGACTTGATCATTGGACACAGGGTACCTCGATTTTGCCATGTTTTTTTTTTTCGTTTTGCAGGGACCAAGAAAGCCCAGACTGGATCAACTAGGCGGCCTCGCAAGGTTCTCGTGCTTCATCAGCCGTATTGGGCCATTGTCTTCTGTTTCATCAGTCCTAGTGGGCTATTGAGTGGTTCATATTTCATAGGGGGAATTAGGAATTAGGCCCTAAAAATAAAGCTGTTTAGGAATCAGAACCTCTTTGTTTTGAATTTGAAAATGTGGCCCCAAAACAAAAAAAATTCCTTAAAAATCTGGCCTTCTGTTAGTTTGAAGGCCTAACGGTGTTAACTTTGGGGGCACAATAACCATTTTATCCCTGATAAAAAAATAAAAATAGAGTTTGACTTATTTATTGTATATTTAGAGTGTGTGTGTATATATAGAGCGTGTGTTTAAAACAGAGTGTATATTTAGAGCGATAAAGACGGCTTATCAGATTGCAGCGTGTGTTTAAAGTAAGAACGAACTAGTAGATGCGTAGGTATGACACACGTGTCTATAATAAAATATGTAAAAAAAATTATAGTGGATATACAGCTAAGTCTCTTGGTACAGCAAGGAAATCTTAAGTTACCTTTGTACCTATTTTCTTTGTCACCTTTGTGCACCTAAAAGAGAAAAGAAAAATTATTTTAAATCACGAGCATGTGACTGACGGATGGATTGCCTCATTTTATATTTTTTTAAACACCATTTTACACGCTCTATATATATACACTCTAAATTTATTCAAAAAAATATACACTCTAAATATACAATAAATAAGGCCGATTCTGTTTTTTATTTTATTTTTTTATATCAGGGGTAAAATGGTCATTGTGCATCCAAAGTTAACACCGTTAGGCCTCCAAATTGACAGAAGGCTAGATTTCTAAGGAATTTTTGTTTTAGGGCCAGATTCCCAAATTCGAAACAAAGAGGTCCTGATTCCTAAACAGTTTTGTTTTCAGGGTCTAATTCCTAATTCTCTCTATTTCATAGGCCTCTGCTTCTATATATGGGTCGTAGTTTTTACTAGTGAAATATCTGAAATACCTTATAAAAAAATAAATCGCTGAAATATTGATCTGATAGATACTCTCCATTCCAAATTATAATTGTGGATTCCAAATTATAAGTCGTTTTAACATTTTTTATAAAAATTTGAATGAACTTTAGGATGGATGGAGTACTGTAAATGAACACCTGATTACTCATGGGCTGTGAACATGCTTGAGAGCGGCTCTCATCCTCGTCTCTTGCAGTCTTGCCTCCAACCTCATCCCCTGCATTTTCACTTTTCATAATATCTTTACTTAGGTATATAGCATTGTCGTTACATTTAACCTCTAACACCACCAACTATGAGTGGAAAAGATCATTTTACCCATTTTTCATGTGCAGCCGCCTCCCGACGTGTCACTTGCCCACTATGTTGTGACTTGGCCATCTGTGCGAGGGCGTGCTGCCCCGCCACGTCCCAGCGAGTGCCGCTCGTGCCCACCATGCCGTGTCCCGGCCAAGTTGCACTATCACAAGGACGCGCCCTCACGCTTATTGCCTGACCATGTACTCTCGAATGTCGGCAGACCACTTACGTTGTTGTTGCCTGTCCGACCATTCTTGCTCTGAGGGAGGAGAGAGAAAGGAATGTTGAGGCCTAAGCCTGGAGGATGCAGACGAAGGAGGGGGTCAAACGAGGAATAGCAGAGGAGCCCAACAATAATTTATGTGGAGTCCACATGAAGAAATCACGGAGTCGGTAGTTGGTAGTCGGATGGTAGTGTCTATACGCAGTGTCTTGTTGACGTGGTTAGTATGAAACTATGTGATGTTTTCTGGGTTGGGATTGCCTTAGGCCCATTTCGCGAATAGAACACCATCTTCAACCTCGAGACACACTGATTCACTAAACTCAGCCTCGGCTATCCTTACTGCCATGGGCTATGGCAAAAGTTTCTTGCGGGGGCTGGTAAGTGGGGCTCATGCCCCCTCCCACCTGCACCCAACAATTAGATCTACCCCTGTGCAAGGCCATGATATGTACGACGTCGGGAATATACCCTATCATGGCGGTGGTGAGAAGAGATCTGCCATGTGCAAGGCCATGGACGCGTCGGTAATTGCACAGACGCATCGGGAATAGACCCTGTGGTGGTGGTTGCTTGAAGAGGGCGACGGAAGAGTCCGCCTTACTAGGTCACGGTGAGGAGATCAAGGTTCGTCTCATAGCTGCTGCTGGTATTGTAGTATGATGTGGCACCGCATACTTTGCCGAGGACGTCACTGACCGTTGGCTAGGCAAGCGACATCACCAAAAGAGTGAAGATGACGTAGTGACCATAGTGGTGGTGTTGTTGCTGAGACTAGAGATGGTTAGTGTGTACACAAATCGACAAATAATAATAATGACTGGTTGTTCCGCCATGGGGGCCGGCAGAGGCGATGGCACAGCGCGGGCGGCGGCGAGTAGCTTCGCGAGACCGCGGGCGGCGGCGAGTAGCTTCGCGAGAGGACGGGCCTCCGCATGGAGGGGATGTATGGGGTAATTTACTGGAAGGAGCTATGATGGCCATTGATTTCAGATCGAAAGGGCAATAATAGATGGCGACGTGACCTTCTGTGGGCGCTGCAAAAACTCCACAGGAATAAGGGTAATGATAGATTTGTAGTATATATGTAGATGCCTTTTTCAGATCAGACTAGTATATATATATTGAGAAAACTTTATCTTACAATGATAAATAAGGAACCATGTCATCTTTCAGTGCCAAATAAAGATTTTTCATTTCTTTTCTCCTTCCACCACCACCTCAATCCTCACGGGTGTGTCCAATAGGTCCAGCATAGATCTGCCTGAACGCAGCGATTAATTGGTGGCTCATGTCAGGGCAGCCGGTAGCGATGGAAGGGGCCCTATCGCACTTGATGCATGCATTCCTTGACCCCAAGGTCACGGGCACCGAGCATATAATCCACGCACACCATCAACCAGAGCAGAGCACGCTCGGGGAAAAAAAAAAAAACCAGAGCAGAGCACATTCACTCACCCAGTGTCTCTTTTTTTTCGCGAGACTCCCGGTGTCTCAAGTGGCGAGCAAAAATGAACACTCTGGTTAGACAAGCAGCAGCAGCAGCCAAATCAGCACACCAAGTTGACAGCATGTCAGCATCCTCGAGACAACCCCTACCACTACCTCGTTCCGATAAATCCAACTGCAAATTCTCCCTGTCTACCTGCTAATTCTTGTTTGCTTCTCTGCCGTTCCGGTAAAAAAAGAAAAATCTTGTTTGCTTCTCCTTGTTCTTGAGCTCCTAATCCCATGATCCGGTTATCAGGGCTGTGTACTGCTGTCAACTGTGGAGAGGTCAAAGTCAAAGATAAGGACAAGTCAACGAGAATCATACTCTGGATGTAATCTCTTTATATATTTTCCTGTGGTCGTTGCGGCAACCTCATCGAGGAGCGATTTGGAAGCAACTGACTCGCCTTGTTTTCTTATTCTACTACAAGCACTATATAAAAATGGTTGGGTTTGGTACTTATTTGGAGACCAGATAGACATGCAAATATTTATATTTTTGTGTAGCGATACACGTGAGTATATTGTACACGTAGTTTTCAGGCTAGAATACCAGATTTTGATGCAATACTCTGTTCATACATACACACCAACTTTGAACAAGATACTGCAGACGACAGGGGGACGACCAGAGCGTGTTGCAGAGTACTCTTGTATCTCTAGAACTAGAATCGCTTGAAACGACGGTAGACTTGATCTGACGTAGTGATGTGTATAGTAAAGTATATATATACAAAATCTTATCTCATATATGATCTGCGCATTGCACGCTAACGCGTCAATCCGTGGTGCTACGTGTATGCACTTTGAGGTGGCCCAGCTGATGCAGACTCCAATAATAATCGATCACATACTTTACGTTCGTAGCAAGCTGAAGGCTCACCGTTTTTTTAATTAGATGGTGGTCCACGCTACATTGTTCGCCATCAACAAAATCGCCGTCTATCTCGGGTCTCCCCATGGATCCTTCTTAGCGTTATCGACAAGAAGCCATGCCCGGAAATGTGGGTATCGGGTCAAGGAGAAAAGCCTAACGACTTGTAATTTGGAGTGCTATATATAGCAGGAAAAAAAGGAAGTCTCAGCGGTAGCTTAGGAATGAACCCGCTAGGTGGGTCCAGGAAAAAACTGCAAAGACTATTGGCTTAGAGCATCTCTAGTGTGTTCAAAAAGCCAACTATGGCAAGGGTAAACCGAACCAAAGGACGATTGTGTGTGCCGAACCATGGTTGCTGTGGACGGTTCAGAATATAATAAGCATAGCTGCGTGCATGCAAGCTTACGCAAGCAGCGAACTACTTTTTAGTTTAGGGCTTGTTTAGTTCACCACAAACTTCCAACTTTGATACTATGTAAAAAGAAGATTTACCACATCAAACTTCATACATGCGTAGAGTCTTAAATATAGATAAAACTAAAAACTAATTACGTGGTTTGTTGTACTACGTGAGACGAATCTTTTGAGTATAATTTATCAATATTTGGACAATATTTCACAAATACAAACGAAATTGTTACATCAAGGCTACGGTGTGTGAACGTGAATTTGGACTCCCAATTTTAGGATCTAAACAAGCCTTATTTATTGTCATACATGTCAACTCGTCATTCTCCGCACCGGAGCAGGCAAAACTTTTGTCCACCGATTCCAAATGTGTCACTATGGTTGGATCTCCACACTGGAGGCGTCCTTACAAATTTGGTGGGAGAATGGGAGGTTAAAGAGACCGTGACCAATACTGCTGCTCGACACGCCGGAGTTTCTAACAGCAACGGCAGCCACCATCGGCGACGTAGCTAGCTAGCTAGATAGGCACGCATCACATCACCGTTAGTCGGCACTTGGCAGTGTTAGGAGATAGTATATGTTAGCAACCACAACTGTGCACTGCAGGAATCGCGCGATTTACCGACAGCCCACTGGTTTCCCGACAGCCAGGATCTGGGCTGTCGGCAAACAGGCTGTTGGGAAAGTATCTTGGCAAGCCGACAGCCCCGGATCCACGGAATTTGTCGGCAACGAAAAGGCTGTCGGCGAAGATTTTTTTTCCCGACCCGGCATCGGCAAACTAAAGCTGTCGGCTGGCCAGCTCGACTAAAAACGGCTACATTGTTTGCTTCCCCAAACGACCACGCCGTTAGGCCTGTCGGCGAAGATCCGTTTTGCCGACAGCCTTTGTATGCTGTTGGCAAAGTCTGCGGTTTGCCGACAGCATTTGTATGCTGTCGGCAAAGTCTGCGGTTTGCCGACAGCATTTGTATGCTGTCGGCAAACTATGCTCTTTTTGCCGACGGCAACTCTATCTTTGTCGGCAAAGATAATTTTTTTTCGAATTTTGACTTCAAATTTTTTTTGTTGTCTAGATACATTGTTTACAATCACATGTTTCAATTTGGGCCCTTTTGGCAACATTTAGCTATATTTCGCTAATTTTTTTCCTTCACTTGAATTTACCAGCATTTTTTAAATTTGAACTGCAGGTACATGAAATAATGAAACTTTGGCCTTCGAAACATGATATTCATGGTGGGGAGTGTGTTTTAAGACCGCGTACCAAAATTCACCCAAAAGTTTCAAGTCTTTGTCCACGTAACACGACCATCCAGGAGTGGTAAAAGTGTTTTTTAATTATATAAAGTTCAAACGAAGTTGAAAAATCACGAAACTTGACGGGGTGTCGTGTTATCGCATGTGGAGGCTATGAAAAAAATTTGAAAAAGTTTGGAGCAAGTTGCGGCGTCACATGCTCAAAACCTAGACATCTCCGAACATCTCACTTGTGATCACATATGGAGTTATCGGGTTTGAGCATGTGACGCCGCAACTTGCTCCAAACTTTTTCAAATTTTTTCCATAGCCTCCACATGTGATAACACGACACCCCATCAAGTTTCGTGATTTTTTTGACTTCGTTTGGATTTTATATAATTAAAAAACACTTTTACCAATCCTCGAGCATCTTGTTACGTGGACAAGGACTTGGAACTTTTGGGTGAGATTTGGTACACGGCCTTAAAACACACTCCCCACCATGAATATCATTTTTCGAAGGCCAAAGTTTCATTATTTCATGCACCTGCAGTTCAAACTTGAATAATGCGGGAAAATTCAAGTGAGGAAAAAATTAATGAAATATAGCTAAATAACTCAAAACCTCCCCAAGTTTTGAATTTGAGATGTAATTATGGTAGGAAGGACCCGAAAAAAATGGATAAAAAACAAAAATTTAAAACTTTCTTTGCCGATCGCACTTGGATGCGGTCGCGGCAAAGAAAGTTCGCCGCTGTTAAAGTGCCGCGTTTCGCCAGCGCCATGGGGACGACAAGGACCCCACCACGGAGCCCCGGGACCCGGAGCTCGTGATGAGGTTGGGAGGAGGAAGCAAAGACGGCTCCTACCGGATGGCCACGGCGCCATCGGCCGACCACTACTCCCACGGCGAGGAGATTCGAAAAGCCAACTCCGGCGGCTCCTCCGGCATCCCCATAGCGCCACGACGGCCGAGCACCGCCCGGATGTACATGCAGATGGAGGTAAGGTAAGTGCGGTTCCATTTGTCGTTCACACACGATCCACCTTCGCTTCACATACCATCAACCATGTGCGGGTGTAATATTGTAGGCTAGGTTCGAAGAGCTGCAGGCCCACCAGGCGGCCCAGAACGAGGCCCACAAGCTGCAGCTGGCGGCGGTGGAGGCGGCCCACCAGGCGCACCTGGCGGCACTGACGCAGCACCACCAGCGTCAGATGGCGGACCTGGCGGGCTTCCTCCGGACCCGAGCGCCAGGAGTTTCCTCCTCGCTCTTTGCTCCACCACCAGCCCCAGTGCTGCTCTGTTCGGTGTCCGGTGAGTATAATACTAATTGCCTCACTTGCTTTAACTTGTGCGGCCATCCTGCGGGTACTTTACTAATTACCTCACTTGTCCTTTGTGCGAGGAGCTCGTCGGCGGGTTCGAACCCGACTCCCGGTGCCCGACCCCTCCATTGGGTGCCGCCCTCCACAGCAAGGGCGCGGTACCCGCCCTAGCCGACCTACCCCACGCAGCCGTACACGTGGGAGCCTCCTCCTCCACGGTCGCGGGGCTACTCCCGTGGCCGGGCGCGGACGCACGACGGGGCCTCGCGGGAACTATGGCACTACGAGGCCGCGCCATCAGGGTGGACTCAGGCACCACCACAGCCAGGGTGGTCTCAGTGGGAGCAAGGTGGGGGCGATGGGACCCCTGGGGACGGCGCCACGAGCTAGGTACGTTTGCCTCCCTTAACTACTTGTCGGCCTTCGTGCCGCTGTGGTTGTCGGCCTTCGTGCATTTGTGTTTATCGGCCTTCGTGCGTGGTGGTTGTCGGCCTTCGTGCGTGGTCGTTGTCGGCCTTCGTGCGATGTTTTTGCGGGTTTGGAACCTCCCGTGCGGGGAGGTCCGCCGAATTTTTGAGTGGATACTAATCTTTTTATCTCTTTTTGTAGGAGGAGGACTGTGGGGGTACTCGGTGACGAGCTAGGTACCTTTGCCTCCATCTTCTCGGACTAGGATGCATGTTAGACCCTTTCGCCCTTATGTTGGACTTGTTGGACATGTATGTTGAACATCCATATGTATGTTGGACATGTATGCACTTGTTTCGCGACGTTATGTGTATTTTGGACATGTATCGATGGATTTGATGATGTTGATGTGTGGATTCATGTTGAGATCGAATCCGATGATAAATGCAGTTTATATGCTATATTGTTGTTATAAATGTGATCTGTGGTATGGGTATGTGTGTATATATATATATATATATATATATATATATATATATATATATATATATATATATATAATCCCCTGGGTACTAAATAGTAATCAGTCCCCGAGCCAGCCCGACGCACCCATAGGCGAGCCAGGGGTGGGAACTGGCGCGGCCCATCTTCCGTATTCCCCCGCACCCACCTCCTATTATTTATTATTTTCTTTTTCCATTATATTTTTTCTGTTCCGATATTCATAGATCGTGGGAGACGCCGGTTTCTTTTCCATCCGCTCTCCTCGCACGGACCCAGGCCTCCACGAGCCCAGCCGGCCGCCGCCCCCGGCGCAGGACCTCAGCTACGCCGCCGCCCCTGCTCCCTGCTTCGGCGCCGGCCAGATCTCCGCCTCCACCTCGCCTCTGCAGCCACCTAGGCGGGTTCCGCGGCCTGCGACGCCTCTGCAGCTCCGGCGGCGGCCTTATCGGCGTCGCTGCGGGGCATCACCGGCGGCGGTAGATCGCAGGAGTCGGCGACCGTTCACCTCTCCGGGGTACGGGCGGGTCGGCGGTCTCGTCTCGACTGCGTGGGGGCAGGGATGGTTTTGCCGCTCCTCAACGTCCCCTGCGTCGGCCGCCATCCTCCACGACTCCGTTGCCATCCTCCGGTCGTTCCCTCTCACTTCAGATTGCCGTTTCAGCTCCTCTAGACCCCAACCTTCCCTGGCGACGCCGTGAGCCTGCAGCCACAGCCGCTCCTGCGTGTCCCCTGCAACAATGGTGACAGATCCAGGTGCTCCTCCAGATCCTCTTCCCCAGCCCCTCATTTGCAGCATCTTCCCCTTCCCCTTCCCCTTCTTGATTCGATCTGATGATTCAAGTGCAGGATGTGATCCCACCTTGAGCTTCTCTTGGTCTGATGCGAGTGCTTGATTGTCAGCCCAGTCGATGGGGAACCACCACGGCCAGGAGCTCGTCTTCATTAGCAGCAAGGTTGAGTCTAGGTCTACATATCTAATTTTGTGGTGCTTGATGCTTCCATATTCATTTCTGTATGAATGGATGCAACAACAGTCCCTTGATTTTCATTCATTTCAAGCTTTTTTTGTAACATTATTCATTTCAGTCTTGCTGCATTTTTATTTATTTTTTGTGGTCATCCAGTCCTCGGTCCGGCTATCATTGTTGTTGCCTTTATTATTGTTGCACCGGGTGGTTTTCACACAAATCAATGTATTACATATTGTTACTGATTTTCTGAAAATAAATCGCCAATTTGTCTCATTATCCAGTTTTTATGCTGCTCTTCATCAGGAGATTGTGTTGTCTTCATCCTAGTGAACTGATCAGAGCATGAGATTATCTCTTACTACTGCTGGGTTTTTGTACCAACTGTCTTTGTCTGGATTCCTCCCTGTTTTTTGACACCCTTTATGTCTTGTAATTAGGAATCCTTGTCATGCTCAATGGAATTTTATCAAAAGTCTCCTGCTAGCACCAGTTGCTAATTTTTTGTTGTATCATGTGATGAACTGCTTAATATCCACTGAACCTTGTATCATGTGATGAACTTGTGCTTAATATCTGTCTTTTCGAAAGCTCAAAGAGTTTGTCTAGATCCCATTCTCATGGATTGATAAGATGACTCATTTAACTCCAGTAGCTAATTTTTGTTGTACAGGTCCAGAATCTTATAAAGCTCTGCCCTCAGATGTATACAAACCAAAAAGGAAGTGGTGGAAGGCTGGAAGCCCTCTCTCACCATTCAAATATAAAGCCATGCATTTCTGAACTTGGTAACGCAAATTTTTCTCTGATACATTGAAATACTCATTTTCTTTTGGCTGCTGGTTGGTCCAAAAAGTTACTTCATGCATATCTGGTTCTATCGTTAGTCGAATCTTTGAACTGTGAGTCTGTACTATTATGTATTACAGATATATTGCTTTAGAACAACTGAACCTATTACTCTCCATTCAATGTTTTAGATAAAACAATTCTCATCACCCTTGTATCAACTTTTTTAGGCATGCTCTCTCAACTTTACTGATTCAATGGCACACGTAAATTCTATAAATCTTAATTAGTGCCTTCTAATATTCTTATATACTAGGATAATGAAAAGCATCAGTCTCTGCCCAAATTATGTCAGCCTCAGTGTGTAAAAAAGTTGTTGGCCCATTATCCTACCTTAATAATGACAAAATGGATGGCTGGACCACCAAGTTCTACTTGTACAACCCTCTTTTTCTGAAAATTTATTTTGCAGTTTATTGTGTTGAAATTGAATCTGTCCTAAAGCTAAATTGCACCTCCGCGAAGATACCAACAAATAGTATGGTAGTGAAAAGTTAACCTAAGTTCCATTTGGTTTGCTGATTCTCTTGGAGTTTTCAATAATGCTCACCTCCCTCTTTGCATTCTGTGGCTAATTTTTTTTCTTAAAGAAATCACTTATGATTGCTATCTAATTGGCGCTTTCTTCTCTGTTATTTTCAGTTTGGCAACAACTTTAAAAGTTGAATCCTATGTTTTTTCAAGGCATACTGCATGAGGTGCTTACAGATCAAATAATGGTCTGCAACGACCTTTTTCAGGATCAATATGTGATTATGAACAAAGTTTTTTTCCGGGTATCCTTTCTATGTTTCTTCCTAATTGCTCTAATTCCAACCTTCGTATCTTTGTATCCAGCCTTCTTATGAGGGATTGCTCGTCAGGGATAAGCAGGAGGAGCACATGGCAATGACGAAGTATTTATAGTAATCCCAAACATCCCTGCAACTATAGGACAAGCTGTATCAGGTACAATTTGCTGAAAGCCCATTAGACATTTTAACATATAAATTTTAATGAAATCGAGTGAATGAACCTATGAATAATTTGTGACAATAGTACAGTTGATGAATTACTGGTAGATCTTATCATTCTATCAAAACTAGACATCTAATGGGCCAGTTATTTTGCCACTAATTAACCACATCTTTGAACTTCCTGCAATTTTACTCTGATGGGCCCTGTCCAAGTAGCGTGATGGGAATTACAGAAGATGAATTATAAGGGTAAATTGTGCACTTTACTCTTTTTTCATGTATCTTTCCATCAGTAAAAGTCAAAGGCTAATGCACTGAACCCCATATTTCCATCTTACTGAAACCATTCTGAAATTTTGGGGCTTATATTTCTTTTGTACTGAACAACCATCCCAAAAAAATCTATTGCAAATTAACTATTGACATTTCCCACTTGCATCTGAGAGCCAATTGAGTAGTAACTATGCAATAGGTTTCACCTCTGCAGAAGCAAAGGTAACAAAACACATGTACCACATGAATTGGGCATTCAGAATCAACGGTTTTGCTAATATGTAGTTTCAAACTTTTTATTGTCTATATACATGGCTCAAGTGTCCTGTGGAGGCTGGCGGAGCATTTATTCTTATTATCTTGGGACAATCCCGGAGTATTAGAACTATTTTGCATTTATAAAGGTTTGTGTAAAAACTTACTTATGTTTGTGGAATTGTTTTCTTAGCTGATGTTTGAGAGAAAATCGCAGCGACCCTTTGCTGCTTGATGCTGGATGAGTGGCTAGTTGACTCCAATCCCTCCTGCACCCATATGGTGCCAACCCACATGTGAATTAAGATAATTTTTGTCATTCAATTGGATTATGTAGGATAAATGTGATTACACAAGCTGATTTGTTTGGATTCAATATTTGCTCTAGTTTGTTTGGAATGGAGCTCTGATTTTGGTTTAGGAGGAATTGTTGAACTTATCAGAGGGACAGATCAGAATTTTTTCTGCTGTGGTTGCAAGACGCAAATGCATAAACATACAGTTGCAAATATTTGTGACCATGTCCATATGTTTTATGATTCAGTGATTTTTTATGGTCGCATTCAGAGTCATGTATGTGAGGAAATCATGTCAAATACTAACTTCAGGCTTTTAGAATTAGAGATGATAAACTCGCAGCTTTTCTTCAGGTATTCAATTTATCTGTACCTCAAATACTAACTGTGTTTTCTTTTTCTTTCTTTACCTCTGCAGATGCTGCCTCACTGTTAAGGTAACTAGTGTGCAAACGTGGACATTTCAAACTTATCTTTGCATTTGATCTTGGAAATACACTTATGATCTTACCTGTGGTCATTTATTTGGATTACTTTGCAGGCACTGACGAGAAAGGAGGACACTCCGTTCTCTAGGTCGGCAACTTTTACCTACGAGGCTCCCTTTTCTTATTGCGTAGTGGGCTAGTGGCAGTTTACTCCGCAGCTCAAAGCAAGCTTTATAAGCATTTGTTTTAAGTACTATGTGTAATACTTGCTGTACAAAGATGGTATGTTTGCAGAGTTGTTTTTAGATGAGTTTCAGTTTTGGATTTAACTTGTGTTGTGAGTAATAAAGTTACTCTGAAATGGAGAAGGTACTTGTTGGTTGAACACATGCTTTATGGTTGTGGCCTGTGGGTGCTATGGGTGGCTCAGAAGTTGCTGCATTGTGTACTTACTAGATAGTTCAATAAGAACTACTCCACAAACTGGGGCGCCATGCTTCACTCTGGGGTTTATGGCCACTTGCCACCGTACTCATTTCATTCCACGATTGTCCATCGCATTTCTAATCTGGCACAACTGCCAGTGAGGCTCCAGAAAATTGGATTGCACATGAGTTTTGCAACTGACTTCAACGTCAAAATTCCTCATCAAACATTGCAATGTTACAGTAGCTAGGGTCCTGCAAATCAAGGTGGGAGCTACCCCAAATTTTGTACCCAGTTCTTTATGATTGTTAATTTACTTGATTCTGATAAGGTGAACTCGTCCATATAGGTCTCGTTATGTCCCGACAACACTAAACACCCAAAAAAACTGACGAGCCTACTGAGAAAAGGCCGTGCCTTTGTAAACGCTGAACACTGTGTACACACCATTTAAATAGGCTTTTGTCTAGAGCTAGATGTCTAGAGCTAGAACTAGAGCGGGCAAGTTGATTTGTTGGACGTCGAGGATCACTTGTAGAGGCAAGCGCCGAGGAACTTATGCTTGCACGTCTTGCAGGCCAGCTGCGGGAAGCTGTGATTGCTGGTGTGGAGAATCCTGTAACAAATTGGGCACTCCTCCACGCCCTCGCCCTCAAACTCCTCAAAATTGCTCTTCCACGTGCTGATCGCCTCTGCTATCGTGCCATTCTGCAGAGAGAAATAATTTGCTTAAGTTAATTAGAGCTACATTCTTAAAATCACAAAGCCATCAGTAATCAGTAATTACCCTAATATTTGTGTTCTGAGTAATTACCTGGTTGCGGAAGAATGATGCGAGGGAAAGCAACCAGTTTCTGCACTTGACTTTGCTGATATTCAAACTTCTCGTGCATTCAACATCGATGTGGTGCAGGGATAACAATTCGGGAGGCGAATGACAAGACCAATTCCTGTCTCCTTTTTGTATGTAGCAATATTTTCGAAAGCTGACTTGTTTACACTGAGAAATTCTCATTCCCATATACGGAGTCCATAACCTGCAACAGGGTAATATTAGTGCTATGGTCAATTATAAAGCTCCGGAGGATGACATGGACTGATGGACCTATGTGATTCCAGGAGATGTACAGAATGAAGCCACTCAGCCACTGCCACAGGAGGTCAACAAAGTATAGGAAAATAAAACTAAAAACAAAATAAATACTTGTGCCCAATTGGTTATTTGTATAACAGTTTTTAACGGTCAAATAATGAACCTTAGAAAGAGATCAGAGCTGTACAACAAATTTGAACATGCAGGGCCAATATCTGGCCAAAAGAACATCTTACCTAAGGAAATTCGTCTAGCAAAAGAGGGCTGCACCATTGTTTGGCGAAGGACTCAATTGAGTATGTCAATGAACGGTATCTCAAGATAGTAAACCATGTGCGCACAAAAGAAGGCAGCAGCCTAATCATCATCCCATACAACGAGCCTGCAAGTGACGCCATTTGCAAAGTCCCAATGGGCCAAAGAGATTCCAAGTACAGAAGCAAAGAACATGTAGCTATGGCATTCTTCGAAGGTTTCGCAGCAGCACCTGCTTCAGGCACTAGCTCAGTGTCCTTTTCTTTCCCACTCGGTGCAACAGCCTTTACTGGGATATGCTGGAAAATGCAATCCAATATGCATGGACTAATCTTTTCTTGTATATATTGAAGCACATCTGCTCTGTTACTGGAAGATGCCGGTGCTATCTGCAGGTCCGAGAGCAACAATGCCCAGGCAATGAATACATCAACCTAGTGAAAGGAAACAAAAACAGACCATTAGCACACGAGCTAAGAAAACTTGCTTTTGAATTTAAAATCACTAAATACAGTAAATACAATGTACCCTATCTCGAGCTGTCAGATCAGTTTTGAGAAGTACTAGTGATGCAATTTTTTAAGCAGTAGTACGGATCATCTGAATCGGACAACACATTATAAAGTTTGTTCCATCACTAGTGAATGTGACATTCATGATTCTAGAAATATCTTTAATATCAAAAGCAATTCATGATGCCAGTACAACAAAATTCTCATTTATATGATGAAATCTTTAATATCAAAAGCAATTCATGATGCCAGTACAACAAAATTCTCATTTATCTGAAACCATATAATATGATAAAAAATTGTCATGTGAACACACAAATTTCATTACAAATAAATTATAGCCAAGGAAAAGGATTAGTATAACATTCTGTATCTATGTACATTCCAAATTTCTAAAATGTAACAGAAAAATCACAATATGAGTGAAAACTCTACAGTCAAGACCTTCCATAGTCCATAGTACTTCCGTTCAGGAAAAAAAGCATGTACAGACCAAATTCAGATAAGCGGGTCATATCAACCATTAGCATGTAAGAATAAAAGGGTTGTTCACTAACAAAGATATATAACTCACACTGAATTATGTTTGAAATATCAGCCAGCTTCAATATAGGACCTCATTCTGACAGTGCAGTTGGATTGAAGTATCTGATTCATGAAATCTGATTGCCAGGCTGCCTTTCCTACTTAATTCTTGAGAACAGTAATCAAGATAGTGCATCCATAATTGGTATTAGTCACAGTTACAGCACTAATTCCTTCCACCACGAGAAGCAGAAAACTACATTGCAGCAGATAAGAACCACAGCATTAGCAGCCAAGACAAACTCACCTTACTGCTACTGAAGACAGCGTGTCAAGCATGCAATGTAACAGAAAAAAAAATTCCCAGCTTTGCCGACAGCATTGGCCATAGCTGTCGGCAAAGCTGGGCCATTTTTGCCGACAGGAAATGTTTGCCGACAGCTTTGGCAGGCGGCTTTGCCGACAGCCGGCCTAAGCTGTCGGCAAACAGCTGACTTTGCCGACAGGAATCAGACCCTGTCGGCAAAGCTTTGCCGGCCTTGATGCCGGGGCGTCGGCGATGCGAACGGGTACTGATTGGACCCGGCCGTTCCTTCGCCCGGACAGACCGGGTGGCTGTCGGCGAAAGTACGCCGACCACGCCCGGATTTCTGTCGGCAAAAGCCGGTTTGCCGACAGCCCAAGGCAAATCCTGTCGGCAAACCCTTTGCCGACTGTATATAGAGCTTCGCCGACAGCTTTAAGCTGTCGGCAAACCCGCGGATTCCTGTGGTGGTGCCGATGCCGACATTCTCCAATGCAGGAACAAGAACAGGCAAGAGCTAATCAGCTAGCCAGGCACGCACGCGGGCCATGCGGCGCCAAACGGAAATGGGTGTGATGGCCTGATGGGTGATGGACTGATGGGTCGGTGCGCGGCAGCCGCTCGGAAACGATTTTGTTGACCGGCCAGACCAGCCAGAGCCCGGCAGCCACTGTCTGACTCGAAGCCAGCCTAGGCTCTTGCAACTTGCAGAAGTGGGTGGGATGCATGGATGACGAGGCAGCCACAGCACCATCAACATGCATGAGTGCATAGATACAGTGGATGTGGATCGATCGGCATAGTGGTATGTCGATGCATGCAATGGGAGTGGATCTCTCACGAACTCCGTCCCACTTTGCACGTTCTCGTTCAAACCTGGTCTCTTGATCGGGCACATTTTGTACCAATGTTTTTCATTTTTTATATTGTAGCATATGAGCCATTCTTATATTTCCCCCATTCTAAAAAATAGCCGGAGTTAAACTTCTCTAATTAATTCTGATAAAGTTTACTTCGGTCAAAAAATTCTGATAAAGTTTATGAAAATTTATTAACATCTACAGGAACCAAATAATTGTCAAAGTTTCATGGTGGACTTCATTACACTACATTTGATATTGTATAAATTGGTGTTCTTTGTAAACTTTGACAAAGTTAGAAAAGAAAAGAAAATGTTTGATTGGGTTTCCGTTAAGTTAAACAAACAAGTTCCATTTCTGTTATTTCAACAACTGCCTCAACTAATCTTTCAAGTTGGTCATCGAGCCGTTTTCTACCTCTAGCGTGCAGAAGATTACATTGGAAAAAGATGCATTTGCCACCACAATCTCCAAAAAAGTATGCATGCACGTGCGGCGGATTCGTATGTGACGACTGATGTTTGCCGGAAATGTTGACAATCAAACAAACTCACACCAAAATTAAACCACATATTGCAACAAGATAATCAAATAATATGCAGATCGTGTGGTGCAAACCGGATTTCCTCTTGTCTTGCTACCTAACAACACGCATGGCCAATGGGGGCATGTATGAGATATCGCTAGCAATGAGTGCTCTTCTTCAATTATTTAGCAGAAGCTAGCAATGTTTGAATATATAGGATGATCTGAAAACCAATGAAGAAAAGGCAGGCTTAGAATCTTGCAGCTTGTGTTTTGGGTGGACTTGAAATGATGATATTCTCCCCCTTTTGAAATTTTCTAACCTACTATATATCTTTCTATTTGGTCGCTTTACGACTTTTTTGGCGTCAACTAGGATTGACCATAATATCAGATTTCTTTCGTAGCATCATTTTGGATACACTTGGAGTGACAAAGTCTATACAAAAAGAATATCAATGTTTATGACACATAAGTCATGAAACTTATTTAGATGCATGCCCTATCTGGTGTCTTTAATGTTAATAATACCCTTCTCTGTAAACTTAGTCAACTTAGAATAACTTACGAAGTACAAATCTAGAACAATTTTCTTTTTAGAACAAAGAGAGTAATAATGACCATCAAGACCCTATTCAGTAACTAAGATACTATGACCATGCATTTTACTATACTTTCAAAGCATTTAATTGAGGGCAGTGAGTGAACATATTGCAATACATTATGCAATGAACCTTCCTGAGACCATGAATAAATAAGTAAATATAGGAAAACAGAGGGAGTACAAGCAAAAATATAAAGTATCTTGAATCATATATGTAAAAAGAAAATGCAATTTTGTAATGATGACATGACAAACATGCTGAGTTTGCTGCCATTTGGATTTTGGGTTGAACCGGAGACGATGAAATCCCCCACCTTTCTTGAATCTTTCCTATCTCTCTTTTCCCGTTCGATGTTTCCGCTTACCTTGTCAACGAGAAAATGTTAGAAGAAAGGAACAGTTGTTGTTAAGTCATTTTCAACCTCTAAATACGAGGAAAAGCAAGTTAATATATCGAAAGGAACATACTAGTATTTTACAAATGAAGTCATTGTCACGTATAATGTAACCAATATTGTTCATTTTTCGAAATGTGAGGGGAATATGTGACCACTACTGGGTGTGGTGTCGTTGACTTGTTTGGTAAGCTCATATTTAATGTTTGACTATAAGTGTTAGTGCATTCAAGTCAAAAGCAATTTTTTTGTATGTGCAATGCGCGCCTCCGATCCATGAACAAATGTGAATCTTTTCAGCAATTAATCACATATTCACATGGTGTTTTTTCCCTTTAATCAGGTTGCGTCTCTTAACAGTGACTTTGTATGTAGGTCGGCACTCGGCAGGCCTGCATCAAGACGTTGTTCACTGCAATAAAAAAATGTTTCATCAGGGCATCAGGCGCAATGAAAGTGACGTGTGTAGACTCTCATATATCACCGTCACTAACTAATTCATTCATTCATTCCATAATCAACATCATCGCTGACCAAGTCGAAATTTATGATAACATGCTTTCCTCTGATCTGCTGAACAACAAGCTGTCCAGACAATAAGATAGGAAAAAAAACAAAGCAAATCTTCTGAGCAAATCTTCTGATCAGCCAGCAGCGCCGCGGAGTGAAGAGCCGCATGTAGCTGCAGATCCGGCGGACTCCTCCGGTTGTGATTGGTCAGACACAGACATGGACACGAACATGGTTGGAAGACACGGCAGTTTTCGACGACACTGCTGAACTTCTAAGCACTGCTTGGGGTCAAACAGTTGGCGTGGCGCCAACTGCTTTAGATATGGTTTAGTGCCGTCTTGTTCTGGTTGACTTTTGGCGGTGCTTGCTTCAGGCCTGAATGGTCTATTTACTACAACGCACGCTTTTGGGGGTTTGGTTTTCCTGCAAAGGCTCCTTTCAGACCGGCCGTTTTGACAAATGCAGAGCATGACGAGCGTGAACAAATATTGAAGAAACAACTCGATTAAGCGTAAGACTACAAGTCTACGACATATATCCCTGATAATGAGGCGGCACTGGGTTTACGACGGTCGCAAGCAGAGTCGGGCGGCTAATGGCGATCACTAGGTAAGAGGTTATATGCTTCTTTGTGTACATGCCAACGCCAGGAAGAGAAACATCGAAATTTGGTGATAATATTGCATATTGAGTACGTAGATCACATGCCAGCGTTTATTTTTGACAAAAGCTAACACACGCTCGAGTGTCTCAATACTCCTTTTCTCTTTCTCAAACTCTCGTGTGTGGGATAGACAGATTCTTATGTTTATCTCTCTTTTATCTATTATTAGGATTTGTTAGGACATTAATCAAATGTAAGCCCTTTCATATAGATTTTAATAGAAAAACAAAAATCCCATTGTGTGTCTGACTCGGCCCCTCTCTAAGGATTCATAATTTTTGCTACACACCTAAACAGTACTCACTTTGTGTCAAATTATAATTTGTTTGAGTTTTATGACCAAATATTTGATCACTTGTCTACAACGTTTCACCACATCGAGTATACCGTTTGACTTTTTTGATCAAATATTTGACTACTTGTCTACAATGTTTCACTACATCGAGTATAGTGGTCAAACTTTCAATTTTAAAAAATCAAACAAACTATAAATAGAAACTGAGGTAATAAAAGCAGAACAACTTACAATTTAAAACGGAGAGATTAACTAACATATATTGCCCCCCCCCCCCCCCCCCCCCCCCCCCCGCGAAACGAACAAGTAGGAGAACGTGTGGCCACTATACTCGATGTGGTAAAATGCTGACTTGGTTAAAAAACAAACAATCTGCAAATGCGCGCTCACCAAATCTTTCGGCGGCTTTTTGTTAATCAACTTGTCATTTGCCAATGCAACTTCCTCCAAATCCAAAGAACAAATATATATTAGTCCTGCTTTCAGCAAGTAACCAATCACATCACATGGTGCTTCGCCTTACTAGGTTGCGTTGGTTGCATGTAGATGTGCCTCTCTTGACACTGACAGTGATTTCGTATGTAGGTTGGCGTGGTATCAGGGACGATGTCACTGTAATGGAAGAAAAATTGTTTGGTCAAGCGCAATGAAAGTGACGTGAGCCCCTCAGATCGATCACTGTCAATCATTGATTCCTTGTTAACTAATCACGACGTCGCTAACCAAGTCGAAAACATTCATGATGATGTGTGCTTTCCCTTCTTATCTGCTAAAGGTGAAGCCTCTGGACAATAATCACTAGTCACTATTTTATTTCATCCCATATTACAAGACATTTCACTTTTTTATACCCAAAGTTTAACCACTCATCTTATTAAAAAAATGTGCAAACGTAGTCAAATTTAAGTCTCCAATGTTGAATTGGTGGCGAATCGATTATTTTCGTTGGACTTTAACCAAATCTGGTTATTTTCAGTCCGTTCCATGTATCATTATCTGATAAATACACGCCCACCATTTCGTCATAGAATGATTTGAAAGTTAAAAATACCTCTAAAAATCAAAAGCTTTCTTTGGTTCTTACAAAAGGGTGTCGTTTTAACTAAAAATAACCTTGCTAAGAAAAATTGGAAAGAGGGTCAATTGTATCGCTGCAATAGGAATAAAAATATTCAACATTTATTTCTAGACTGCCCCCTTGCCAAAATGATTTAGAGGATTATCTTCTTTGCTACTAAACTAACCCCACCTAGGTCAATCAACCACATGTTTGGGAGTTGGCTTACTAATCAACATAAAAAGATTAGAAAATTGATTTAGGTGGGGGTGGCTGCAATGTGTTGGGCTATCTGGAGATACCATAATGATGTTATCTTTAATCAAATGAAATATAACTCTATTATGCAGGTCATTTTCGTAGAAGCATACTAGGTTGCGCTCGTGGGCACGTCTCAAAGATGATGGGACAATGCAAGGACGCACTCTCCACGATGAGCAAAAGTTAGAAGTTATTGCTCTGAGATATCCAATAAAGGATGAAAACATTTTTATTGTTTGAATTAGCGTCCGGATCGTTCTATAAGACCTTGGCTTTCTCACTTTGTTTACTTTGAAAAACCTTGTAATAATTGGTGTGTACATCCTCGGATATAGAGGCCGGATATGCTTATCCATTATCTAAAAAAAGTCAAATTTAAGTCAATCTTGAAGAACTTTTATTAATAAAGCAAACCACTAACAAAAAAGTGATATTTTGCATAATTTTTTGAATAAGACGTGATGTCAATGGCGTAAAAGAAAAATCAAACATCCTATAATTTGGAATTGAGGAAGTATTTTGTTTTAGCGATGATGTGCTTTCCTTCGACCTAGGAAGAAGGAACAAACTGTCAATAAGGAGAGAGAGAAAACAAAGCAAATAGAAAGCGTCGGCCGACGGCGGAGGGAAAATGAAAGCGCTGGACGCGATGTTCGAGGAAGCCAGGGGACGCCCGGGCCTTACGGGGAGTTGCCGCGACGAGGTCCCACAAAGAGCGGTCGCGGAGGCGCCGCGGGCCGGGGCCACGCATGAGTGTGGGTCCGTCCCAAGCAAACTAGAATGTTAGGGCGTGAGTAACGTTATGCACGCGTGTTCTGGGGTGGCGGGCTGTGTTTCACATTTGTTAACACCCCAGAAAAATTTGTAAAACTCTCTTCTTCTTAATACAATGATGGCAAATCTTTTGCGTATTCGAGGAAAAAAAAAAGCGTCGGCCCGTCACGTTGTGAGCTCGCATGGCCAGTTGACCTGGAGCGAACCGTGGCGTGCTGATGTCGAGCTGCTGGCCTGCTGCCTCATCAATGAGTGTTTGGTGAGAGCTGGCATTGCAAGCATTGAAGCACAGTGGCGAGGAACAGGCCGGTACAGTGCGTAGTACGGTACTGTACCCCTTGATACTGCCGTACTGCCACTGCATCGCGGCGAATTGAAGAGCAGCATGTGACTGCAGCTCCGATCCTAATCGGTCAGACACAGACACGGACGCGGTCTTGGTTGGATGACACGGCAGTTTTCAACGAAGACACTGCTGAATTTCTCAGCAAGTATTGGAGGTCAAACACTTGGCGCCAACTTGTTTAGGGCCTTGTTTAGATTGCAAATATTTTCAACCTGATAAATAGTAGCATTTTCGTCTTATTTGACAAATATTGTCCAATTGTGGACCAACTAGACTCAAAAGATTCATCTCGTGATTTCCAACTAAACTGTGTAATTGGTTATTTTTTTTACCAATATTTAACGCCCAATGCGGGTAAAAATTGATGTGATGGAGAGAGAGTGAAAAAACTTGGAATTTGGAGGGAAACTAAACAAAGCCTAGATAGTATGGTTTAGAGCCGTCTTGTTCTGGTTGACTTTGGGCGACTTGGGGCGTGCTTGCTTCCGGCCTGACTGGTCGATTTACTACGACGCAAGCTTTTGGGGTTTTCCTGCAAAGTTCGTTTCAGATTGACCTTTTGACAAAATGCAGAACAAGACGAGCGTGAACGAATATTTCAAGGAATCGATTAAGCGTCAAGACTACATTACATGTCCGTGTGTGTGGGTGGCATTTGGGTTTACGACGGTCACAAGCGAGTTGGGTGGCTAAGTCAATCAATTGATGCTCGTGCGTTACAACGGGTTTGTCGTGCAGTCGTCTAGACGACGACTTGTGGCTAACAGATTTATTCAGTAACTACACGTTGTCACATGTTTCAATTCATATTGTGAGCTTTGCCTGATGCTTACATGTAACTCTTGTTAAAATGAGTTCATGTATATTGCCGCACACATTTTCATTGACATCAGCTTACGTATATTCACAAACAAAATGTATTTTGACAGCAGCGATATTGTATTATTGGGTACCTAATTCCCTCATCAAGTGACAATTACACATATCCAAAATCAGAGGAACATATTCCCTGTTGATTTTATATGGTATTGTACGTGCAATACAAAATGCGTGGCGTTGACTGACTTGTGTTCATTGTTAGCCGACGTATGTCAATTGCATCATTGTAGCATGTAGACAACCGAACAAATGTTATTTCTAGATGCACTCTCAAGGTTTTTTTGATTCCAGATCACTTATCTCTGATCAAGTTGAGAGTTGACATTAGTGCAGTTTAGATCTTTCTTAATAATACAGATAAGAAAATTTTGTCGTGCAATCTGAACCTTTCTTAATAATATTTCATCGAGGAAGCAAACCCAAGAAGCTCACCAATGAGACCATTTCAAGAACGAAATAGGATATAAGCGTGGAGAAGTTAAATGATGGCATCACAATGCATATCTATTGTGAGTTTGACATGTTGGAAGTTACAACGCGGTTTTTATGGGTCCATGGTTTTGGAGGTGAACAAACCCAGAGACATGGGACATACAGACTCCGATTTATAATATTATATAAAAAAGAAGAAAACAATAAAACCAAAGAAGAACCACCTTTGCTATCGTATTCTCAAATAGTTATAAAAATCTCTTTCAACCTATCGATGCATGTGTGATCTATATTAGATATGGCAAATATTTTATTTTATTTACAACTTTGGATGTCATTTTTAATTACCATAGATCACCATGAATCCATGATAGCTAAAAACAAGAAAAAAAATTAAAAAAAATGCTCAGAAAACATGATTGATGCTAAAAAAGAGAGAACACAAAAAGGAAACAGAAAGAAAAGAAAGAACCATAGAGCTTGGATGGAGAGAAAAGGAATTAGAGGCTCTACATGAAGGGATAAATAAATAGCTAGAAAATGATTTGGACTTGTATTGGAGTAATAAATAAACTCTATTTGAATTAGAATTCATATTCAAATTACTCAGCATCAAAGATATGTATTTAGATTACGATTTCTATCTAGATGTGAGCTCGCATTTGTATAAAATGTAGTCAAATTTATCAACATGGAAAAAAACATCAATTATTTTGGTAGGAGGGAGCAGGAGACAAAGCTCTTGATTCATGCAATTGAAAATGAGCAAAACCAAAAAGTGCAAGTAGTACAAGCTTAGCTGTTACCTGTTAGTAACATACCCTCGTGTTGCTATATGCCTAAAAGCCATTATAATAATGATTATTATTATAATAAACACAGGTGTTGCTGGTGACCCACAGTGAGGCAGTCAAAGGGAGCCACTGACAGCCACACCCAGCCCCACCACTCCTCTCCCTTTCTTCCTCCTACCTACAAAACCAGCACCTCCTCCGATCCTCTTCCAACCTCCATTCATGATTCGTCTCCATCGCCATTAATCCCACCTCCCACTCCGTCACTCCAATGTCACGCTCCAAGAAACCCAAGCCTCCCATCCTCCTCCTCTCCCTCTTCCTCCTCGCCACCATCGCCACATCCCAAGAGTTCACCTACAAAGGCTTCAGCACCAGCGGCGCCGGCAAGAACCCGGCCCTGAACCTGAACGGCACGTCGGCGACCTCGGTCCTCCCAAACGGCCTCCTCCGCCTCACCAACGAGACGTCCCGGCTCTTCGGCCACGCCTTCTACCCGCTCCCGCTCCGCTTCCTCCCCCGGCGGCCGAACAACAACGGCACCGCCGCCGCCTTGGCCGCCGTGTCCTTCTCCACGCAGTTCGCCTTCACCGTGGTGCCCGAGTTCCCGCAGCTGGGCGGGCACGGGTTCGCGTTCGTGGTGGCGCCCGACCCGCGCATGCCCGGCGCGCTGCCCTCCCAGTACCTGGGCCTGCTCAGCGCCGCCGACGTGGGCAACGCCACCAACCACCTCCTCGCCGTCGAGTTCGACACCGTGCAGGACTTCGAGTTCAACGACGTCAACGGCAACCACGTCGGCGTCGACCTCAACAGCCTCGTCTCCAACGCGTCCGCCAAGGCCGACCCGCTCAACCTCAAGGCGGGGGACACCACCGCCTGGATCGACTACGACGGCGCCGCGGGGCTGCTGAATGTCTCCATCGCGAACGGTACCTCCGGGAAGCCCGCCGCGCCGCTCATCTCCTTCCGCGTCGACCTGTCGGGGATCTTCCACGAGCAGATGTACGTTGGCTTCTCGGCGTCCACGGGGCTCCTCGCCAGCTCGCACTACGTCCGGGGCTGGAGCTTCCGCCTCGGCGGCGGCGCCGCGCCGGCGCTGGACCTCGCGTCGCTGCCGTCCCTGCCGCCGATCAAGAACGGCAGGAACAGAACCTCGCTCATCCTCGCCGTCGCGTTCTCGGTGTTTGTCGGGGTCGTCGTGCTCGCCGGCGCCGGCGCGTACGGCGCGTACCGGTACAAGAACCGCGACATCATCGAGGCGTGGGAGCTGGACTACGGCCCGCACCGGTTCAAGTACGCCGAGCTCCGGCGCGCCACGCGCGGGTTCCGGGAGCGCGAGGTGCTGGGCTCCGGCGGCTTCGGCAAGGTGTACCGCGGCGTGCTCCGCCGGGGCAAGTCCGGCGAGGAGACCGTGGCCGTGAAGCGCGTGAGCCACGAGTCCCGGCAGGGCCTCCGCGAGTTCGTGGCGGAGATCGCGTCCATCGGCCGCCTCCGCCACCGGAACCTCGTCCAGCTCCAGGGCTGGTGCCGCCGCCGCGGCGAGCTCCTGCTCGTCTATGACTACATGCCCAACGGCAGCCTGGACCGGCACCTCTTCGGCGACCACCTCAAGGCGTCGCGCCTGACGTGGCCCGTCCGGCACCGGATCCTCCGCGACGTCGCGTCGGCGCTGCTGTACCTCCACGAGGGGTGGGAGAGCGTGGTCCTCCACCGCGACGTCAAGGCCAGCAACGTGCTCCTGGACGCCGACATGTCGGCGCGCCTCGGCGACTTCGGGCTCGCCAAGCTCCACGAGCGCGGGGCCAACCCGAGCACGACCCGCGTGGTGGGCACGCTGGGGTACCTCGCCCCCGAGCTCACGCGGACGGGGAAGGCGACGTGCGCCGCCGACGTGTTCGCGTTCGGGGCCCTGGTGCTGGAGGTGGTGGCCGGGAGGCGGCCCATCGAGCCGCGCGAGGAGCTGGTGCTCGCCGAGTGGGCGTGGGAGCGGTACGCGGCCGGGGAGGTGGAGAAGGTGGTGGACGCGCGGCTCGGCGGCGCGTACGACTTCGCCGAGGCGGCGACCGCCGTCAAGGTGGCGCTGTGGTGCTCGCACCCGGTGGCGGCGTCGCGGCCCACCATGCGGGAGGTGGCGAGGTACCTCGACGGCGGGGAGGGCGCCGGCGAGGTGCCGGAGCCCCGCCCCCGCCGCCCATGCCCCCGGCGTACTCCGGCGAGGTCGGGTTCGACGACTTCGTGCACTCGTACCCGTCGTCGTCGTTCGAGCGCGCCGCCGCGGCCGGCGGCGGCGGGTGGGATGGCGGGACCCAGACGTCGGTCGCCACGTTCCCGTTCTCGCCGCTGTCCATGCGGTCGTCCCACGTCAGCATGTGATGTGTGATGTGTCGACAATACTGGGCCCACTTGCCAGTTAAGCTGACGACTTCGTCAAACATAGTGGGACCCTAAAGTTTTGTTTATATTATTTCTGAGCTGTCAATTTTTTCACTGCACTTCTGTAATGTAATGGAAACAGCAGAGTGACAGTTTGTTGCCTCTTTTTTTTTTTAATGTTTGTCTCTTTTAGGAAAAGTGTTTGATTTTGGGTTGAAGAGTCATATAGACATGTGGTCTTGAACTAAAATTACAATATTTGATTCGGTGGAATGCACCTTATTAACATGTAAAATTTGGAAATCAAGGAAATTTTGACAAAGGGTTGAGTCAAATTCAAAAAGATCGGCGAGTAGTAGTAGCCACTTGCCAATGAGGACACACTAGTCATGTCTCTACCAAATATATGTCCATGAAGTGGCGCAATTTCTTTCTTTTTAACTAAAGAAAAAGAGAGAAGACTAGTATATAGACGTCCATGACTCGAGGACCAGAGGAGAAGAATAGGATGCGGTGGTTGGGCGCGAGTAGAAGAATGCGATGCTGCATGCTGAGTCTCGGACTATAGGTAGAACGATACTGTTACTGATTCTTAATCTTCGTATTCCTACTAGTTGGAGGCCCCAAGGGAAAGGGATCCTTTTTACCATGTTAATCATCATGACATGCGTACCATGTTACTCCTCATCACGTGCGCAAGGGGGAAATTAAATCTTACAGATTCTCATAAAAATTAGAGGACATTTTTGCTTTCATTTGATAAACTCAAATTACAATCGCTATAATAGTTATTCAGTCTATTGAAGAACAAAAAGTAATCTCGTAAATTTGCATCTAAATAACTCAACGCAGCCAATTTATTATTATAATATAATAATTCATGATAGTCCCATAAATTTGCTTCTGAATTACCCACACATGAGGCTGCGACGCGCCCGATCGCCCGGATCGGCCCTCTTCCTTCGCCGGAGTGGGCGAGCCGCCACCAAGCCGAGGGCTGCCAACACGACCCGGCAGGCGCAAAACCTGATCCTCAAGAGGCTCGGTGAACTAGTGGACGAGATTGTGCCGGACAACAGGATGTTGAGGCAAACTTCCTCAAGGCCTTCGGTGGGGACATGACTTCGCGGAAGCGGCGGTGCTTGCAGATGCTCCTCAATGACAACCTAGACCTCGTGGACATGGGCCTTGATGTGGCCGAGCTAGGCGATGGGATGGCTTAGCCACTCTCCTGTCCCTTTGCAACCCGGTAGCAAAATTAGTTCCAATGTAGTCCTCTTTGTGTGGGGCCGTTGGTGGTCGGTGGCGAGGGTTCGGTAACCTTGGTTACCGACTCTCGATTGGGTGTAATGTTTGTTTGAACTCTTCTACTTAATGAAAAACGTGTAACGACATGGTCTAAAAAATTACCCACACATGTCACCAAAAATAATGCTAAGTAACACCTAAATTTTCTTTTATTTTAAATTGCTCAACTTTGCTATATAAAACATAATATAAAGTAATACTTTACTTTGTGTATAAATTACTCAACCTTATGTATACAAATCAAACTAAAATATCCTTCAAATGTAAGTATAAACACCAATACAATTATTATAATAATAATTCAATAATCACAAAGTGTTTCTACAATACACACTTCTACGCATGCTAATTTTGTTATAGTTTATCAGCCATTAAAAAAACTTGGGTGTGTTTGCATCTGGTGTCTCTTTTGCATAGTACTGCCAGACATGTGTGTTTGTGTAGGCTTGTACTGAAATTTTTGAAACTTAAACATTTCAACAGTTTTAAGCAACAAATAGCTAATGCTCCTTTTTGTGTTGTTCTTGTACCTCTCTGCCCTTCAGAAGCCGATGGGGAACACGCCGGTGGAATTGTCAAGAACAACAACACTTCCATCATTTTTTGCCAAGAGAGAATCCACAGTTAACCGATTCAAAACGAATTTTCTATAGGGGGACAGGAAAAGAGCAAGGGGTGCTGGATTGTGCATGAACTATTTTTTGGATGTAAAGGCATATATAGACTCTTTAATTGCACGCTCTACGTATATATACAGAGAGAGAGAGGAAGAATGAATTACTGAATATGTGTCATCATAGTAGTAGTTTGCTATCAGTTAGAGCATCTCCAAGAGTTTGCTAAAATTTACTTGCCAAATCTTGTGATTTGGCAAGTGACTAAAATATATGGCAAGTGAAATATTGTAGCATCTCCAATAGTTTGCTATTTTGGCTTGGCAAAAATCAAAATAGTAGGCCCACTTGCATCCGATCAACTGTTTTGGCAAAAATCAAGTGGTTGCATGCGTGATGGCAAAAATCATGTGGTTGCATACGTGATGGCAACGCGATGGCAACCCTCTTCGCGCGCGCATATATGCGCGTGGAGGGGTGGAATTTAGCAACTTGCTAAAATTTACCAAGTTGGATGCCAAACTGTTGGAGGAGATTTTTTCTTGTTTTGCCAAAAATAGATGGTTGCCAAGTGAAGATGGCAAACTATGAGCATCTCCAACCACTTGGTAAAATTTACTTGCTAAATCTTAAGTTTTAGTAAGTTGTTAATTTATTTGGCAAGTGAAAAAAGACTTATCTCCAACAATTTGTTATTCCAACTTGGTAAAATCAAAAAAGTAGACCCACCTAGGACCGATTCCATCTCCCGTGCGGGAAAGGAGGCGCATGCGTGCGGGAGTGGTGGAGATTTCGTGATGGCAACTCAGCTCCGCGAGCGGATATATCCGCGTGCGGCTCCTCTAGATAGCAACTTGCTAAAAATAGCAAATTGATTTGAAGAGTTGTTGGAAATTGATTTTTCTGATTTTGCTATATTTAGAAGGATGGCAAGTTGATTTGAGGAGTTGTTGGAGATGCTCTTACAGCATAAACTGCTCAAAACACAAAGATAAATCTCTCCGAGAGAAACATTCTCACATACAAGAACATAAAACCTTTTTTTTTTTGAGATTGTGTATACATATTGTCACAAGATCAGGTAACCCCGGTATACCACCATACTACTGCCTTGATTCTTAATACCAAGTGTGCTTTTCGGGAAAAAAAAAAAAGCTTATACTACAATCAAGAACATGTACATCGTCAGTGCGGCAAGACTTCAATCATTCCAGTAACTTGAGCTGCTTTTGATGGATCTTACGAAATCACTGCAAGGAAAATCGCAGGGCAATGTCATTGTCAGCAACAATCCAGAAGCATAAGAATTAAGGTGAACTCCACATGCGTTGGTTCTAGAGAACTTATTCCCATGGCGCATCTCCGAGCAGCATCCAATCCCCTTCTCCGATCCGTCCTCGCGTAGGTGACGACCACGTCCACATTGCTGGTGCCTGGTGCTGCTGATGGAGCTGCTGATCTCCCTTGTCGTCTGCAACACCATGAGTAAGAGCAACTACAACGTGTGGGTATAGCGTGCAGTGCTGCAATGATCCTTTACAGTAGGGGAAGCACGTGGATTCCATGACGAAACAAGTATGCAGACTAAAATATATATGCTCTGCTGCCAATAACTGAACTTATCGCCATCCTGCTCATCTTTTATCTTCAGGATACACACATGTTCTGCACTCAACTTTACAGCAGATGTAATACCTTTAAGTTTCCATTGTGCTTAAACTTGTAAAGCTGGTAACCCTAGCGAAACCTGTTATGTTTGCTTTCTATAAAGCGGGGCCGAAAGGTCTATGGTCTAAAAAAAAAAAAACTTTACAGCAGACATTATTGTAGCGAGTAGTGACCATAATGTGTGCAACACTTCTCTTTCTGAAACCACCGTGTATGTGTGCAACACTTATTACAAGCTTTTTCAATTCCTGATAATGTTTCATAGATGTGATCGGTACACACCTCCTGTAAAGATGATGAGTTGTAAATCCCTCATTCTAATAATTAGCAAAGGTGTTAGAGACAAATCATTTGTTGGCCTTTTATGGTTGATGAAAATGGCCGAATTATATTTTGATGTCACTACAATTCTAACGCATGTTTCTTCATATATTCAGGTTTTCAAGAGTGTTAAGGGTCTGTTTGAAGCTGATCCAAACAGGGCCAAACACCTAGGCGACCAAAAAGCCCCTGATTCCAAACGATTCGGCAAGTTCGTCGTTCAAGATTTTGGGGTAAAACAAGGCAAACAACAGAAGGGGGAAATCAGTAGAAAAACAAGGTTTGGAGAGAACCTGTGCGTGCCTGGCGGTGCTCGGAGGAAGATTGTCTGCGGGAGCTGCGTTTTTAGGGAGTACGTGCAAGAGGAGCACCCTTCTTACAAATGAAATGGATGTGTTGCTGTGGAATATGTGTTGGATATTTAGTCATTTTACACCATGCATTAATCCATAAATACGATAAGCAAAATACTAACATAAGTATCATGCAAGCGGTTGCTTCATATTTGCTACTACTACTCGCACAACACATTATGCATAATAGGACAGCAGCAATAATACGAAGCACAAAGAGTGGTTTCGGTTTATACCCTAGCGTGGCACTTCCGGTACCCGCGGACAGTGAACCACCATTGTTGTCGTTACACCGCCACCGCTGCCAGGGGCGGTGGTGTTGTCGTTGTCGGACCCACCGGCACCGGACCTTGTCACGAGCATGTTGATAGACAGAGAACTCGAACAGGTACACTTGACGGGAGAAGTTCCGGAGGCCTGCTCACCAGAGAGCTCTGTGCGCGCAGAGGCTCTGGCTGGAGATGCAGCAGAGCAGCTCGAGCTCAGGAAGGTGGCGGCGGTGGCTGGAGAGGAGGATTGTGAGATAGGATCAAACCCTAGGCCCCCGAAGGGGTCCTTATATAGGTGTGCCCGCTAGTGGGGTGGCGGCTAGGGTTCCCTGGCGGCGGCGGCGCGCGCGTGTGGATCCCCTAATATCCTCCTTAATGTGATTGCCCTCATAGTGAATAAACCATTTGGTACTAATCACTTTTCCACCTAACACTAATTGTGGGCCTTTGAAGTTTATTTGATTAATTAGAATAAATCATGGGCTTGGTCCAATTACTCTAACAATATGTTCGATACATTTCTAAACAATGTGGTCTTGTATACATCATATCCCATCAAACTCCTTTGCAAGCCACACCTTCTGATCAAGATCACCAATTTCGATAGCCTACACACGAGAATGCAAAAGATAAGAAGCATACAATTAGTATCCATTAGCTAAGATGAATAACATAGCATGTTGCACTTCAGTGTGAAAAATGAAAAGCCAAGTTATGTGCTACACACATAAAATTTTTAGGTGCACTAATATAAGGAGGGAAGATTTAGAGCAAAAGTTGTATCAGCATCAGTGCAAATGACAATAGAAAGAAACACATGCCCATAGCAGATATTAGAAGCCTGTGTCAGTGATGATTCAACAAAGCCTTCTCTTTCAAGATTGCACAAGCTATTCCTAGCCTTGCAGAGACCACTTGGATCAGCTACCATAGGTTCAGGTTCATGGTGCCTTCTCACTTGCTGGGTGTCTTTTTGGATCCTGTATCCTTCAGCAGGGATCTTCTAGATAAACATAGAAAAGAATGTGCTAGGATCAACATCCGGAAATAATCTATTAACAAATTCTTCAAGTTGTAGTCTAGCTGCAAATCCTAACTTCTTAGGAGTAGCGTCACGAAAACGGGATGGCGGCGTAAGATACCTGTCAAGCCCAAATGGCCTGCTCCAGAAGCCCTGCTTCCAACTTTCAACAAGTACGTGCCATATGTCTCCAGAACGTGGCCAATTGTCAGGAGCATAGGACAAACCTTTGCCAAAGCGAGTCTTGAGGCACTCGAGGATCATCCTGCGCTGCCAATCCTTGCAGGCCTCAAGCAACTTCTGCAGCACGCGTGGATGAGTATATTTCCCCGGCTCATTGCCATAAACCTTTCAACAAACATCCTTATCATTGCAGATTGTAGAGTGGGAATCCTGAGCTGTAAAAGGTTCTGCAAAAAGAAACCAAACTATATTAAGGCACATTTTTTATCTTTTTTTCGTGTATGTGCATGTATATCACACAACAGCCTGCCTAGTTGTGTGTGAGTGTGTGCAGGTGTGTGAGCGGCACCCGCAACACACATGTGCAAGCGACATTTTATATGTGCATGCGTGTGTTACAATAGAAAAGGAAAATCTCGAAGAAGGGTAAACTAGTGTGTGCCTTACTTGCATGATATAGTTCCCATACCTTATCGACACATTCAAATGTTAAGGAGTTGATGTCTGACAGACAGACAGAGGGAACCTTTTGGATCATATAGTTTCCGAAAGCATTCGTCTCTAGCTCAGCAACCATGCATAAGGTCTCTCTTATTTGTGTGGTGTATGAGAGAAGGCTAGAGTTAGAGAGAGAAGTGACTCTTGTTATTGAGTTATTTTTGTCGCCCATAGTTTTAATTTGGCTAGGAATGGCTAGTTGTCGGACATCTTTATGTCGGCATAAGATACCTATCAGCCCAATGGTCTGCTCGAGAAGCCCTGCTTCCACCTTTCTAGTGCCATATATGTCTCCAGAACGTGGCCAAATTTCAGGTATGAAATATACTTGGCAGTGACAATAATAATGACGGTCGCAATCTTTCATATGGGAGAGCATGATAAACTGCATCCATTGACTTGCAAAATCTCTCAACCAGAAATGTTTTGAGGTCTCGTAGGAAATATTGTAATGTTTTTGTGTTGTAGTGGCCCTACAAGTAGTAAGTAGCCCGTGGCTGCACCTAATGGCGTGTGTAACCGGCAATTGGTGGTGCTTGTCATGTTGCCACTCCGGCCTCTGCGCTACCACCATTTTTTTGCCAAGTCTTAGAATAGAGATCATCTAAATTCTGTGCAGGACCAAGAACTGCCAAACTACACGCCCGTTCACCCCTGGATCAACAACGGACAGCACTTTGGGACACCATTCCATATGAATACCTAAAGGGGGAGGTTGGTGATGTCCAGAGAATTTCATCTCAAGCGGGTCAAGGACAAGCATATGGTTTAACACATGCATCAGTCGACGCAATGATGGTCCCAGTAGAATTAGCTGCCAATGTAGTGGCGGTGGTGCACCAAAATTTTAGGATCATGAATCAGTCTGCTAGATAAGAAGCTGATGAAATGACGCAAATGAAACACGCTCTAATCCCTGCCCGCTTCGTTTAATAAAATGTGATAGCTTAGGATAAACACATTTTCGATAAGGAATTCAATGATTATTCTTCTACTGTGTGCATGTGCACGTGTGTGAGGGACACACACAACATGTGTGCGCAAGCAGTATTTTTTTGTGCATACGTGTGTGTGACACAATAGACGAGGAAAACCTTGAACAAGATAAACTAGTGTGTGGCTTACCTGTACCTTACCAACGCATCCTGATAAGGAGTCAAAATCTGACAGAGGGAACCTTTTGGTTCACATAGCTTCCGAAAGCGTCGGTCTCCACCTCTTTAGGCTTGCAGTTGCAATATGCTCCTATATATAGCAGCTCCCAATCTGATCGAAGCTGCAATTGACAACCAAACAGAGCAACTTACGGGGTGTTTGGTTCCATCCTAGCTAGACAACGTTGCCTAGCGTTAGCACCGATCTCTCAGATGTTCAATTTCGGTTACCTAGGAAGGCACCATCCAAACATTACCTGAACATAATTAGGTTGATCAATAAAACTTACTTTTTCATGAGGTGTCCTCTTAATGTGGTATCAACTCTAGTTCCTAGCCTCAGTGATGAAAAATGTGTGTGATACACACAATCAAAATATTGGAAATTTAGTCATTTTACACCATATCATGCATAATCATGTTGCATTAATCCATAAATACGATAAGCAGAATACTAATACAAGTATCATACAAGCGACAGCTTCACATTTGCTACTACTTCTAGCATAGCATATCATGCATAATAAGACAGCACCAAAAAAAGAAGCACAAAGAGAGGTTTTGGATTATACCCTAGCGTGGCACTTCCGGTACCCGCGGATAGTGAACCACCGTTGTTGTCGTTGCCGCCGCCGCCAGCAGGGGTGGTGGTGTTGTCGGCGCCACCGGCACTAGTCCTTGTCGCCACCATCTTGCAGAGCAGTCGCGCCTAAGGAAGACACTCCCCAAACATTACACCCATCATCATGTCTCACATGGTTCACGACATTATTAGAAGAATCCATCAAAGAAAAGTGGAACAAGCGTCCGCTTTCATAGCCCTTACCAACAAATATTTCATATCTCGATACAACACACTTATTGGACTCAAAGAAAGCTTAAAACCATCTCTACATAGTAGATACCCGCTGACGAGATTCTTCTTTATGGAGGGGACATGATGCATGTTCTTCAGCTGCACGGTGTTTCCCGAAGTAAACTTTAGATTGACCGTACCAACACCATGAACAGCTGCATGCGTCCCGTTCCGCATCAACAAGGAGGCACCTCGTTCTTACTGTATAAAGAAAACAAAGAATGGTCAGCACATACATGAATATTAGCCCATGTGTCAACCCACCAATCACGAGAGAGACAAACTGAAAGAACTGTTGGCAAATAATTACCATACTCATATCCTCCAGCCTCGCTAATGACCATGTTGGTTGTCTTCTTCTGCTGCTTATCCTTGCGGTCTGGGCACTCCTTTGTTTGCCTTCTTCTTAAAAGCCGGAGCTCGAGGCTTGACATCATTCTTGTTCTTCTTCTTCTTGTGGGTAGCCTGAGAGGTCCTCTTTTGCACCAAATTGGCGATAGAGCCTCCCTCAACGTGCACTTTCTTGCCATGTGTGTCCTTTGCCCTCGCATTCTCCTCAACAAGATTAGTCACACTGAACTCTTGCCTCCTGTGCTTTAGAGAAGTGGCAAAGTCCCTCCAAGTAGGTGGCAGCTTAGCGACAATATCGCCGGCCACAAACTTGTCGGGCAACACACAATTGTTGTTCTCAAGCTCCTAGATTGACCGTACCAACACCATGAATAGCCGCATGCGTCCCGTTCCGCATCAACAAGGAGGCACCTCGTTCTTCCTGGTATAAAGAAAACAAAGAACGGTCAGCACATACATGAATATTAGCCCCTGTGTCAACCCACCAATCACGAGAGAGACAAACTGAAAGAATTGTTGGCAAATAATTACCATACCCATATCCTCCAGCCTCGCTAACGACCATGTTGGTTGTCTTCTTCTGCTGCTTATCCTTGCGGTCTGGGCACTCCTTTGTTTGCCTTCTTCTTAAAAGCCGGAGCTCGAGGCTTGACATCATTCTTGTTCTTCTTCTTCTTGTGGGTAGCCTGAGAGGTCCTCTTCTGCACCAAATTGGTGATAGAGCCTCCCTCAACGTGCACTTTCTTGCCACGTGTGTCCTTTGCCCTCGCATTCTCCTCAACAAGATTAGTCACACTGAACTCTTGCCTCCTGTGCTTTAGAGAAGTGGCAGTAGGTGGCAGCTTAGCGACAATACCGTCGGCCACAAACTTGTCGGGCAACACAAAATTGTTGTGCTCAAGCTCCTTGGCTAGAATCTGTATCTCATGAGCTTGTTCAACCACAGATCGGTCATCGACCATCTTGTAGTCATAGAACTGCTCCATGATGTACCATGTACAGTGGCACCATACCCTCATCTATCACGCTGATGAGCGACAACTTAAGCAAGTTATCCGCCTCACTAAACTTGCTCTCTTCCTCAGGAAAAAGAGGAAGTTCAATGCGCCTTCCCTTTATAGCATGGTCACAGCGCATAGCGGTAAGCCACAACATGGATCTGGATCGCCATATCTTATAGTTGGATCCACCATCCTTCAAAGGTGGTGGTCTCATGGATGCGCCCATAGTTGGATCCACCATCCTTCAAAGGTGGTGGTCTCATGGATGCGCCCACGCCCACGGCCCGTCACGTCGCGGCGCGTGGGCGGCTCGGCTCGGCGGCGGCGCGCGCGTGTGGATCCCTAACTCTTCTCTTTAACTTGTCTATGTGAGCATCTCATAACTCACTATTTAAGTTGATTGCCTTCTTAGTGAATAAACCATTTGGTACTAATCACTTTTCCACCTAACACTAATTATGGGTCTTTGAGGTTTATTTGATTAATTAGAATAAAACATGGGCCTGGCCCAATTACTCTAACACAAAATGCTCTGGAACTTCTAAATTGCTGGAACACAAACTGGCCGGAGCCAACATCCCCTGAGACAGGATGTGGTATGGTTTTGCTTATCCTTTGTGTGTGTGTGAACAATAAATCTCGACATGGTGCTTATGTGATCTTCTAGATGGCATGGTTTTCAAACATGTTGGTCATATTTTTACCATAATTGAGGTGTGCTTTCTACGAAGAATATTGTTTTCTCATCTAGTTTCATATTTACAATATGGTCCAACCTAAAATGTCTCCAAAATTGGTCTATGCCGCAAAAGTCAATACTCAACTTAATTAGCCAATAGTAACACAAATACACCTACGTGCGTGCGTGCGGGTGTGTGGGCGCGCGCTCCATTGTGTTTATGTGTTCTTTTGGACTGCATGGTTTCCAAACACGCCAGGCACATTTTCGACCATGAGATGTACTTTCTATGATGGAAACTATTTTCTCTTCTAGTTTCGTATTTGTAATATGGTCTAACCTAAAGTGGCTCCAAAATTGATCTATACCAAAGTCAATATTCACAATTAGCCAACAATAACTCTCTGTGTGTGGTAGTGTGTGTGTGCATGCCCGCGCATGCAGTTATTGTGGTGCTTATGTGATCTTCTGGGCTGCATGATTTCCAAACATGTTTTTTTTTCACATTTTCAACCATGAGGTGTGCTTTCTATGAAGAACATTGTTTTCTCTTCTAGTTTCATATTAGCAATATGCACCGACATAAACTGGCTCCAAAATCGATACATTGCAAGATTTTGGTGTCAACACTTCCACATTATTTCATTGTACATTGCTCACTGAGTGTAGTTTTGCTTAGTAGGTTCCTTATGGTGGAACCTATCCTCTCGAGTTCAATTCCTCGATTTGACATAGGTACTCAAAATTTCTTAATATATTCTAAGATTTAATAAAAAATACTTTTAGTGAAAGCGATGTGCCCGTACCAAGCAAGGCACTTATGGTGACTTCGTCAATCTCAAGATCTATTGGCTCAGTTCTTGAGAGGTGCTTATTAGGGTAGTGTATATGTCCCTGCATCCATAAGGGTAATTGTGCGTGTATATATGTGAACGTCTACATTTGTACTAATGTGTTTCGCAAAAAAATTCTCTTATTATTGGACATTTGTGTTGATGCAACCAATTGTTGTCATTTTATTCACATGGCATGCAAACTTGAGATCGATGTTTTTATGACTTGAATGTTCACACACAAAAAGGAAATGTACGAAATGATAATGGTAGATATAGTGAAAGGGTCTCTAGCCTAGTGGTTAGAGCACCTGAGTGGCACCCAGCAGACCCGAGTTCGAATCCCCATAGGAGCGAATTTAAACAGGTCTGCATTATTAAAAAAATTAAAAAATAGGCTGGAGTTTCCCTTGCTGACTTCGGTCAAAAAAGATAATGGTAGATATACAAATTTGTGAGTTAATCAGTTGATTCACATAAGTAGCTAATTTGAAAATGAGACAATGTGAGCTAATCAGCGGATTCATAGTGGCCATGTGCAAAAATTCCATTTTCATGAGACATATAACAAGAAAGGTTGAAAACCGTATTGACTAGTCCATATAAGAGCATCTCCAACAGTTATGCAAATTGGATTTGCATTCTTGTTTTTGCCAAAAAAAATCACGAAATCAACTCTCCAACAGTTATGCATTCTAGTTTTGCATTTTGGGAAACTTTGCAAATCCCATGACCGGCTTGGCATTTATGCATAGCCCACTACGACTTGGCAAACACCGATCCACGCGACTCCCGCACGCAAACGAGTCCAGAGAGCGCGCCTTTTATTCCGGGCCTCTCCATCGTGCACGCCATATTTCCCCGTGGCAAGAGTCATCCCGCGACGGAGCGTTCTAGGGTTTCGCGCGCGCGACTCGGTGGCGACAAAGACCGAGGCGAGGTCGCGGACGGGATCAAAGTCGAAGAAGTAATTTAAGGTGGAAGAACAACAACCTCCGACGGAATAAATCTGCACCATACGTCGGATTGTCCGCCAAATAATCTTGACACATCCTCCGGTGTCCACCTTCTCTATCGCGATGAATGACAACATGGCCAGGGACTGAACCACCATGTCTTCCTTTTTTATTTGAAAACATGAGCCTAATCTGAGCAGCTGCCATCATGAAGAACTCGTCGTCGTCTGAGGATTCATCATCGAGCTGTCTCCGGAGACGTGATCTGGCGGCCCTCATCTTCCATGCACGACGCCGGATTGATCGACTCACCGACCTCGAATCCATGGGCTGGAAAGGACATATGTGTAGGCACCGAGAACATGAAAGATGAAACACATGAATAGGACCTACGAGGAGAAGCGATTGGTGTCGGGTTGGTGATCTGTACCTAGCAACCGTACGTGGACTTGATGACGATCTCCAGGGTCCTACGTACGGCAGCAGCAGTACCGATGTCCAGGGATACCGGCGCCGGTTGCAGGAAGGACTTCGCATCAACGACAGCACAACGACATCGACTGGCGGCGGCGCGAAAGACTGGGGGCGGAGCGAAGGACTGGCGGCGGCGCGAAGAAAGAGAACGCGCAAAGAAAAGGGCGCGCGCGCGAAAAAAAATTGCGGCCTAGGTCCACACTTTTCATAAATGCAAAGTCAAGTTTGCATAACTCTTGGAGATGCCTCCTTTTTCTTCTCCCCATTTGGTTTTCAGACTTGGCAAACTACAACAAATGCATAGCCAAGTTTGCATAACTGTTGGAGACGCTCTAACTTATCAAATCGAAAGCTCAATCAAAATAGTGACCACCAAAAAGGGAAACTTAGAGCATCTCCAAGATTTTGTTATTTTTAACTTGTCAAATCTTGTGATTTGCCAACTCTCAAAAAATTTGCAAGCTAAAAAAGAAACTATCTCCAATAGTTTGCTATCTTTAGCTTGCCAATTAAAAAAAAAAAAAAGACCACAAGTTGTGAGCGGGAGAAGCCACGGTGTGTGCCGAAATCGCGATTTGCTAAGTGCTTGCATTGCGCGCATATATGCTCTGGGAAGGGGTCAATTTGCCAAACTTGTCAATTTGCCAAGTGCTTTTGCCAAGTTGTTGGAGGAGGTTTTTGTGATTTTACCAAAAATCTTTATTTGCCAAGTGATTTTGCCAAACTGTTAGAGTTGCTCCAAGTATATGCACCAAGTATTTTTATATATGGTGCATATAAGTGGTTTTGCCAAACCGTTAAAATCCTTATATACTGTTGGTTTTGCCAAACCGTTGAAGTCCTTATATGCACCAAGTATTGTACCCTATAGGGACTTCGTAAGTTTTGCTAGACCCTTCGACATGTGGAGTGACCACCTAGCATGTTCTAAGGGATCGAATGAGTCTCGCGGCATTTTGATCAGAAGGTCAATAGTGAAGGTGGCTGGGAAATATCCGAGACAGGCGACACAGATACCCACTTGCATGTAGGAAAGGCTTGTGGGCTATCCATGAAGTTACCAAAGCCTAGCCCTTGCAATGGAATCCTTGTGAGAGATCAACTCGAAAAGTGTGAGAATGTTATACTCATCATGGTTGTTTGCATTCTCTAACTCAAATTTATGTTTCTGTGCTTTCTTATATTCCATAGTTGTGTACTTACCTTTGCTACTATATATATAGCCTGCTAGATTAACTGATACGATGAGAACCTAGGGTGCAAACCACCTTTTTTGTGTTAGAGATAACAACATTTTGCAAAACCATAGTGCACAACTAGGTGTACTGCCTTGCACAGATTTTAATAAGTTTAGAGGCCGTAGTTTTTAAGTTATCTAACTCACACCCCCTTTTTAGGCGCCATGATCTCTTCAATTTTGACTAAACCAACACGTAAACCTCACAAGATCAACAAGTCTGGTCACACAACTTTGCTTCAAGTTTGACCAACACATGATTGGAACGGGATCCTACACGTGTTTAAGTAAGCATTTCCGTATTTCTTTTTAAAACTTTTGAGCCATATATGTAGATTTTTAATAAAAAAGTACTTATAAAATCTTCTTTTTTAGATTTTTAATAAAAAGTACTTATAAAATCTCATAAATTGAAATATTTTTAGAATGCATTTAGAAAAGACAAGTACTAGGGGATATTAGTTTAGACGGTAGAATATTCGGTCACGTAAAACTTGGACCTTGTTTTTCAGGAGCGTGATTTGAACTCCGAACAAGCTGTCACGTACGTACGCCTACTGTTTTCCAGCTCAGCACCAACCTGACACGACATCATCTCGATTTACGAGGGGAGGACAGTAGCCCGGCCGGGGCCCAGTGTCAGCCGACGCGAACACGACTACGTGCGTAAGTCACCCGGTTCATCGTTGCGAACGCGAGAGAGGCGGCGCGGCCACGAGTCCGGGGCGACCGCCTCCTCAGAAACCGGCCGCTCCCCTTCGTGTTCGCCGGCCCCCATATTCTCTCTCCCCCGCTCCCCCTCGCTCTCCCGCTCGCTCGCTCGTGGCTGGCGGAGTTGGAGATCGATCGCGGAAGCGTCGCCGCCGCGTACGTGTTCGGGTACGTACAGATCGATCGATCGATCGACGCTTGCCCTAATCTCTTCTTCGTTTTGGGAGATCGTTGCGTCGGGGACTATTGGTGCCAATGCGTTTGGAATCTCGTTGATCCTCGCTTGCATTGACGTGCTGCGTGCGTGCGTGCGTGCACCTCAATTCGTACAGAGAATCAGAGATCGATCGTGGGCGCCAGCGATGGACCGCGACGAGGAGATGGGCCACGGCGACCGGTCGCTGCTGTTCATCGGCGACGAGGACGACGACCTCGGCGCCGACCGCGACGGCGGGTCCCCGCCGACCTCCTCCTCCGACGAGGGCTCCTTCTCCGACCGGAGCGACGACGACGACGTGCCCCGCGCCGCCGGCCGTGGCGGCGGGCGCCGCGGCGGCGGCGACGCGCGCGGCGACGCGCCAGACGACGGCGGCCGGAAGGGCGCGTGGCCTCAGAGTTACAGGTTCGTCAACCAATCGCCCTCTCTTCCACGCAACGACGACGACGTCTACGACGGTCGCACGCCGTCAATGTCGCTCGCGATTCGGAGCTGACGGAGGATTTGTTTTCCCGGCGGCATTTTCGTCTCCGTTTCGCAGGCAGTCGATCGACATGCTGAGCGCGGTGCCGTCGCCGAGGATGGAGACGCTGATGGCGGCGAGCCCGAGCCTGACGAGGCTGGGCAGCTCCTTCGTCAAGGCCGGGAGCTCCTTCTTCCTCCGGAAGGGCGAGCAGGGCTCGGCGTCGGGGTCGGGGCTGCCGCTCACCCGGCCGCTGCTGCCGCCCTCGCTCTCGCAGCTGTCGCACTCGTCGCTGCACCCGCAGCAGCAGCCGCGGCCCGCGAAGGAGTCCACGGACGGCCTCGCCCAGCCGCCGCGGCCTCCTCCGGCTGTGCACGAGGCCGAGTCGTTGCCCGACGGGCCGTCCAGGGCGTGCCTCAAGTCCGACTACATCGAGCTTCCTCCGCCTGCTAGCAAGTGCAGCAGGAGCCAGTCAATCATCAATGGTGCGTTATCAGTCGGTGATGTTGATTCCCTGATCTTAAGCTTGTTGTTCATTATGTTCAAATCGTCGTAGCTGAATGTCTGAAATCGTCTGAAACTCCGAATCAGCTGCTCAGTAATTAGCTAGGTTCATGTTGTCAGTGCTGATTTTTGTTCTGAACTTCTCTGCTGGTCGAATTTGCAGGGTTCAATGTTCTGTGCGGCGTTGGACTTCTCACCACAGCTTATGGAATCAAGGAAGGGGGGTGGTTAAGCCTCCTGCTGCTCGTCATGTTGGGTGCCTGCTCGTGCTACACGGGCTTGCTTCTCAAGAGATGCATAGACAGTTCACCCAACATTGAGACATACCCAGATATTGGACAAGTCGCTTTCGGTATTTTCGGTCGAATCTTTGTGTCGGTGTGTACTCCCTGACAATACGTATTTCTTCAAAAGTCACCTCATCTAATGTTTATTATCTGACTGATCACATCTCTTTTTTTCAGGTTGTTCTTTACCTTGAGCTCTATGTAAGTGTTCTCTGATGAATTCTGAAACTTATTGTGAATGGATAGTATGCCTTTTGATTGTTTTACATAAGTAAGTAATCTTTGCAGGGAAACTGTGTGGAGTTCATCACGCTGCTATCAGACAGCTTGTCATCAGTGTTTCCCTCGGCACATTTAGCTTTTACCGGCATCGACCTCAACGCACACAGTCTCTTTGCAATCACAATGGCCTTGGCAATTCTCCCATCAGTCTGGCTCAGGAACCTCAGTCTCCTCTCATATCTTTCTGGTATGTAAAAATGTACAATCTCTACAGCATTGCTTTCTTATCTGATCTTTCAGAGGAATGTAGGACTATTTCAGTCTTATAAGGAATGACAGTATTAGAACTGAATCGCATTACTATTACTAATAGTTTAGTTAGTTTCTGAGCAATAAAAGTAATCTTTCAGTGAAAGAAGGATTGTTCCTGAGCCCTGACCATCTTTGTACTCAGCTGGAGGTGTGATCGCGACAATTACAGTCATCGTCTGCCTATTCTGGGTTGGCATTGGAGAAGGAATTGGGTTTCACTTTTCTGGTGCTGTAGTGAACGTGACCCAGCTTCCAGTGGCACTTGGCCTGTATGGTTACTGCTATTCAGGACACTCGGTTTTTCCAAACATATATTCGTCCATGAAGGAACGCTCCCAGTTTCCATTCGTGCTCCTGTTCTGGTAAGTAGTGTTCTTGCCAGCACGATAACTTTGTTGTTTCTTGTTAAAATTGCCTCATGCTTATATGATGCTATTCTCCACCGTTTCAGCTTCACAGTGGTAACACTTGTTTATGCTGGAGTTGCCGCCTCAGGGTTTCTGATGTTTGGCGAGTCCACCATGTCACAGTTCACTCTGAACATGCCACAACAGTACATCCCATCGAAAATTGCCATTTGGATGACGGTACGAGGAAAAGACCTCTTATCCTTCTGCCATTGCATTCAGAATGAAGAAGAGATGCTATTTTCATTGCTTGATTTTCCTCTTTTTTTTCGTCTGGTTTCAGGTTCTGAATCCATACACAAAGTATGCATTGACAATGACGCCAGTCGCCTTGTCTATAGAGGAAGCCCTACCAAAGAAGATGCAGAGTTACCTGGTTGGAATGTCTGTTAGGACATGCCTTGTCTTCTCAACTGTTGCGGTGGCTCTGTTTTTTCCTTATTTTGGTGAGTTGTCTTCTCAGTAACTGAATATCATTTTTTTTGCAGAAAGAATATCAAATATTTAGTTACAAGTATTAACTAAATTCTAATAACATTTGGAAATTACCACTCAAAACATCATGCGTGCTAATGGTACTTCATATCTCCTATGATTTGCAGCCCTGGTGATGGCATTGCTTGGATCTGTCTTCGCAATGCTTGTGGTAGGTTCTGGAAAATGTTTCACCTAAACTTCAGCAATGGATTTTTCTTTGGCCCTCTGAACAAAATTAATCTTAAAAATGTGCTTGATGATTTACAGGCCCTGATACTCCCATGTGCATGCTATCTCTCCATCAAGAAGGGTGCAGTACCTTTGTGGGAGGTAAACCAACCAGAAACCCTGACACATACACACCAACAGACATAGAATTTGAACTTTGCTGAACACTGAATATCTGTAATCTAACTTCCCCTTTGTTTTCAGGTCATCCTGTGCATAATCATCATAACGATTGGCGTCATATCTGCATGCGTCGGGTCATATACCTCAATCAACGATATGATTAGCGGCAGCTAGTACACGCTATCTGATGTTTGTGTAGTTGTTACAGATTCTTTCGTATGTTGACAGAGTTGAAACTGGCAGTCTGTCAGGTTTTTCCGTAGCTACGTTTATTTTGTTCCTCCTTTTTGACAGAAGTTCGGTAAGAGAAGAGTTTGTTGTAATAGGTGAAGGTTGTGTTTCAGACATTCATGACAAGAATTTAATTCAGTAGAATTTTCTGTAGGCGTGTCTTCAGTTGTCGTTTGCAGAGAGCAGGAGAAACAATTCAGAAAAATGCAGTGACTGCTAAATGCTAGTAATAGATGGTTGTTGCCTCGTTCAGACTTTTTTTTTTTTCTCGAACACGCAGGAGAGCTGCGTATCATTATATTAAGAAGAAGGCCTCGTTCAGACTTCAGACTTGTGATACCAAGCAGGGGAAAACATGGCACAGGAACTGTAATTTTCACTGAAATTGGAAGTGTACTAGCCTTTTACGACAATGCTTTTCTGTCCAAGCCAGAACAGAAACTAATTTTCTGACACTGTAAACACTATGAAGCACAGGATGGCCATGGAACAGGCACATCTCTGATCTCTCTTTCCAGTCTCTAGGAAGAAGAGCCGCTATGACGCATGAACGACCTACCAGGCGCTAGCTGATGGTGTAGTTGTTACAGATTCTTTCGCATGTTGACAGAGTTGAAACTGGCAGTCTGTCGGTTTTTTTAGCTTGGGTTATTTCTTCGTTCTTTTTTTATAAGAGAGATTTGTTGTAACAGGTGGAGGTTATGTTTCAGACATTCATGACAGCAATTTTTTCAATAGAACTTTTCTGCAGGCGTGTCTTCGGTTGTCGTTTGCACAGAGCAGGTGAGAAAAAAAAAATTCAGATCATGTAAAAGGAACAGCTAGAACAACACTGTAAAATGCTTCAGCCATTAATAACCTGATTATGGTATGCATCCTGTCATTCAGAAAAATACAGTGACTGATAAACTCTAATATACAGTTTTCATTAAGAGAATAGTTTTGTCATGAAACAACGTTGCTATATGATATGAACCATTATCTTGTCTTGTTCAGAGTTCAGACTTGTGATACCAAGCAGGAAAAAACATGGTAACAGGAACCGTAAGTTTCACTGAAACTGGAAGTGTACTAGCCTTTTACAACAATGCTGTCCTTCAGCCATTTAGCCGAACAGAGACTAATTTTCTGACACTATAAACACTACGAAGCACAGGATGGCCATAGAGCAGGCAACATCTCTGAATCTCTGATCTCTCTTTCCGGCAGTCTCCGGAAAGAAGAATCACTATGACACTTTTTTTTTTTTTGAGAGAAAGTAGTCAGTACTCCAGGCCCAATTGGGCCCAGCCACATCCACCCGATGGGCCTACTACGGCCCTGGATGCCCCACTCGTGCTAGACTGCTAGTCCCTCCAGCACACGAGCATGGTGACGCAGCGGCGCATGATGTAGAACCTGGCCCTCTGCTCCTTCACCAGGCTCGCCAGCCGCCCCGGCACCGACCGGCCGGGCGCGGTCGCCCTGGACGCCCGGCCCGCCGCCTTCAGCCCCGCCGCCGGGTTCCCCTCGGCCACCGTGGACGACCTCCGGCTCCCCTTCTTGAACAGCATCTTGTTCTTGTCGTCCATGTACATCTCCATCTCTCTCTAGAATTCTAGAGCCCTCCCCTTTCTCTCTGATCTCTGATAGGATCTTGAAATACAGACAGTGGTTGCAAACGGCAGCAGCTCTCTGTTCTGGAGTAGTTGGAAGCTTTCTCTGGTTGGTTTGTTGCAGATGGAAAGATGAGTGTGGCTTGGGTAGTGGGGTGAGCTAGGTGGTATTTATAGGCCCAGGACCCCAAGATGGCATGATGATGAGATGACAATCCAAGGGAGGAGGATGTGGGAGATCTGGCTCTCTGTTATGGTGCCTGGATTAGACTATTAGAGCGGCCGCAGGCGATTAACTAATAACTAAGACTAATCGCGTTGTGCAATGTAATACGTGTTGTGTGGGTGGGTCGTCTCTTTCCATGCCCCGCATACTCTATCGGACCATGTCCCCCGGCTAAAGGGCCGTGGGCCCGCCCGGTCCTTTCGGCGCCGTGCAACGCTCATGGGGTGATGGAGTTCTCGATCATCCGATCCTCTCGTGCATATTTGAACCGGCTGCGCATGGCCAGGTCTCAGGACCGGACCACATCTCTGTGTTATGTATATCTGCATTTCTGCGGGTTAAATTTTTTGGTCTTCGTTTCTGTGGTACAAATTCAATTAACTTGGCCAAATTCATAGTGACGACTTGAGATGAGCGGCCGGAGAGAAGGACGGCGTCGCTGCTTTGGTGCTTGCTTGCGTTTGCGTGTTTGCTGGGGCAGTTGGGCGACACGGCGCCGGCAGCCGCATAGCCCACAAAGATGGGACGGATGCATGGGACGCGGATCGAGGTAACGAGAGAGGAGAGCCGACGAGAGACCACACCCGTGCGGTCCGTAGAAAACGACAGCGACATACACGTACGCACGCACCCACGCCGGCCGGGTCGCCGTCGCGGCCACTCGTGTCGCCGGTGTCGTCCTTGTCCATGTCCACCGCTGGCGTGTTGTCCATGTCCGTGTCCACCGCGGGCGGCGTCCAGGGGATCGAATGCGGACCAGAGCAGAGCACTCCGGCATTCCTGGTCCTGGTTAGCCGGTGCATGTACGCCAAGGTAAAAACTCTGTGTGTTCAGGGTACGTACGGTCTGGCCAAAATGGTTATAATAAAAGTTAAGTACATGTACTATGTGTGTATATCTTTGTCGGCGATCTCCTCGATGTTGTGTAGTTTGTTCCCTTTCTCTCCCCGTTTATTTCGTCGTCCGTTCGTTCACCATATATTCAGTGAACCAGGCCGGCGCCCGGCCGGCCACTATCATTTCTAACTCGTGGCTTGCTTGTTGCACATTGGTCCCGGTCACTCAGGATCAGGGGCGTGTTACCTTTTGGTGATCCAAAGCAGCTACTTATCCAATTCCATGCATGATGCATCCTTGAAGTGGACTGCCCACCAAGCACCCTACTACTAGCTAGTTACTACGAGTACTAACCAACTGTGTAGGGTCAAATTAAAACGACATCACGACAGGGATGAGACAGCCCTTGCTTGCATGCATAAACAGTACTAGTACTAGAGTAGGAGTATTTGCTTCCAGCTAGCAGATGCATGCGCGCGTGCATGCACCGAGACTGTGTCCGATGATGGAATCGGACGGCACGTCGTTCCAAGAGACAATGCGATGCGATGCAATGTCGACACGAGAGCAAACATGCATGCACACGGCCCAATCCGACGATCAATCAACCAAAGCCATCGCTCGGTGGGTCTTCCTTGGTTAAACTTGTGCGCGTTTTGTCAGGCATTAGCCACTGATGTGAGCATTGAAATCGAGGTTACTCTCAGGTCGTCATCAACCACTCGTGTGTCCACGTACATCAGTGCCTGCCACGCATTGATCGCGTTGTCATTTGTTGGGGCAAGGGAAGTGGCTAGGTGACTAACGCCAAGACTACACCTTTCAAATGTGTGTCAACCCGCCTTTAGGTTCGTCGTCGGGACTATTTGAGTCTTTTAATTAAAAGCCCCCTAGTTCCTCCTAGGTTGGGTCGAGTTTTTTTTTTTTTTGTCATTTGTTGGGGCAACAGGTGCGAGACACGCTCACCGGCATCGTCTCATTAGACGTGTATGCACCACCATGGTGTGGCAACACACCCCACGTGCACGGTACGTACACGGCCCCTACTGCCGCTAGGCTCACCGGCCAGACAACACTTGCTGCCCCCACAGGCTCGATTTGAGAGAGAGAGAGAGAGAGAGAGAGGCCGCAGACAAGGCATCCACAGCCATAGCAGAGGTCAAACGCCCGGCACACAGACATGCATTTGCTAGTAACACGTCCTTGTCCGGCCGACAAGTTGTTAGTCGTAATATAGCGACATGGATATATAATCTCCAATAATATGCAAATTAATTAAAGTTGCATTTAATTCAGCTGTGTCGTCATTCGAGCAAATAGTAAACGGTTTATTTAGCAACAAAATGTGTGGGGTTTCACGACCTAATTTACCAAACTTTTATGTGTTCAAATAGTGTAAACAAGTTTCGTTCTTATATAACTCATCATTTCATTTCACGAATTTTTTGTGGTTTCTTTTTATTTCTAGCCTAATTCTCTAGCACCTCCTCACGTCACGTCATCAAAGATCCCACAAGTCACTAGGCTCTAAAACAAAGAGTTGAAGCATTATTATTCAGCCGATGAGTCCATAAGCAATTCATTTCTGCAACGGAAGGAGCAACAATTTATCTCCTCTCCCATGCATGCATGCAACGGAAGCACAACTGAGGAGTTCAGAAGCCATTGATCTAGGCCAATTTCGGCGTGTTTGCTACCAGTGCTCTGGCCGGCCTGGCCGGCGAACCAGCCACAGCCAGGTGCAAGTAGTGCAAGTGACCATGTTTGGTAGCGAGTATGTGTGGAGTCGAGCTGAAATTAGAATGTGTTTGGTGGCTGGCACATAAAGAATACAACTACCTTGCACAAGTATATGGTAGCCTTACCACTAAGAAGTTCTCAAGGGCATTTTATCGAGCAGTTGGCGGGCGGCGCGCGGCCACCGGAGATGGGCGAGCTTGGGGCCGGACCGGCGGCACGTGTTCAGCAGGGAGAGGGCGCGGCCACGCACGGGGGCGCCGTCTGCCGCGGGCGAGGGCGCAGCATCGCGCTGGGGCCCGCCGACAGTGGGCGAGGGCTGAGCTTATGGTCGGAAGATGGGCGAGCTTGGGGTCGGAAGCGGACGAAGGAAGGAGGTGAGATGCCGGGAGGTGAGGAGCTTTGCTCACCACGCGCCCACCTCGCTCCGTGGAGCCTGGCTCCCAAAAAACGACCTCCCCCATCATTTTTCCAGAGCCTGGCCCAAGTGCTTTAAATCCCGTGCGAGCGTGGACTCCGAGACTAGACCAAATCATCAAACATGAGCTGCTGCAGCTGGGGAGCTCGGGCCACCCCCTTAGGCCTCTAGCAAACACGCCCTTTATAGCCAAGAGCCAAAAAAGGATCACACATGTAGTCAACAGGCCACGACATTCTTATCTAAGTTCGGTCAGTGATGGCCTTCTCCATTACCAGCAATTTCGTATAGCTACATTGGTAAGCTTTATTCATTTATGCATGTATCCTATCTTTCATGCATAATACATACATCCCTCTATGGTTCTAAATATGCATGAAAGGCACAGTGCGGTAGTACACTTAGATGAATCAAAAGACACACCCAATTTGCAAGCGTGTTAGGGGCAAATTGGAGTTGCTATGTCATTTTCTGTAGTTAACATTCTAACCCATTCATAATCCTCCCTCATGCTCGCGTTGTTGTTCTTCTTTATTTTCTCATACTGTTCCCGGTGTCCAGGTTGTTGCCTTGCAGCTGTTTGTTCTTTCGCTTTATCCTACTTAATGAAATACGCGCAATGACGTGGTCTCGAAAAAAAAATGCTTGCAGCAACGTGCTGGGAACCACCTAGTTTATTATAATTTAGTGCCCATCAACACTTATTGAACCTCTCGCATTAAAACTAGCATTATTAAGAGTCGTATACATTCACAAAAATCTGAAATTAAGCAAGATAGATGGAGTCCTCAAAGAAAAGGATCGATGGAAAACTAGCATGCAAAATGTAGACATGTAAACACTTACGCTGCAAAAAGACAAGAATTAGCTATAACTATAAGGTATATTATGCTAATTACGGAGATGTTTATGATATTGATGCCGATGATAGATATTATAGTACACGCTCCTCCGGCACCAGTGTCTGCCATGTGATCGAGTGTCAGCTAAGCTTTGATAGATTCTCTAGTTCAAAACCATTTACCGCTCCACTAACTCTGACCGAAGCACATGACGACACTGACCAGGAGGCAACGAACGGACCACGCATGCATAGGGATCCGGGCACGCGCGCACGGCGCACATGCATGTCATCATTTGACCGCGCGGCGGCCGGTCAAGTGCGTCTCCCTCTCTGACACGTGTCTCTCGTCACGACGTGGAATCTCAAATCTCATCATGGTGCTGCTGTCATGCATGCTGCGACGGTTAAGCGCAAATGAAGTGCATTTGGGCTCGATATGGGTGTGCCGACATGCAGCCGAAAGGTAGTAAAACTAGTAACGAACATGCTTGTATTTTAAATTAACATGCAAACTGTGTGCACGCGTATGTATACTAAACACGGTATTGAGATCGAGAGAGATTAATCTGCCTTTTTGCTCTATTTCATTTGAGCATCTCCAATCGTTATGCGTTTGAACTGGCGATTTACCAAAATCGCATAAAACTCTAAAAAACCCCTCCGATGGTTATGCGTTTACCAGATTTTTCATAACTATGCATTTGGAGGGAAACTTGGCATATATGCCCAAGGAGTCCGGCTATGCAAATACACATCGCGCGATTATCTCCCCTCGCGCGACTTTCTTCCCCTCTCGCGCGTTTTCTTCCTCACGCCGCCAGACGAGTTCGCGCCAAACGTCGAAGCCGCGCGCTTCTCCGGGCTCCTGCGCGCGACTCTTCTCCATCTACTACGCCGTCTTCATCAAGGTCGGCCAGGTACGTGAGTCTTGACGATGCGATGCGCAATACGGCTTGATCCATTCTCCGGTACCCTGGATCCCATGTTGGCTTCACGATATTCGCGCTCGCTTCGAGCCGCAGCGGCGGGCGGACGTTGACGAACGGGAGACGGCGACCCGCCTTGACGACGAACCGATGCGGCGCCGGGGCTGGGTCCGCGGCCACCGGGCCGGGCGAAATGGCGGCCGGGTGGAGCGGCGAACCACGACGACTACGATCGATGACGGTGATGGCGGCGACAAACAAAAACGGGAGACGGCGATGTTTGGGCGCGGGAAGTGCCGCGTGGGAAGGAAGTGCCGCGAAAAGAAAAATCCGGAAAAAGGAGTGAGACTTGGCATTTTGCATAACGGTTGGAGATCACCCCAATTTAGCCTTGCCATTTTCATTTGGGGGTTTGCAAATTGCATAAAATGCATAGCTCCAAATGCATAACGATTGGAGATGCTCTAAGTCACTTAATTTACACATTTCCGTGTCCCAACTACGACGAGTTCAACTCTTGGATGTGCATCCAACGGTTGGATACACATTTATGCATGTCTTTTCATAGAATTTTTTTTTTGTCCTTGTCTTTTTATAGAAAAAATATATTTTGTCCATGTCATTTGTGCTAACCCATGAAAAAAATCGTGAGCTATAGAATTTAGTGGGAGCTTGGTCAAAACGCTAGTGGCACTATTTTGACATTATTCGGCGCTATAGCGTGTTAATGAGCATTGCGGCAGCTGCTCTAGACCCGGCGCTATTTCGGCACTATAGGCGCTATTTTTTTCAATGGTGCTAACACATCTCAAAAATTGTTGGATGCATCGAAGGGCTTAACTCATCGCTGAGCTTTTTGGGAAACCCAGCGATGCGATATAGGAAATCCCAATTTAACTTGAAAAATATGTGGTGCATTTAACATACAAATCATTCCAAAAATCATATTTCTATTATTAAAAAATGAAACTTAGTACAATGGCGCCAGAAAATAAGCATGAGGGGGTCACATAGTCACTGATGGATTATATGAGAGGCAATTATCTAAAAAATTCGTCAAAACTTGGTGAAAATCTATGTACACAGGAGATTTCACCAAGCATAGGGGGTGCTTGGCCCCCCTCAGCCCCTCCCTCCCTCCGCCATACTGTGTCCATATAAGTTTAAGCACATATGAAATTTGAATGTAGAGTGAAACTAGGAAACATACTAAGAAATGATAAAATTCATGTACATATGTGCACTACATTACTACAAGATTAAAAAAAAAAACCCCTAAATTCTTGTCTTGTAGTGCACATGCCTCTAAAATTTGTTACTAGGTTCACATGATTTTTTTCCGAGTTTTAGTTTGCATCTTAGCTTTTATACATGAATATACATATATATACGAATGCATCAATAATATTAAAAAAATAGATAACTGAAGTATTATTTTTTGAAATGGTTTACAGGTGTACATGGTTTTGCACCAATATATTCTCTCTTAATCCATCACGCATAATAGTATAATACATTACCATGTGAGTTCAGTTGAGACTTGAGAGACGACGAACGCAGCCATGTGCATGCAGAGATAGTCTGATTGGTGGATCATGCATGGATCCTTAGCAACAGGACACGAGCTCTGGATACGCCAGACGATCGAATGTGTCCAAATTAGGGTTCAAACACTTGAATCAAGTCAAGACCAGATCGTCAGTTTGTGTTAATCAGTACCAAATTGTTCGGTATTGATACTGAAATTGATGTTTAAATGGCAGTTGGTCAGACAATTTTCTGACGGGCCGGCCGGCCGGCCGGATGAATTGGATAGCAGTTTCAGGTCTGGTCAAAGGGAAGCGACAAACTGACCGGCTGTCTTCTTGTCCGACCCACGCATTTGCAAAACAGCTTATTGGCTTCCCATGTGCACGGATTAAAGCACCATTTTTGGCTAATGCGTGGATGATGCAGATTCTGCTTGAGTATCCAGTGGTTATACCAAATCTATCTACTCTCTCTGCAATCTGTCCCATGTTGATTGCTCGAGATTGCATCAACAACCCCAATTGTGAGACCACTAGTAGAACAAAGGGGTTTTTTTACTGACGGTAGTAAACTGATTACTGCCGCATTTTATTTTTTTAACCGTCAGCGTGAAAGGCAAGTAAAATAACGGATTTCCATTGGCGCCAAAATAAAATTCATGAGTAGTAGTAATTCATTTGTAGGTTGGCGGCAATGTTATATCGGAACTACTATCATTCTCATGGAAACTGATATATTCTCTGGAGAAAAATAAGTTTAAGAAAGGGGTTTATATATTTCGTGAGCTTACAGCAGTGCTCTATAGCTGCGCTCAGATCAGGCAGCAAATTAAATCAGAGCTAGTAACATTTTGACACACACTACAAAGTACGTACAAACAAACAGGACGGCCACACAAAAAAAAGATTAGTAGGCACATCTCTCCGGTCTTCTTCCCACCCTCTAATGAATAATTAGCCACACGGCCGGGGGCTAGGGCCGGCTGTCCCCAGGGTCACACGGCCATTAGTGCGAATCAACAAGTAGTGCGAATCAACAAGCTAGCTAGTCCCTCCAGCACACGAGCATGGTGACGCAGCGTCGCACGATGTAGAACCTGGCCCTCTGCTCCTTCACCAGGCTCGACAGCCGCCCCGGAACCACCGACCGGCCCGTGGCGGCCCCCCTCGACGATGTGCGGCCCTTGTTGAGGCCCCTCGGGCTCGCCTCGTTGGTCACGGCCGGCGCCACCGCTGCCGACCGCCGGCTCCCCTTCTTGGAGCTGCTCGATAGCTTCCACTTCTCATCCAGGCACATCTCCATTTCTCTGATGATGGCCTCTGTTTCTCCCTTACTATGTGTATATGTGTATGTGTATCTGCAATATGCAGGAGCAAATGGCCAGAAGCAAGAACTGCTGGGCAATGCGTGATCTTCCCTGCTTCGCGAAGGTGAAGAGGTGCTATTTATAGCCCTTGTTGCTAATGGGAGGGAAGCAAGGGCCATGGATTCAGTGAAGACTGTATTTTTGTGATGTCTGCTGACTGCTGGCCTGCTGGGGCATCGCTTTCCAGGCCGCTCTTTGTATTGGGCCTTGTCCCCCGCAGAAAGGGCCAAGCACGGGGCCGGCTGGTCTTTCGGCTTGCTCTTGTAGAGTAGATCAGCAGATGTGACGATTGGCGAGGTCGACACGTGGCCCTGGCCAATGCTGTTGTTTCGTGTGAAAATCCCTGTAGTACAATCCACGTCAGTAGCTGGAGCAAGCATGGAAGCACGTTCCCTTGGTTTCTCTCTCCGTGTCTCTAGTCCAGTGAATCGAAGCTGGACGGCTGATTGGAGCAGCGCGCATGGATGGACATGGACCTGCCATCCTCCGGTCCGTCCCCACACATCTCATCTCGATCTCACACCATGCAAGTTTTGTTTGCCCGTTCAATTTTAGGCTCAGTGTGCCCCTTCGGTGTCGTATATGCACAGTTGATCGAGGATGAAAGTACGCACTCGTTTCGGTCATTCTCCATGCGTGCGCTCGGTCAAAATGTAAGACCATCCTCATTTCCTCAAGAGCCTGTCGGCAAAGGCCCGGTGTCTAACCTCACAAGATGGAGTATCAAAAAAAAAAACTCACAAGATGGGCCGACGTGCATTTTGTAGCCGATATAGAGCCTAAAGTCCCTCAAAAAAAAAAAAACTGATAGAGCCTAATGGGGGCCTAGCTGCCTGCACGAGCCCCGCCTACGACAGAATACAGTCCTACACCGTGCAAAGGGCTCACGCCAGCTTATACAAACATCATGTAGAACATTTATTTGAGTTTTTTGATCGTCCATATGCAAGTCGGATATACAAGTTGGATATGGACCAGCATCACTAGGGTTGATGTTAAGACCTGTTTTACTACACAAGGTATTTGTTAGCCAAAATACAACGCCAAGAAGCAAATTAATGTTCTTCATCAGCTTAGATTTTTTTATATAAAAAATAATTATCCACATAGTAAGCTAATCTCAAGCAATGGATCCACAGGTGCGTGATTACACCATCATCATCATCAGACGCAAGTCCAAATCAAATCACCCAAGACATACAAGGGAATCAATCGTGCGGACACAATGCAATTCACTTTTTTTTTTTTTTTGAGCAGAGGATATACAATGCAATTCACGATTCACAAGGCACGAAATCATCTTTTTCCAGTTTTTTTATTGGGCCGTCCATTAGTTACTGAACCCTAAAGCCCATTACGCAAACAAAAAAAGAACCCTAAAGCCCATTACAGTCCAGGCTCCCGGCTCTCTCTTTTTTTTTAAAAAAAAAATCACCCACGAACCAACGGACCGTTGCGGACGAGGAGCCCGACCCGCGAAACCAATCGAAACACCAGGGGCTCAGACGCAAAAACACCGCCCCCCGCTCCGCCGGCACTCCTCCAATAAAAAGGCGAGCCGAGCAGGAGCGGCGGCGGAACGGAACCCTAGCCGAGCACAGCAGAGACAGGCGCCTTCGCACTCGCCTCTCTCCGCACTCTCCCCTCCTCCCATTTCCGCCGCCGCCGCCATGAGGGAGTGCATCTCGATCCACATCGGGCAGGCCGGCATCCAGGTCGGGAACGCGTGCTGGGAGCTCTACTGCCTCGAGCACGGCATCCAGGTGACGACCCCGTCCGTTTCCGGCCTCTCCTCCGTTATCCACCCCGCTGTTGGCGTAGATCTGTAATCGGCATGGGGGAGTTTGGTGGGACTGAATCGGGAGGAAATAGCATTTCGGATCGGTTGGTCTGTGCGGATCTGGCTGTATGTGGTTGTGGTTGCCCAGATCTTCGTTTGCTAGGCGCCTGATCCGTGGATCTGGGGAAATTGTGTCTTCGTTTGCTAGGCCTGATATGTGGATCTGGGGAAACTGTGTCTGATAGAGATCGCGATTATTTGTTATCTGTAATTCTGGATAGAGTACATGAATAGGGACTACACGATATCGCACATTATTTCCCATGATTTTGGTACTGTAGCGTATATGTTGTTGATTTTGCCTGTTATATGTGTGGTAGACCTGAGTGCCCTGAAAGTTTAAATGCACAACACTTTATCTGTAAAATATTCATATATAGTATGTTAATTTGATGTGAATCTATTCGTATTGTTATTATATATGCAAAAAAAAAAAATGAATACGCATCAGGATTAGGCACCCTTAACCCAATTGCATTTTTGCTGTTTAGATCTGTTAAAGATGGGATGGGATAGAGACTGGCATTCTGTATTATGTAGTCCTGGTTTGAAACATGATAATTCAGCCATGTGCTACTTTGAAGGTTATGCATCTCTGTGGTGTACTATTGTAGGTGGCATAATGTTAACACAGACTGCACCAATTGCATTTTGCTGTTCAATCAAATCTGTTAAAAATGGGATAGAGACTGGCATTCTGTGTTGTGTAGTCCTAGTTTGAAACATGACCAACTCAGCCATGTGCTACCTTGATGATTATGATGCATTTGTCTGGTGTAGTAGTGTAGGTGGCATAATGTTATCACAGACACAGATTGTGTTTGAATTATGTGATGTCCTTGTGTAATTTGCATAAGTAACATTCCTATGTTTATATTCTGTTCAGCCCGATGGCCAGATGCCGGGTGACAAGACCATTGGCGGAGGTGATGATGCGTTCAACACCTTCTTCAGTGAGACTGGTGCTGGGAAGCACGTCCCCCGTGCTGTGTTTGTTGACCTTGAGCCCACTGTCATCGATGAGGTGAGGACTGGCACCTACCGCCAGCTCTTCCACCCTGAGCAGCTCATCAGTGGCAAGGAGGATGCAGCCAACAACTTTGCTCGTGGCCACTACACCAGTAAGTAACTGATCTGATCTTCCAGTTCACATTGCTCCTGGATATTCACTCTGTAATGAACATCTCACTTAAACTTGATTTGTTTGGCTTGTAGTTGGCAAGGAGATTGTTGACCTGTGCCTTGACCGCATCAGGAAGCTTGCGGACAACTGTACTGGTCTCCAGGGCTTCCTCGTCTTCAACGCTGTTGGTGGAGGAACGGGCTCCGGCCTTGGTTCCCTTCTCCTGGAGCGGCTGTCTGTTGATTACGGCAAGAAGTCCAAGCTCGGGTTCACTGTGTACCCATCCCCCCAGGTCTCTACCTCGGTGGTTGAGCCATACAACAGTGTCTTGTCCACCCACTCTCTTCTTGAGCACACTGATGTTGCTATCCTTCTTGACAACGAGGCCATCTACGACATCTGCCGCCGCTCCCTTGACATTGAGCGCCCAACCTACACCAACCTCAACAGGCTTGTGTCACAGGTACTGTCTTAGTCTACTGTGTATGCATTCTGCCTGTTAAACGGTCTGAAAATGGGCCTTTTGTCTCTAACCATCAGCTGTCACTGATGTTGTGCAGGTCATCTCATCCCTTACTGCCTCCCTGAGGTTTGATGGTGCTTTGAACGTGGATGTGAACGAGTTCCAGACCAACCTGGTGCCCTACCCGAGGATCCACTTCATGCTTTCCTCCTACGCTCCAGTGATCTCTGCTGAGAAGGCCTACCATGAGCAGCTGTCGGTGGCTGAAATCACCAACAGCGCCTTCGAGCCATCCTCCATGATGGCCAAGTGCGACCCCCGCCACGGCAAGTACATGGCCTGCTGCCTCATGTACCGTGGCGACGTGGTCCCCAAGGATGTGAACGCGGCTGTGGCCACCATCAAGACCAAGCGCACTATCCAGTTCGTTGACTGGTGCCCCACCGGCTTCAAGTGCGGCATCAACTACCAGCCCCCTAGTGTGGTGCCCGGCGGCGACCTGGCCAAGGTGCAGCGCGCGGTGTGCATGATCTCCAACTCCACCAGCGTCGTGGAGGTGTTCTCCCGCATCGACCACAAGTTTGACCTCATGTATGCCAAGCGTGCCTTCGTGCACTGGTACGTGGGTGAGGGTATGGAGGAGGGCGAGTTCTCCGAGGCCCGTGAGGACTTGGCGGCGCTGGAGAAGGATTACGAGGAGGTCGGTGCTGAGTTCGACGAGGGCGAGGAAGGCGATGAGGGTGACGAGTACTAGAAGCTTTCTGGTGCCATAGCGTCTGGCCTGTTTGCTGCAATTTCTATCCCGTGATCTGCCCTGTGGCTGTGGCTCATTCTACCGTGTTGTATCTGTCGGTTCAGAACTTATCTGTCATTGTGTGGTTTACAACACTTGATGTTGTAAGACTTGAAGTTAATTCCCCCGGCTTTGTTACTGGGTTATTAAGAATCTTTCTGGTTGTCAATATTGTTGCCTCTTGATCTCTGACTTTGAGATGCACTTTTTAATTTCTATCGCCCGGTTCATCTTGCTTCATCGTTGTAGAACTGAGTTGGTGGATCACTGCCATGGTCTAGCTATCAGTAGTATGTAACTATGTATTGTTTGATGCATAGATCATCAGTTTTTTACTACGATTGTTCTGTAAGCGTAAGTCATCTTGTCTCTTGGGCAAGCACACGGGCAGCAGACAGATTCCACACTCCATTTAAGAGTAGTCCAGTTTTTACTCGGGTGTTCTGCCAAGCAAAGGAAGCGCCCAGGCGGTGTCTCATCCTCGGGTCAGCTTATGTGGTCGCGACCTCATGACGACGGGAAAAAAGACGGGAAAGAAAAAGCAGATGAGCCCACAATTTTGATATTTTGAAAGTTAAATATGGATCTCTCTCCTCACACTATATTGCGAGTTGGAAAAAAAAAACATGGATGTAAAACAAAATTTGGGACACTCTTGGAGATGCTCCATCCCTCCACCACAAATGATAAAACTATTTCAAATAAGTATACAAATTTTGACCAACAATTATGCAAAATGCAAATCATATATTATGGAATATTACGCACCTGTATCGATATCAGGAACGTGATGCGGAATGCTCGCGCGTACAACCACCGTCTTCTCTAATTTTTTAGACCAAAGTCGTCTTTCAATAATAACAACAATCGGATGAGCACCCCACCACGGTGAGAGACCTTGTGCGACGCAGACGATGGATGGACTGCGGCTTTCGTGGGACCTCCCCAGCGCCGCGACCACGACGTCCCGGGGGACACTCCGGCGGGGAACGTCGAGTACCCCGGGTTCGCCGACTCGGACGACGAGCCGCCATGAGAGCAGCAGACGGCAGGAGACCCGACGACCGGCGGGGTGGACTCTGCGGGGAGCTTGGAGTCACCCGCGGTGCACCGGGGGCCACAGGATGTCTTCGCGAGACACCACCGGCCACTGGGCGGGGGTTACCTTTGTGGGGCTTCGGAAGCCCGCCCGGAACGCGACCACCGACGACGAGGCGCCCCGGGGTTCTGCGCCCTCGTCTTCGGAGGCTGCCGCCGGCTCGCGAGCCGGGGGAGGCGGGCACCCCGCCCAAGGACAGCTCCTTCACAGGGCGACTCAAGAATTTCGCCAAGAGAGTCTTCCATAAGGCGACCACTCCGCTCCTGCCGGCCAGGGGGGCCGACTCCAGCTCCATCAAGCTGCCTACGCGAAGCAGGCGCATCGCGGCCAACCCCCTCTCCAAGTACCCGGTGGCGAAGAGAGGCAAGATCATCGCCATGAGGAAGATGGGGTTCATCGAGTCACAGCCGACGGAGGAGGGACGACTGAAACTGGATGCGATGTTCCAGGGAAGACCGGGAGATGCCGGGCCTTGTGTGAGTTGTTCGCGAGACGAGGAGCGACGCGACGCCGCGGAGGCGCCGCGGGGCGGGCGCGCTGAGCGTTCGGGGCCGGTGCGCGAAGACTAGAATGACTAGTGCGTGAGTAATCCGTGTTGTACGCGTTCGGGGTGGCGAGCCGTGTTTAATATTTGTACCCACCCGAGAAAATAACTCGTAAAACTCTCTTCTTTTTTAATACAATGATGCGCAAACCTTTTGCGTATTCGAGAAAAAAAGTGGATGTGGATTAGTTTTGGAACACACAATCATTCATTCATTTGTTGTAAATTTACCAGAACACACCAAGACAATTATTTTTATATTTTAAGCGGGCCTGGAGTGAGAATAGTGGCAATCGACCATTTTGTCCCTTTCTTCTTCCCTGACTCTTTTCTAGCGGGAGGCTGCGGACCCCATCAGTCGGGAACGAGTGCAACGTCCGCGACGGAGGTCGGGTCGGAGGCGGCGGGCGGAGGGTGGGGTGGGGGCGTGGCGTGGGCTCGGGCGTGGCGGAGCCGGGCTAGCGAGGTGCGCGTCGTCGCCACCATCGAGCTCGAAGCTCGGGCCCAAGGCCATGGCGGGGGCATCAAAAAGGAAGAAAAGAGTCAGAAAGAAGAAAAGGGCAAAATGGTTAGATTGCCACCGTTCTCACTCCGGGGTCTGCGAAAATATTAAAATAATCATCTCAATGTGTTCGGTAAATTTACAACAAAAGATTATGTGTTTCAACAAACAAGTCCACTTTCGCTGTCCCTCAACACAAGCACACCATTTTCAGTGTCCTCTACTCACTCCGTCTCAGGCCTTGTTTAGTTCACCCCAAACTCCTAATTTCGCAAAAGAAGATTCTCCTCCGTCACATCAAACTTGTGGTACATGTATAGAGTACTAAATATAGATGAAATCAAAAACTAATTGCGGTTTTTTTTGTACTTTGTGAGACGAATCTTTTAAGTCTAATTAATCAATATTTGGACAATATTTCACAAATATAAACGAAATTCTTCTGCGTACTTTACGGTATGTGAACGTCGAATTTGGCATGCCAAATTGTCGATCTAAACAAGGCCTCATTGAAGATGTCGTTGGAAATCAGTGTCCTCTCATGTAGACATGCTTCCCGGGCGACATCTTCGTTGAGACGGATGGAGTAGCAAATTTTGCCTTGGCCTTGTTTAGTTCCCCAATTTGGGGCTCGCCAATTTGGTAGTGGGCGTATGTGAAAGCTTCATTGTATTTGTAAAATATTATCCAAACAATAATTAATTAGGCTCAAAAGATTCGTCTGAAAGTATAATTAAACTATGTAATTAGTTTTTAATTTTATCTAAATTTAGTATTTAAAATCATATACGTAATCGATATTTTAATGTGATGGAGAATCTTCTTTTTGCATAGTGAAATTTGGGGAGAAATCTGGGAACTAACAAGGCCCTTGTATCAATCAGTGCCACCAATAATTGCTCACTGCCTCACTGGCACCCGTACGTAGCCTCGTCTCAGAAGCCAGCTGCAGTCCACCTTCCACCCCAAGCATCTCCGGGTTCATTCGCAACTCACCTGACCTCGCCGCCGGTAAGCACGCTGCGCAAGATCCGTGCCTCATTTCGCACCGGCGTCCGGAGGCACGCACTTGCACAGTCGTCGCCTTCCTCGTTTCTCTGAACCTCCCTGTGCATTCCTTTTGCAGATCTGTGCTGCGGACGCCTTGCTCTTGCTCGATCCTCCACCTCTTCGCTCTTTCCACGAGCTCAAACCTTCCCACCAGCCAGATCCACTCCCACCGCCAGATCTCAGGCCTCGTACCTCCACTCGTCCTTTCTTCCCATAGCCCGAATCAATCGATCAAGGCACCTCCTCTACCAGATCGAGCTCCGGCTGTTCCTGTCCCGGTGTCTCCCATGTGATCCGCCCGGTGCTCCGGTTGCCTGCTGCCGTGGCGATAGCCATGCCTCTCCGTCGGCCGCCCCTGGTGGGGGAGACTGCCACTGCCTGAACCTGGGATTGCTCCACCTCCGGATCTGCCAAACAAAAAAGCTCCGCGCAGGCAGAGCCGCAGAGGGATTCCACGGCGGTGGTAAGAACCCAAACACACACTCTTGCATTTGCAACCACAGCAGGCAGTGTCGACGACGCATTATTCTTACATATATACACTTTGCAGTTGCAACTACAAAAGAAGAATCATTTCTGCTTTCACAAACAAGAGAGGCACGGCGATTGTGAGAGACAGAGGCTAGCAATATCGTCTATGGCTGCTATAGTGAGTGCTTCAATGGGTGTGATAGGCACCCTGCTTCCCAAGCTCTCTGCGTTGATACAGGGGGAGTACAAGCTTCAGAAAGGAGTGAAGGGCAAGATCACCTTTCTAAGGGATGAGCTGAGCAGCATGCAGACTCTGCTTGTGAAGCTGGCCAACAATGAGGAGAGGTTGGATGAGCAGCTCAAGGACTGGAGGAACAAGGTGCGTGAGCTCAGCTATGATATTGAAGATTGCATCGACCTCTTCATGCACAAGATGAGCAAAGGTGGTGCTAAAGCTAACCTTGTCAAGAAGACGGCAAGTAAGATTCACAAGATATGGTCACGCCATAAGATTGCTAAGTTAATCGATGAGCTCAAGGCTCGTGTTGAGGAAGAAAGTGACCGTCGCTTGAGGTACAAGGTTGATGACCAGGCTATTAATTTCAGCAAGGTGGTTCATATCGATCCTCGGTTACCAGCACTTTATGTGGAAGCGAAGAAACTTGTTGGTATTGAAGGTCCAAGGAAGAAGATCATCGAGTTTCGATGAAGAATGATGACGATGGAGATCAACTCAAAGTTGTATCTATTGTGGGTTTTGGAGGTCTCGGCAAAACAACTCTTGCAAATCAAGTTTACCAAAAAATCAAAGGTCAATTTGCTCGCTCATGTTTCATACCGGTTTCACGGAATCCTAATGTTGCCAATATACTAGCTAATATGCACAACGACCTACAAAGTCCTTTTGACCCATCGGATGACGACGTCAACTCATAGACAAGCTTAGAGCATTCTTACAAGATAAGAGGTATGTGTAAAAAGATGACATTTTATGTTTTTTTGTCATTTGCCCCTATTTTGTGTATATTTATGTATAGATCAGAAATTTTTTATGATATACTATTAGTTCTCATTTTTAAGAAAGTAAAAATAAATACTCGATCTCTGAATCTTGCTATTCACATGTAAATTTAGTTAGTTTATAAAAGATAATAACATTCGGTATAACCTTCTTCAAAACCTAGCTTGCATGTTAGAATTTGTTGTAGTACTTATTTTACAAGGGGTAATTTAAATACACCCTTGGCCCGGTCAAAAGATATATGACGTTTTTACCTCGTGTAGTTTGTTACATGTGATTTTAACGATAAATTTACTAATAACAATATAGTTATAGTTTCTTAATACATGTCATTTTGAAAGAGAGTTTGTTCAATTGAAATATATTCATATCATTCATTGCCTTCAAGCTAAATATTTGAGAACCCTATTAGTGGTCAAAGTTTTAATTATTGCCATCACATATTTGCATCAAACTTGACACCTTGTTTGGCTATCTTTAGAGCAACTTCAAGAGACTCTCTATATTAATTCTTTATAATTGTTAGAAATAAAGATTTTGATGAAAATATACCCTTCAATAGCTTCTTTATTTGGTTATCAAAATTTTTCATCTTCTATTCAGATTTCTTACTAGCCAAAGATAAAAAATAAGAATGACTCTCTAGAGTGCACACAAATAAAAAATGTTGCAAAGTGGAAAGATATAGAAATCATTTTTTATGCAAATGGCATTTAAGATGATGATTTAGAGAGTACGATTTAGAATGACTGAGATGTCACTACAACGGAGAGCGTCCAACATCAATAAGTAATGTTTTGTGCAATGTTGAAGTTTGTGTATGCATAACTCTACCCTACATGGCTCAAATCCTGGCATCATCATTACAAAATCTCCATGTTTTTATTAGTTTTTTTTTTTTTTTGGTGAGGGGAATGGTTGTTTATGCAAAGCATTCATCAATCTCGATATGATGAGTGTCGGTGGTTCATGTGCACGCATGTTTACGCATTATAATAGCGTATAAATGAAGCCAAGCACCATAAATGTAATGTTGTGCCTTCTTTAATTTGAATGTATCACAAAATCATATGCTAACATTGAATTTAGTTCAGTTTTGCTTACGGGTGAATTGGGATCATGGACCATCTTGTAAAGGACAATATGATGTAATAAATGACATATGAAGTTATCGAGATGCAAACGTGGTGGCTATTCAATTTTGAAACAAATAACTACGGTACTTTTATGTTTGTATCTCGATAATTGGTTTAAGGAGATGCTCATAGCAGATAATGAGGTTCTTTAAAATTAGTTTGAGTAATTTTAGTGTCAATTTACTATGTACAATATAACCTTTAAACAACTGAAATACATTGACTTAAATTGCATTGGGGTAAACAAGTAGAATCTAGAAAAATTGTGCTGTCACACAATTTTGAATGCCTTTCACACTTCATATTTTGAAGTCAAGTTGTTAGGATAGGTGCGGTGCATGGTTTTGATGTTGTGCAAGTGCAAGAGTACAAGATCTCAACGCTGATGTTTTTTCTTTTACAAATATTTGTAGATACTTCATCATTGTTGACGATATCCGGAACACACAAGCATGGGAACTTATCAAGTCGCTCTACCCGAGAACAATCTAAATAGCGAGTAATTACAACAACAAGAATTAGCAATGTGGCCACATCATGCTGCACCGGTTTAGCGGGATATGTCCACAACATTCAACCTCTAAGTGACCAGCAATCCCAGGAATTATTTTTCAAGAGGGTTTTTGATAAAACCTCTGTATGCCCTCCTCACTTGAAAGAAGTTTCTCATAGAATCCTTGAAAAGTGCCATGGTTTGCCACTAGCTATTATCACTATTTCTAGTCTGTGGCTGGTAAATCCAACAAGGATCGGTGGGAGCAAGTGTATAATTCTATCAATTCTGCTTTTAGTCAACAAGGAATGAGAGATATAATTCTTCTTAGCTATTATGATCTCCCATATAATCTGAAGACTTGCTTGCTATATCTTAGTATGTATCCAGAGGATTACAGGATTGACAGAGAAGAGCTAACATGGAGGTGGATAGCTGAAGGTTTCATCACAGAAGTTAGGGGTCAAACCGTGGAACAACTTGCTGAGAGTTACTTCAATGAGCTTGTAAACAGAAGCTTGATCCAACCAATAGACATCCAGTATGACGGAAAGGCTGAAGCTTGTCAAGTGCATGATATGGTGCTTGAGCTTATTATATCACTGTCAGCCGAGGAGAATTTTGCCTGCATAGTGGAAGGGAAGATCTATAGTGGTAGTGTTCAAAAGATTCGTAGGCTCTCAATACAGTCTAAACATGTGGGAGATGAAGTGATGCAAAAGATTATTGATAAGTGGTCTCAGGTTCGCTCAATTAGCTTTTATGGATCGCAACAGAAGCGAATTTCTGATCTGCAAGAGCTGCATCATGTTAGAGTACTGTTGCTTTATTATAATGTTGGAAACCAGCAGATTAAACACATAGGAAGTCTTTTCCAGCTAAAATGTTTGGTCATTCATTCTTTAGATGTTACTGAGCTTCCGGAGGACATTGGGAACCTACGGTACCTACAGACACTAGATATACGTGAAGCTAATGTCAGCAAATTGCCACGATCCATAGGCCATTTGCAAGAATTGGTGCGTCTTCTTTTATGCCTTGATGAAGAATTGTCAGATGAGATTGGAGATCTAGTAGCCTTGCAGGAGTTGTGGGGTGCAAAGATTTCCTCCATAAAATTGGTGGAAGGGCTTAGACGTTTGACTAAGCTAAAGACACTTCACATGAAGGTGCCTGCCAGAAAAAAACTCGGTCGCGAAATTGGAAGGTATGAGGAAGCTTTGAAGTCATCTCTCGCCGTGCTGAGTAATCATGGGCTGCAATCACTAACGATTGTGGACTATAATGGTTTGCTGACAGAAGAACTGGTTGATTCATTGTGCTCCACTGCTCCATGTCTCTGGAAGCTTGACACATACGGAGCTGGCATCGCTCGGTTTCCGAAGCAGGTGGCGTCTCTTGTTAATCTCACCCATCTTAAACTCGGGTTTCTCAGGATTAAACAGGAAGATCTCTGCATCATGGGGGGCATACCTGCTCTGCTCTTTTGCAAGTTGTACGTACTGCATGCCCCTGATGAACGGCTCACCATCAGCAGCCAACATTTCCGGTGCCTTAAAGAGTTCAGGTACTACAATTCTGCTTACGGAGGTGGCCTGGAGATGCTGTTCCTACCGGAAGCGACGCCCGAGCTCCAAAGGTTACATCTTACTTTTAGAGTGCAGGAAACAGAGTCCAAGATGGGGTTTGAGTTCAGCTTCGAGCACCTTGCAAGCCTAGAGCACATCAATGTGGAAATTCGGACTGAACATGCCACCACGAGCAGGCTGGACGCTGCAGAAGCTGCCGTCAGGGGCGCGGTCAGCATGCACCCCGGACGTCCCACACTTGACTTGGAGTTCTGGCCCCACAGAAGGGATGAAATACAGAGTGGATGAGTTGGATTTTCTCTCACCAGAATATTATGAGTCGCAAGGTTCCTTGCCATCTACATATCTCTGATGCACACTACAATGACCCGGCGGGCTGCGTCTTTTTTTGAGTTGGTTATTTCGGCCATGTTATCCATGCTAGAGTGTTTGCCGAACTAACCGTACATTTGTAATGTTTTTGAGCCTGTATTTTCCTTATAAACTGTATCGACTTTTTTAAATCCTAATTAGGTTGTTGTTTGGTTGACGTATGTGTAATGTGATTTGATTTACCTGGGTAACAAATGCTGGTTGGAGAGTGATGTCTCTGATCTGAAGCAAACTGCAGACCTGTGTTATCTGTTTGGCTTTGCCATGTAATAAGTTTAGTAGAAACCTGTTTGCTCTAGTTAATCGTCTGAGACTGTTATTAATAGCTTGGGAGTAGTAGCCCGGTAGAGTGGGAGCTTTTTGTCGTTGTAGCAGCACCTGGAGAGGTGTAGTGCTGGTAAAAGGAAAACTGGAGCTGTAAAACTTTCTTGGTCAGTTGATATATTCAAAAGGCCGGGGTAGCTGTTTGCTGCCCTAGAACTCAAAAAAAAAATGTTTGTTTGAGTCCAGCTGTTATGCCAGATCATGCTGAGGACTGATACCGGTCTATTCAAACTAGTTACGGGTCGCACTCGAGTGTGAATCATTTACAGTTGCCACGACAAGAAAACGCATGCCACCGTCAGGCGTTGAGGAAAAGGGCCATTGTTTTTTTTTTTAGAAAAAAAAACCATTTGATTGGTGTGATCAACTAACTGGATTGATCACGGGGCACACGCACAGGGCCGAAGCAACACTACACGAGACGAGCAAGCAGAGCGTGGTGCAGATTCTGCGGTGTCTGATTTGCCATTTGTCTGTGTCGTCGGTGTGTCCTGATGATCGGCATTCCCTGCTCGGTGCTACTCACACCAATCAAGAACAAAACCCAGGTCGTCGTCGTCACGTGATGGCCGGCCGGCCGGTTTCTCTCTACAGTAATCCTTCCGCGTGGACTGCGCGTTGACGAAAAAGACCTTGACTTGATGCAGTCTTCGTCTTCCTTCCCTTGACTCGAGTCGTCCCAACTCTTGCGCGTCCCCGTCTCTCCTTCCCAGCAAACCAGGCAGGCGCCGCCGTCGCTTTGCTCCTGCTCGTCTCTCCAGCTCAAGCCTTCTCTGACTCGGCCAGATCCGCACGAGCGCAGTCGCGCACGAGAGGAGGCGAGCCGGAGGCCGGAGCTGTCCGCCGCTGCGCCGCCGGAGGACGTAGCCTCCCGTTCCGCCGCCGCACCGCCCGCCTTCCGGCATCCCTGACTCCCTCCGTGTCCGCCGTCCGCGGCTTCCGCGCAGGGCGGCGGCCGACCTCCGCAGCTCCACGCAGGGCGCCTTACCGGCTGCCTGCTGAAGGTCGCCGGCCTGCGGGCCCCGTCGTCCTCCAGGCCTCTGGCCCCGACGCCCCGGCCCCCGGGCTGCTGGGCCAGGAGTCCGTCCGCCGACGCCCGCCGTGCGCTGTCATATCAGTGACGGGCGGCCGCCGCGCCTTGCTCCGTCGGCCGCCCCTGGTGAGGGTGACTACCTGAACCTGAGCCAGCTCCGAATCAGCCAAACAAAAGCTTCGAGCAGGCAGAGCTGCTGAGGAATTCCACGGCGGTGTAAGCATTCACGCACACACTTTTTTTAAGTGAATATGTAATTCCTTTAACCAACCATTTGCAACAATCTGGCACTCCAGCCAACACTGAGATGAGCATTTGCAACAATAGTAGGCAGAGCCGCCAACGCATCATTTTTACATATGCGTGCTCTTGCATTTGCAACAATAGCAGGCAGAGCCGCCGACGATTATTTTTACATATACTTACTCTTGCAGGTGCAACTACAGTAGACGAATCATATTCTGCATCCACAAGCAAGACAGGGACGAAGGTTGTGAGAGACAGGGGCGTCGATATCTATGGCTGCTCCTATAGTGAGTGCTTCAATGGGTGTGGTAAACATCCTTCTTCCCAAGCTGTCTGCATTGATACAAGGGGAGTACAAGCTTCAGAAAGGAGTGAAGAACAAGATCGTATTTTTAAGGAATGAGCTGAGCAGCATGCAGACTCTGCTTGTGAAGCTAGCCAACAATGAGGAGAGGTTGGATGAGCAGCTGAAGGATTGGAGGGACAAGGTGCGTGAGCTTAGCTATGATATCGAAGACTGTGTTGACCTCTTCATGCACAAGATGAGCAAAGGTGGTGCTAAAGCTATCTTTTCAAGAAGACAGCAAGTAAGATTGAGAAGATGTGGTCACGCCATAAGATTGCCAACCTAATTGATGAACTCAAGGCTCGTGTAGAGGAAGAAAGTGATCGCCGCTTGAGGTACAAGTTCGATGATACTGATTTTACCAGGGCCATTCAAATTGATCCTCGGTTGCCAGTACTGTTTGTGGAAGCGGAGAGACTTGTTGGGATTGATGGTCCAAGGGAGAAGATCATCGAGCTGCTGAAGGATAATGACTGTGGACCGCGACTCGAAGTTGTATCTATTGTGGGATTTGGAGGTCTTGGCAAGACAACTCTTGCAAACCAAATTTATCAGAAAATCAATGGTCAATTTGATTGCTCATGTTTTGTGCCTGTTTCACGGAATCCAAACATAGCAAAGGTACTAGCTGATATGCTCAAAGAACTAGGGGGTCGTGTTGACCCATCGGATGACGAGCGGCAACTCATATATAAGCTTAGAGCACTCTTACAAGATAAGAGGTATGTGTAAAAAAAATGACATTTTATATTTTCTTTTGTCACCTGCCCCTATTTCTGTATAATTATGTATTTGCTTATGTTTAGTTGATCAGAATTTTTTATTATATACTAGTATTTCTCACTTTTAAGATGGTAGAAATAAGTGTTGAGCTTATGAATCTTGCTATTGATATGCACACATAATTTAATCAGCTTATAAAAGACAATAACATCCATTACAACCTTCCTCAAGACCTGTCTTGCAAGCTACAATTTATTGTACTATGCATCTTTAGATGGGATAATTCTAATACACCCTTTGGTCAAAAGATATTTGACGCCTTTACTTCTTGTGTTTTTCCAGATCAGATTTTTACCATAGCTTTTCTTTTATAATAATATAATTATAATGTTTTCATGCATGCGACCTGGCATAGTGTTAGAATCTCTACTGCTTGTAGCCTAGAGGTACTTAGGTTTGGACCACCTCATATAAATATTCTACGGAAAGTTGTCTAGAAATTTCGTTCATGAGAAATTTTGACTTTTCCTCGTATGAAATAGGATTATCTTTTTCTGGGATGGAGAGAGTATTTGCAAACAGCGGTCGAAATGCTTATTTGGTTGAATTTAGTTTTTTAAACTTATGTTTACTCAACATTAGTTAATTGTCTCCATTACTTGACTGCATCAAACTTGGCACTTTTTATTTGATTGCAGCTGATGTTTATAACAAAATGTCCCCACATCAATATGCAATGTTTAGGAAAGCATGTTTAGTGCAATGTTGAAGTTGTGTATGCATGACTCTTCCCTATACTGTTCAAATCCTGGTATCTTAATTACGTAAACTTGAGAGTGCTCTTAGAAGGTATTTTGCAAGGTTAACAAATATATGCATAGCCATGTCTTTTTGGGTGAGGCGTGTCTGACGACTATTAGTGGTCCGTGTGCAGGGCGTGCGTCAAATTACAATTTCATAAATTTAACCAACCCCCTTGTAACCACAATATAATGTTATATACATTATGCCTTCTTTTGATGTATCACATAATCTTAAGATACCATTATGGAACTAAGTTCAGTTTTGATATATCACAATTCATCTTGTAAAGACAAATACGAACTAATTAATGATGCGTGATGTTATAAGTGCATAAAAAAAATATTACTCTCTCTGTTCCAAATTATAAGATATTTTGGCTTTTTTATATTCATAGCTTTTGCTATACACCTCGGTATATGTTATATCTAGATACTGGATAAAAGCTATGAATCTATAAATGTCAAAATGTCTTATAGTTTGGGATGGAGGAAGTAGTAATTTTTTTTCAAAAATGCACGACCATCCCCTCTGGCAATTCTAAAGTTTACGGAGATGCTTTTTAGCAAATAGTGAGGTTCTTCTAATTTGTTTTGAGTAATTTTAGTCTCAGTTCACTATGTACAAAATAATCATAGACTAATGAAATAAATCGACTCAAATTGCATTTGGGGAAACTTGCTAGTAAGACAGTGGACAAGCTCACCAGCTGCTTCCTTGTCTGTGTGATGTAACACAATCAGGAATGCCTTTCCACTGTTTATATTTTTTTAAGTCAAGTTGTCAGGTTAGATGTGGTGGGTGTTGTTGAGGCTGTGGGAGTGCAAGATTACAAAATCTCAGTGCTAACATCTTTTAAAATATGTGCAGGTACTTTGTTATTGTTGATGATATTTGGAGCACGGAAGCATAGGAACTTGTCAAGTCTGCCCTACTTGAGAACAATCTATATAGCAGAATAATTATAACCACAAGAATTACCAATGTCGCCACATCATGCTGTTCCAGTTTAGCAGGATATGTCCACAACATTCAACCTCTGAGCGAACAACAATCTCAACAACTATTTTCCAAGAGGGTTTTTGGCGATAAATCTGCATGCCCTCCTCACTTGAAAGAAGTTTCTCATAGAATCGTTGAAAAGTGCCATGGTTTGCCACTAGCTATTATCACTATTTCTAGTCTGCTGGCTGGTAAATCCAACAAGGATCAGTGGGAGCAAGTGTACAATTCTATCAATTCTGCTTTTAGTCAACAAGGAATGAGAGATATAATTCTTCTTAGCTATTATGATCTCCCATATAATCTGAAGACTTGCTTGCTATATCTTAGTATGTATCCAGAGGATTACAGGATTAAGAGAGAAGAGCTAACATGGAGATGGATAGCTGAAGGGTTCATCACAGAAGTCAGGGGTCAATCAGTGGAGCAAACTGCTGAGAGTTACTTCAATGAGCTTGTAAACAGAAGCTTGATCCAACCAACAGACATCCAGTATGACGGAAAGGCTGAAGCTTGTCAAGTGCATGATATGGTGCTTGAGCTTATTGTATCACTATCAGCCGAGGAGAATTTTGCCTGCATAGTGGAAGGGAAGAGCTATAGTGGTAGTGTTCAAAAGATTCGTAGGCTCTCAATACAGTCTAAACATGTGGGAGATGAAGTGATGCAAAAGATTATTGATAAGTGGTCTCAGGTTCGTTCAATTAGCTTTTATGGATTGAAACAGAAGCGAATTTCTGATCTGCAAGAGCAGCATCATGTTAGAGTACTGTTGCTTTATTATAATGTTGGAAACCAGCAGATTAAACACATAGGAAGCCTTTTCCAGCTAAAATGTTTGGTCATCCGTTCTTTAGATGTTACTGAGCTTCCGGAGGACATTGGGAACCTACGGTACCTACAGACACTAGATATACGTGGAACTAATGTCAGAAAATTGCCACGATCCATAGGCCATTTGCAAGAATTGGTGCGTCTTCTTTTATGCCTTCGTGTAGAATTGCCTAATGAGATTGGAGATTTGCAAGCCTTGCAGGAGTTGTTGCGTGCTAGGATTTTCTCCATAAAATTGGTGGAAGGACTTGGACGTTTGACTAAGCTGAAGAGGCTTGACATGAGAGTGCCTGCCAGAGAAGAACTCGGTCGTGAAATTGGAAGGTATGAGGAAGCTTTGAAGTCATCTCTCGCTGTGCTGGGTAATCATGGGCTGCAATCACTAACGATTGAGGACTTTAATGATTTGCTGAGAGAAGAACAGTTTAATTTATTGTGCTCCACTGCTCCATGTCTCTGGAAGCTTGACATATACGGAACTGGCATCACTTGCTTTCCAAAGCAGGTGGCGTCTCTTGTTAATCTCACCCATCTTAAACTCGGGTTTCTCAGGATTAAACAGGAAGATCTCTGCATCATGGGGGGCATACCTGCTCTGCTCTTTTGTGAGTTTTACGTACGGCATGCCCCTGATGAACGGCTTGCCATCAGCAGCCAACAATTCCGGTGCCTTAAAGAGTTCAGGTACAACAATTATTTTTATGGAGGTGGCCTGGAGATGTTGTTCCTAGAAGAAGCTATGCCCGAGCTCCGAAGGTTGTATCTTCAATTTAGAACAGAGGAAACAGAGTCCAAGATGGGGTTTGAGTTCAGCTTTGAGCACCTTGCAAGCCTAGAGCACATCTGTGTGAGAATTCGGACTGAAGATGCCACCAGGAGCAGGCTGGAGGCTGCAGAAGCTGCCATCAGGGGCGCGGTCAGCATACACCCAGGGCATCCTACACTTGAATTGTCTAGAGGCTAATATGATGCAAGATAGGAGCGTCGGAGGAGGCAGGTACTGGTTTGCTGTCCCCGAGCATTCTTCACCCCTTGCATGCATAAAGTTGTGGCATTAATTTGTGTGGCTTCACCTCATTCACAATTCAATTACTGCATACTATGTAATGGTCACAAAATAGATAATGGTACCTATCACTTCTGAATTAACTTGCATCATCACTGTCGACTCATGTGTATATTCTCTATTGACTTATTCATACACGGCCTTCAGGAGATGGTACGTAACTGATCTATTTTTTTAAAAAAAAATACAGGAAGAAGAAGAATATAAAGAAGAAGACGAAGGAGGAGGAGGAGAATAAAATGATGATGAAGAAGAAGATGAAATATAAAAAACGAGATCACCTTGACTTCTAAACCGGAACTGCACCTCTTGTTTCGGTTGAGCTTAATTCACTCATTTACTGGATATCTACAGCTTCAACAATGAGGGACCTCTTCCATGATCATTTTGCTTCTCCGAGACAGATGTAATTTTGATTTGTTGTTGCGTCTTGATAATATTTAATAAGGAAAACCAGTTAATTATGTTCTGGCTCTCATGTGTATCCAAGTATTCAGTTGGTGATGTCTGTTACTTTTGTCTTTTAGTTTCTTCACTAGGTAGCATGCCGTGCATTGCTACGGGACAACTAAACCTTTGTATTGAAAAAAAAATAATCGCATGGTAAGATAACAATCTTGTCTGATAAATCATTATGATGTTTAGTCCACACGTTGCTATGTGTCTTTTAAATTCACAGGATCCTATATATTTTTGAGCTAATACATATATGTAAGAAAGGAATTGTGTGCACCATGGTTTTGATTTAAGTACAGGCGTAGGCCACTAAAACACTTTGTATGGACAAATGTCCTACTTTGTAGTTGGCATTACTAAGCACCTCATAAGCCAATTATTTTCCACCATCAATATCTAAGCTGTTTAGATTACAAGGACATAGACCTTTGTGAATTGCAAAACTTTCGAATCCACCTTTTCGAACTAATACAATAGATGAGGCAATTCAAAAGGAACCCATGCAAGGGAAAAATTGTTTCTTGAAATGTAGCGATTTACATCTAGAACATGCTCATAAAACTTCTATCTTCTTATTTCCATTACTTTTTTTATTTGCACCCATCAAAAGACAGATATTACATACATGCAAATTTGAGAGGGCATCACGCCACTGAGACTTTCTTTAAATGGGTTCTGAGACCAATAAAATGGAACCATCTACAAGGAAGAAACACTTGGTGAGACACCAAAATTTGTGAGGGCAATATCATGGCTTTCTGCTCCATGCAGTCAGAACATTCCGTGAAGGGCTGCTTTATTCATGAACAAATTAATGAAATCTGTGAAATTAAAAGATTTAGTAAAACCACTTCAGGACATTTTATAATTTGTGCCAATGCAATACATGAATTTCTCTCCTTTGTAAACCATGATATAGCAGCTCCAAGTGACAGGTAATTAACTTAAGCTCAAGAGAGGAACTTTTACAAACATTTTAATATGGTAATTATACTGCATGTGCTTTCCTGTGAGCATTTTTCTCAATTGCTTAGCACCTACCAAAGAGACATGCTCACTTCCTGAAATGTTGATCAAGCAGTTAGCTGACCTTGATGGATGAGCCAAATGCTAGCCAGCTCCTTTTAACTCTGTACAACGTCAGCCAAACAGGAATTTGAGCCCAGGTAGAATAGGATCACAAGAAGCTATATCTAAAAACAGAAGAAAATGGCAACGGTGAGACAACAAATCTTTCATTGTGAGGCATTACATTAGCCTATGGTGGATTCAGAAAACTTATTGGTTTGTAGGGCTGACTGGAGCACACTGAAATGTTTATTCTCCAAACATGCATTCTGCAACAAAAAAGCATGTCGTTGTGTATCAATAGCTGCTTCTTGCAGCAAGAAAATCAAGCTAGAGGATGCAGCATTACTTTTTGCATCAATAGTTGTCCATGAAAGTAGCTCAACACATCAAATTGTATGGTTGCATTGGTGGAATTGTTACATTGGATCCATTTGGAATAGTTGTAGAGATTTCACAATTAATAGAAAGAATTACAGAAATCTAGAAACAATACCTGTTCTTTGGTCTTAAAGCTGCACTTGAAGTCAGTGTCCTTTTTCTTCCTCGGCACTCAAATTTTCATTATTTAAAGCAGAGCCAACTGGCCATGGGATCTTGAGTTACCAACATCCTCATCATACATGAGTCCAGGTAAATAACGAATCAAAGAATCTATTTGAACGTCATCAGAAATACAAGGGTGTCACAATTACAAAAATTGGAAGAAAGGAATAGCTCACTGTAAATTTGTTATTTTCTAGTTTTGAGTCCCTTCTCTCGCTTCGTTTGGATCTCAAGAAAGGCTACGGATCAGATATTTTGCATGATAAAATCAAATGAGTGATAGTACATACAATTTGAGATGTCAACAACAGATGGAACTCGCCTGTATGTTGAAGCGCAGCCAAATACGGGCTATGGGCAGCCACCACTGCCGCTGAGATAGGATGGGCAGCGGCAACCAGAGCACGTTAGTGTTGAGTGCCAGTCTTCTAGGTCATCAAGGTCTTGATGGCCAGTGAGCGGGTGCTCTGGCACTACTGCGACCCATTGGTGCGACGGCAGATGCATGCTGAAACACAATATGTTGGAATGCCTTCATCGGGTTTCAGGTCACGTTGAAGCACACTAAAGTCCAGGCAAGTGCAACATATAAGTAGCCATTGTCCTAAAATATCAAACACCAGCATATGAAATTCCTGAAGAATTTGGCCAGCAAATTTGATTTGTTTTATCTTCTTATATAGTTATATTGCAATGTAGTGACAAAGACAAACTGAACCATGCTTTTTTGCAACCTCTTGGGCTGTATACAAATCTGAGCGAGTGAGAGGAAGGCAGAAGGCCGCCATGATGGGTGCTAGGGACATGATAGTCTAGTCAGAAAGCAGCCCAATGTTCTAGAGAAGAGACCTGAAAACCAAAAAATATATCATATAGTGATTATCCTTGTTGTACATCAACTAAAATTTAGGTTGTTTATATCAAAAGAGCTCTTGACTGCAGTCCATTTCTACTCAGCTAGCTCGATCAATATAGTTACAAAGACCGTCGATTATCAGGACTTAAGACCAGAGAAAGATATCTAGATATCTATTAGGCAACACAAAAATAAACAAACTGAATCAACACCGCCCTTTATCAGAACTTGAGACCAGAGAAAGACAGTCCTTATGAAACTTTTCTTTCTGAAACATGTGAAGTAACTATCATGGCCTAGTTATTCATCTTGACCTGAAATATGATGAAGCAAACTTCCATAATGTGAAGCTATGGAATTGGGATGGTGCTCACCTCAAGGACGTGAAAAAAAAAAACAAAGATTCAGAATACGGTGACAGTCTCGCTCTAGAAACTAATAATTAGACCAAATAACCTGTCCATGCATATGACAAACGACAGATATTCCTTTGTACATAACCACATTAGCAGATTAGCTGCAGCAGCCACCACCTTGAGGAGATGAACTACCAGCACCTCTAGCTTGGCCGGGACTACATATCTAACTTTGATTCCATAAGGTTGCAAATTCGACAAAATATGTATCAGATCATATTCATGTGGTGGTAATAAGATACATGTTGACACAAAAAGTGACGCACTGTGTCTCACACACAGCAAGCCGGAAAGCGTGGCTTCAATCGGGTGCACAGGCGTTTGAATCCGGAAGTGTGCCAGTCGATTTGACCTGAAAATCGACAAGGGATAAAACGGTAAGATCAAAACTAGAACGTGCCGGGTGAGACCAGACAGTTCCATATTTACGGCCCTGAAGCCACTTACGACGACATATAGCTATAGAAACTATCTGCCAATCATGCTTGCAAGTCATTCGGCTAATCCAAGATAAATGATGTGAAGAGAACTAACTGCCGAATACGTGTACATGAAGACATGTTTGAACAAGATTAAGTTATTGAAGCATAACAAACTATATTTTAAGCTAGAGCATTATAAATACATGAACAATTATAGATAGGCAACTTGCAAATATAAATCTATTAAGATAACACATGCATAGGCTAATCCAACTAGTCTGCCGCACGTCTAGCCTTCATAAACCCGTCAAGCACAAAACCAAAGTAAGTTAATCCACCGCATGATACGACCTACTATGATTATATGCCACTCCTTAATCTTAGATCAATCCACCGCATGATACAATCTAATAATAAAGAGCTAAAAGAATGCAATTGTCTAAACAGATTTATAAACACTCATCGCTCATGTAAGCATAACCGTATCGGCAAGATTGCCGAACCGGGATCCATGAAGAAGGAACATACAAGCTATCACAATCTAGAGCTAAGCAAAGCCTACATCTGCTGCACGATATCCAGCTTTATCCAAGAACTAAACGCTCTAACATGCATGAACCCGCAACATGTAACAACCCTGATTGATCTAATTCGGCTATATGAACACTTGATCTACTTAATAGTAAATAAGAATAAAAGAGAATCCAAGGGCCAAAAGAGTATCAATCTAGGTTGGGCAAAAAGAGTGTTGCAAATGAATAAAATCTTAAACTAAGCATGCAACACATGATAACTTAACGAATCAATTAGATCTTGCCAAATCTAATAGAGCCCGATAACTATTTTTACTTATGTCTTAATCCGCCGCACGATACAAGGCATAAGCAAAAGCCTCCCATGATCAAGCTTAGATCTACCGCATGTCCTAAGAAAGAACAATGAGACTACTTGCATCACGATCTAAATCCACCGCATGATACTAGACATGATAGCAAGGTTGCCGGGACTTACGGAGGTCGACGGATCGATTGTTCCTCTCGAAGAACTCGACGACACGACGAAAAGGACTCGAAACGTGGCACGGGGCCGGTTGTATTGATTTGGTTGTGAACTCTTATTACAATGGTCGAGGGTTTATATTTATACCCTGGACAAAATATGAGTCCTAAGCGACTACGATCTATTAAACAAAATTGGAAAATACATGTTCCTAATTCTAAATTTAATCGGAGTCTTTGATCATCACGACTCCCTTTCCTCTCGGTCAGCTTTCACTTGCCACTTTTTATTTCCCGAATGGACTCACTGCTCAGCTGAGGATAACCGACTGCGTGAGCATTTGCCGAAACGTGGAAAGTTAGCCGACCGCATACGCATTTTGCCGAATCCTTCTCCTTGCCGAACGCGGGCCTACCTGTCATCTCTTTACCAAATTTTGGTGTTAACAATACATATTAAAAGCAAGCAAAATGTTTTTGAGAGCAGGACAAGGTTCCTGGTGGGCAAATGGCATTTTCACTATCAAAGAATTGCTAGTTTCTAGAAAAATGCTTTACCTGCTAATACTTGGACACTAACAAGTAATAAGAGTGCAACATCTTATATGACAAGAAGTTTCAAGAGATCACAAGGACAAACAGGAACTATGTTTGCTACATGTCGATCACCCGCTCGGTGTAGTCATGCAGCGCGATCTCGCAGATGTTGTCTGGATCCTTGGCGAGTTGGGCTACTGCTAGAATGAAACACTAAAAAACAAAACAAAGGGATCACGAGACTAAACATAGAAATTGTGGCTCCATCTATTTCCCTCTTTGATAAAGTCAACAAAAATATCAAATTCCGATTGACATGTGATTGGAATCACAACTTCGTCAGATCATGTACAATATATTTGATCAAAAACATCTAAAAGGAGACTAAAAAATTCAAGAAACCCTAGAGAAAAGAAAAATTGAGAGATTAAAATTAAAATACAATGGTAACATACAGGCACAGATCAATTTTGATTCTGCATAGGTTTGCACTTACAATGATAGGACAAATGAAGGTCCCCTGGCTGTCAGCTACAACCTTCAAGTTGTTTTGCTTGCACAACGGTCGCAAAATAGTTGGGCCATATAGTACAAAGCAGTATGTCGGGCGTCCTTGTGTGCGTTTGTTCCTGCTTGTGACTCGCTAGCAGGACTTCGCTCAATGTGAAATAGTGGCTTGATGCCAGTTTGAGAAAAAAAGACACAACCTTCAAGCGTTGGCAAACAAAATGATGACACGTGAAAGAATGAGGGACATCTGGTGAAGCACAATAATATCATAATATGTTTCACAAAGCATGAATCAAAAGTTCTATAAGTTTCCTTTATAACATATGTTGTCTTCCTACCTAGAAACAGATGTGCGATTTCATTTTCTCTATGTGCTTCCTATTGATAAATTTATTATCCATGCTTATTTGGCATAATCAACAATTATCACCAAGTTGAGAATCTATCATGAATACGATGGAGATTAAAGGACGCAATGTTTACCTCATGGGCATTCCCTCGAACACCTCGCGTGCGAGTCTAATTTTGCAAATGGGGTGGATGTGGTGGGTGCTACCGGGACTGTGAATGATGGTGTAGATGTCCAGGATGTTGTGGCCGCCGTCCCCTTCATCTTGGTGCCTGGTAGGGAAGACCAATGTTGACAATCGCTATACGGAAGGGGTGGGCAGTCGGCTTCGCAAGGGAGGGGCCACGCCGTGGAGGCGCGGTGTCCACGTCCACCTCACGCCGCCGCGTCCGAACCACCAGCAGCACGCGTACCACCGGCTCTGGGGTGATGGAGAAGGTGATGCGTGACTGCGAGGGCGAGGGAGAGGGCGACGATGGTGGAGGACAGATCGAGGACTCGAGGGCGGGGGCTGTGAAGATGGCGAGGGCAGGAGCAGGGGCAGAGGCGTGCGGCTGGAGGGCGGTATGGGATTTTAATTTTGCAGCGGAGATTGAGGGCCTTCCTTCCGAGAGAGGTGTAGAATAAGTAAAGGTATCGCACAGGCAGACGCGGGGGCTACGGGCAGACGTATCGGACGAGCGGATGGCCGAAAGACAGACGGAAAAAATTATCGCATGAAACAACAGTCTTACTTTTTCTCTTTTTATTTGTGGGAGATTCAGGCAGGCTTGAACATGAACAATAATTTTCTTCCAAGTTGTCTTTCTACGTTTGACTTGGATACGAAAAGGTGACACGAACACAAGATTTTTTTTTTCACCTACATGCTAGTGCTAGGAGAAGAAAAAACTTTATCCCATCCTTAGTCGGACGCACGGGTGCCGTGATCTCTCAATCTGAAAAGGCTAAGCTAGTACATGAGCACTTTTCCGAGATAATGGGCAAACCAAACATAAGGACCAAGGCAATCAATTGGAATCGATGGCCTACGTCCATCATGATCTAGATGAACTGGACGCACCTTTCACCGAGGACGAGATTGCTACGGTGATTAAGGAAACTAGTCCATCAACCCGTGCTCTCGCACGGGTTAGAATCTTAGGAGACCCTAACTAAAGAAATATTATTTATATTAATATTTTTCTTTTCAATAACGCTCTAAAACATAATAGGTACTTTATAGTCTATATTCAGTTTTGATAATCTATCAATTATTGATTGTTATATACTTTTCATCTAGAACCATAATTTTTCTTTGTCTTTACATAGCATCTCATTTTATCTTCAATATATATTTAGTTAAAATATTTCTCTAATCTATGATGGTTTAGCTGTAGTTTATAATTTTAAGACTACAAACCTAAATTTTGATGATTCTTTTCTAAAATATTGAGCTAATTAATTGCTTAAATGCAATGACTATTATTTATAATGGTGATTATAGTCTACCAATTTGATGGCAAAGTGGTTTAGATTTTTTTAAAATTGTGGGGTCTATTTTTTTATTTCTAGTGGTTTCATGAAAAATATTTTTTAGGATTTATCTTTTTTTCTATCAAGATGTTTGATTAGTTGAAACATAAAATTAAATATATAAACTCTTACCACTTTAACTTTTAGCTTGTGATGATGTGTTACTTTGAAATTCTAATGCTTATTGCATCACTTATTCAAAATTTTCATATTAATTTTATTCTAAGAGTATTCTACGTCCTAGGATATCCTGTTATTAGTTCTTACATTGGCATAATTATTTATTTCAGCATGCACGAAAGCACCAAAATTTTTGAATTTATGTTTCACTGAACGGAATTGAATTTCTATTTTCACATTATATAATATTCCAATCAAATTGTTTAAACCTTTTGGAGGTAACGACTTGCAAAATTTATTATCATAGTAGTATAACTTAAAATGAAGTGTAAGTGTTGTTACTAAATGATTTGTAAGGATATTTGTCATGGTTGATAGGCTTATAAAATAAATATTTATCCTAATGTATATATGTTTCCTTGGTCGATATTTTTCATGCTTGATAAGGTAATAAAATAAATATTTATCCTAGTGTATACATGTTTCCTTGAACAACGTAGTGGAACATAACAACATAGCTTTGTGCATAATTTCAAGTATAGCATTGCAAAAGTGTGTATTTCAAATAGCTTTGTGCATATATCGTACTTATGAATGTTGAATTATTTTCATGATAGCACACATTAGCATTAACATGTATATTTGAGAGAATTTGTTTTTTTAACAGTTGAGATGAATAATTTTGGTATAAATTATATACATAACATTACCTCTCGTGGTGCCAGAGATGGTTAATATGAATGAAAACTATGGGGTTAATGCATTTTTTTTCTAATGATAGAGGTGGACAATTTATAGAACAAAACATTATGGGATGAGTTGGTTATTATCTAATATAATTGAGGAAGTTTGAGTTTTTCCATATAGGTTCTTATCGATAACTCCATGGGTCCATACTTTTCAGCATCATTATTATCATGTAAACTCATTGTAATCTAATGATGTTATTATTAAAGTGCACAGAAAATTATAAGTCATGTTCAGTAAGGATTGTATCAAGACTTATTTGTACAAAGTAATCCAAGAATCTTGCTTTCGTTATTCATGATTCTTTCCCTAGCCTAATCTCACCTAAAGTTTTACTAACCTTACCAAAACAATATATATAGAAGATAAGTACTTAGAGAAGACAAATTAAATTATAATTATGGAGTGGCCAAATTCAGATTCTAGGAGACAAATCAAATTATAATTATGGAGTGGCCAATGAATGGATATTTCTTTTATAATAAGCTAATAGATTGACCGTGAGATCAAACGACGTGAACTCTGAGTCCTGCCGATATATTGTAATCAATTGATATATCTTAACGTGATTGATAATTTTTAATATATTTTTTATTAATAATCTATAATGGCACAGGTGGGTAATTACTTCCAAAACGAATTAGATCCAATGGTTATGGATGGTTAGAGTATTATGATTTGTGGCCAGATGTTTCTGATTAATGTGAGAATTTCTAGCATTTATCTTTTTTTCTAGCGCGTTTGGTGGGGATTAACGTGGAGCCTCCGTTGGAGCCTCCAATTAGTAATAGTAAGATGCCAAATGAAAAAGCACCGGGTCCGGACGGGTTTATAGGCATCTTTTACAAGAAATGTTGGGCGGTAATTAAAGAAGATGTCATACAAGCCGTATTGAGTTTCTACAATCACAGGGCAGCAAGACTGAACCTTATCAATGAAGCCAATATAGTTCTATTGCCAAAAAAATCAGGTTGCGGCCATGATCTCTGAATACAGACCAATCAGTTTAATCAATAGCGTGGCAAAGATAATAACAAAACTATTGGCTAGCCGTCTCGCGCCTCGCATATTTTTTTTAGATAAAGGATAAAATATCCGGCCTCTACATCCGTAGATGTACAGCCAATTATTACGGTGTTGTGAACAAAATGAAGGAAAAAGGAGACCCAAAGTCTTAAAACAAACGACTAGGACTACCGAAGACGATATAAATTCTTCCACCCTCTGTTTGTTATTTCTAGAGCAATCATCTCTAATTTCTTGCTCATCTCCGAGAGTGCGTCCTTGGTCTCCTCCTCACGCCGCAGTGAGCCGGGAGCGCAACCGCACGCTCCCCGAAAATAACCCGCATAACGGAATTAGTTTTTAATTTATTAAAAATAACATCATTCCGACATCTCCGATAGCCCTACACAAAGCAGCTACCCCAACCCGGATCATATTTTTGACCTTCTTATGTTGATTACTAAGCCAATTGCCAAACATATGGCGAATAGATCTTGGTTGTTGTAGTCTAGTAGCAAAGAAAATAATCCTCCAAATCATCTTAGCACAAGGGCAATCGAGGAACAAGTGTTGAATAGTCTCATTCATATTGCAAAATATGCACTTCGGCTCCCTTTCCAGCTTTTCTTAGCAAGGTTATCCTTGGTTAGGGTAACACCTCTTTGGAGGAACCAAAGAAAGATTTTAATTTTTAGGGGGATCTTCATCTTCCATATTTTCCTATGCTCGCATATACGAGTTAGTATCAAATGCCCAAAACGCCTTCATCGGAAACGATGCATTCATGACAACTTCACCTATTCACAGAGGGTGATCCAACTTCTACACAAGAAAAGGAAGCCAGCTCTTTTTGTCAAACTCGACATCTCCAAGGCTTTTGATTCGATTGGATGGAACTTCCTACTTGATGTCATGGAGGCAGTGGGCTTCAGTACCAAGTGGAGGGACTGGATCGCAGTTTTGCTTGGTACGGCCTCCTCAAAAATCCTAGTAAACGGCCAACCAACAAAGGCAGTCAAACATGCAAGAGGTTTACGACAGGGCGATCCGTTATCACCACTGTTATTTATTTTAGCCATCGATCCATTGCAGAGAATCATTGAGCTGGCGGCCGAGCGCAACATCCTCAAACCGGTACTTCCAAGGGCAGCAAAGCTTAGATGTTCGCTATATGCTGACGACGCTGCAATCTTTGTTGACCCCTCGGCCTCGGATCTAAACAGCCTGCTAAAGATCTTGAACTTCTTCGGGGAATGCTCGGGTCTTAGGATCAACATGTCAAAGACAGAAATTTTCCCAATCAGGCTGGACGAGTCCACGATCCCACTAATCCTTCAAAGTTTCCCTGGAAAGAGATCAGTAAGTTTCTAGACAAGTACCTGGGACTCCCTTTGCATATCTGGAAGTTAAGGAGGGTTGAAGTTCAACCTCTAATTGACAAAATTGGGGCTAGACTACCAGGATGGAAAGGTAAACTCCTTAACACAGCAGGCCGGGAAACCCTTGTAAAGACGGTCCTCTCGTCGCAACCGATATATCATCTGACAGCATTCTCGGAACACAAATGGCTCATCAGACAGATCGATCGAATACGCAGGAGTTTCTTGTGGAGAGGTGAAACACCAGATAAGGTATATGGAGGACATTCCCTAGTAAACTGGCTGACTACCTACAGACCAAAAAAGAAGGGTGACTTGGGGATATTGGACCTAGAACGTTTTGCCAGAGCTTTACGATTGAGGTGGCTCTGGTTCAGATGGAAACATAAAGAAAGGGCGTGGAATGAACTTGATCTTCCATGCGATCAGCGAGATAGAGACTTACTCCCTCCGTCCTGAAATAAAGAGCATTCTGGCCTTTGGAAGATGTCCCTAAATATAGTGAATTTGAGGAACAAGGAGATAATGTTTACTTAAATATAGTCCCTCAATATAGTATGACAGATGAAACTGATTCAATGCTTACCATATTTTCTATAGGAAATTTAGATTGCATTCTTTAATTATGCGAAACAGGATTAGATTTGAATAAATTAGGAAGCAAAGTGAGGGGTAATTGCGTCTATTGTTCTCTCTCTTATTTTGTCTTAGAATAACTACAATGCCCTATATTCCTGGACGGAGGGAGTATTTGCTGCTTCCACCGTGGTCTCAATAGGTGACGGCCACATGGCAAGCTTCTGGGACTCGGCTTGGGTAGAGGGCACAACCCCAAAAGTGTTGGCACCAAATCTCTTTCGCAAGACCAAACAGAAAAAGATTTCAGTTTACGGGGCCTTAAAAGATAACATATGGATAAACCATATCCTACCGATACAATCAGTTGCTGAACTCCATGAATATGTAGAACTTTGGAAAAGGTGAGTTACACACAACAGGTGGAAGGTGCAGAAGATACCATTAGTTGGAGGTGGACTCAAGATGGGGTTTTCTCTACCCAAAGCGCATACCAAATTCAATTTGAAGGTTCCTTTTGCAAAGTAAAAATTATGCCAATTTGGAGAGCAAAAGCAGAACCAAAATGTAGATTTTTTGCTTGGACTCTACTACTTGGGAAGATACTCACAGCTAATAATCTTGCAAAACGAAACTGGACGCACGATCCCATTTGTAAGCTATGCGGCGTTGATCTGGAAACCCACACCCTATGCAAAGATTGTAACTTCACCAAGGAAGTGTGGTCTGAACTCAAACGATACATGCAGCTGAGAAGGCTCGACACGATCGATATGACGGGATCCATTCAAAGATTTTGGCGCAAATGTAGAAGCAAAGTGGACAAGAACGAAAGAAGAAAGTTTGATGGAATAATGATATACTTTTGGTGGAACGTATAGAAGGAACGCAATAGAAGAGTTTTTCAGCACAAGAGTTTACAAGCGAATCAAGCGGCGCTCTTATGCAAAGATGACATTGATCAATATCAACGCGCCAGCAACTTTCAAGGATAGCTCGCTAGGAGATAGTTTGCTAGGGGCAAGTAGAGTTTTTCTCCCTTTGGCCGCTTTAGTGGTTTGTTTCTCCTTTTTCAGTAGTTGGTCAGTGGCTTATTTTCCTTTTGTATCTAAGTGGAGTTGTGTTTGTACATTTTGTTTTTTTCCTTTTTATCGTCTAATAAAAATCAGCAAAGCTTTTGCCACCTTTCAAAAAAAAAAACTTCTTTTAAAAAACAGAAAAGAGGGAGAAAAAACAAAAAATTGACGGATTCCATTTTCTGATGTGCTCTTTTTAAAAACAGAAAAGAGGGGAAAAAAAAACCCCTCTCTGAAGGTTCCCCATCGATACTGACCAACTGATGGGCCGCACTTGTCTTCCAGGATCAATAACAGTAACAGACATGTGCAACAACAGATGACGTCATCCTGATAGTAGGTGTCGCCTGATCATTGAACATATAATGGTTTTACTGCATTAACTTGTTGGCCCAAAAGCATCGGATTTGTTGAACACGAACCATCTAGTAATCATGCATACCATCTGGAAAGAGCTGACAACATGGGCCACACCAAACCCCACACACGTAGACTGGAAATGCAAAGACAGTACAAACAAGGGATAATGGCATCCTGGTAATGACAGACACAGTGCAAAGAATTGTCATAATGAGTTCCTTGCTGACAGACACAGTACAGCAAGGGATACTGTAGCCCGATTACTGAAATTCAACACCAGACACAGTGCAGAAAATTGTCATAATAAGTTCCTTGCTGTGTCAAACCAATATGCAGGATGAAAAAAGGACTCAATTCACTGAACACGAATCATGTATATGAATAAACATTGGGGACATTCTTGACAAAGGAGACAAACAAAACCCAGACTTCATCACTTCATGTCAACCATCGCTAAAGTCTGAAACAGCCACAAAAGCACCGGAAACAGAGGACCACGATCATATTTAGCACTATCGACAACATGGCTGAGTGATAAGCCTCAATTCACATTACGTCAAAGGGATCATGGCTTCATCAAATTCGATTGCTGTACATTCATGCTGACGAGCAGGCAGAGCATGGTGCAGATTGTGTGGCGTCTGATTTGCCATTCGTCAGTGTGGTTTGATTTTTGCGGTTTAGGAGATCTGTGCTAGCTCACACCAAGAAGCAATAGAAGCAATACACAGTGGCAGAGGAACCTGCAACGCATTTGCCGGCATCAGTGCTCTCCCGGCTGTTTGCAGGAAGCTTCTTGGGTCATGGAGACTGAAAGATACACGAAGGAAAAGTAACTGCGTTGGGTCCACTCCCATGAGACTGAATTGCGCGCTGACGCGAAAAGACCATGACTTGATGCGGTCTTCGTCTTCCTTGAGTCGTCCCTCGCAACCAACGCGTCGTTTTTCCCTTTGGCCTCTCCTTCCCAGCGAAGAAAAACAGGCAGCCGCCGTCGCCTTGCTCCTTCCGAGCTCAAGCCTTCTCACCCGCCGGATCCACTCCCACCGCCAGATCTCATGCCTCGGCGGAAGCTCCACTCTTTCCTCTCTTCCCCGTAGCCCGAATCATTCAAGCCACCTCATAGGCTCATACCAGATCGAGCTCCGGTCTCCCATCTGCTTCGCCTGCTGCTCAGGTCTGTCTATTGCCAGTGGCGACCGCCATGCCTCTCCGTGGGTTCCCCCTGGTGTGGGGGACTACCTGAGCCTGGGTGAGCTCCGGATCTGCGAAACAAAAGGTCCGCGCAGTCAGAGCCGCAGAGGATTCCACGGCCGCGGTAAGCATTCAAACACACACTCTTGCACTTGCAATCACAGCAGGCAGAGTCGCGCCGACGCATTATTTTTACATACACACTCTTGCAGTTGCAACCACAAGAATCATATTCAGCATCCACAAGAAACAAGCGAGGGACAGAGGTTGTCGGAGACGTAGGCGAGGCAGACAATAGTATCTATGGCTGCTCCTATAGTGAGTGCTTCAATGGGTGTGATAAACACCCCGTGCTTCCCAAAGCTCTCGCGTTGATACAAGGGGAGTACAAGCTTCGGGGAAAGGAGTGAAGACCAAGATCGCTTTTTTACGTGCAATGAGCCGACGAAGATGCGAGACTCTACTTGAGAAGCTGGCCAACAACGAGGAGAGGCTGGATGGGCAGCTCAAGGATTGGAGGAACAAGGTGCGGGAGCTCAGCTACGATATCAAAGATTGCATCGACCTCTTCAAGCACAAGATGAGCAAAGGTGGTGCTAAAGCTGGCCTCATAAAAAAGACAGCACGTAAGATTGAAAAGATATGGTCACGCCATAAGATTGCTAACCTAATTGATGAGCTCAAGGCTCGTGTTGAGGAAGAAAGTGACCGCCGCTTGAGGTACAAGTTCGATGATACAGATTTTAGCCATGCCGTTCATATTGATCCTCGGTTGCCAGCACTGTTTGTGGAAGCAGAGAGACTTGTTGGGATTGATGGTCCAAGGGAGAAGATCATTGAGCTGCTGAAGGATGATGATTGTGGACAGCAACTCAAAGTTGTATCTATTGTGGGATTTGGTGGTCTTGGCAAGACAACGCTTGCGAACCAAATTTATCAGAAAATCAGTGGTCAATTTCATTGCTCATGTTTTGTGCCAGTTTCACGGAATCCAAACATAGCAAAGATACTACTTGGTATGCTCAAAGAACTAGGGGTTTTGTTGACCCATCGGATGACGAGCGGCAACTCATATATAAGATTAGAGCACTCTTACAAGATAAGAGGTATGTGTAAAAGTGACAGTTTATATTTTCTTTTGTCATCTGCCCCTGTTTCTGTATATTTATTTATATGTGTATGTTTAGTTGATCCAAAGTTCTTTGTGATATACTAGTATTTCTCATTTTTAGCTGATTAGAATGTTGTATTCGTTTTCAAAAGGTACTAAAGATATAATTACTCCTATCGCTTTGAAATGTCAAGCGCATTTTGATTAGAATAGAAAATAGATTTTTGTCACTGATTTCTCTTTATATACAAATATGTTGTTGCAAATTCTCTTTCCTCAGTTATATATAATTTTAAAAATTGTTGGTAAAATGTGTAAAATTTGACTTTTCGTTATAAAAAATAGAATTCTCATTTTCTGGCATGGAGAGTATTTGCAGGCAGTGAAATGCTTATTTGGTTGACTTTATTTTTTACTTTATGTTTACGGAACATTAGTTAATTGTCATCATTACATGACTGCATCAAACTTGGCACTGTTTATTTATCAGCAGCCAATGTTTACAACAGAATGTTCCCACATCAATATGCAATGTTTGGGAAAGCATGTTTGGTGCAATGTTGAAGCTATGTATGCTTGACTATGCTCTCTACATGGTTCAAAACGTAATATTGAGTGTGTTTTTACTTTTTAGGACTAATTAATGATGCTTGATGACATTATCGAAATATATACATAAAAAATATCACTATTAATTTCTTTTTCAAAAATGCAAAACCATCACCTCGGCATTTGTAAACTTATTATGTAGATGCTTTGTAGCAAACATTTTAATTTAATTTAAGTAATTTATTCTCAGTTTACTATGTACGAAATAATCAGACTAAAAATACATCGACTAAAATCACATTTGGGGAAAACTTCTACAAACTAGGAAGATAGTAGCCAAGTCACTAGTTGCTAACTTGTTTGTGTGATGTCACGTAATCTGGAATGCCATTCCACTGTTTTTTTACTCAAGTTGTTAGGGTTAATGCAGTGGGCGTTGTTGAGGTTGTGGGAATCCAAGATTACAAGATCTTGGTGCTAATATCTTTTAAAAATAATATGTGTAGGTACTTGAGGTTGTGGGATTGCAAGCGTACAAGATCTTAATTAGTACTAATATCTGATACAAATATGTGTGTGCAGGTACTTAGTCGTCGTTGATGATATTTGGAGCACGCAAGCATGGGAACTTGTCAAGACTGCTCCGCCTGAGAACAATCTAAATAGCAGAATAATTACAACCACAAGAATTACCGATGTCGCTACATCATGTTGCTCCGTTTAGCAGGATATGTCCACAACATTCAACCTCTAAGCGACCAGCAATCCCAAGAACTATTTTCCAAGAGAGTTTTTGGTGATACATCTGCATGCCCTCATCACTTGGAAGAAATTTCGCAAAGAATCCTTCAGAAGTGCCATGGTTTGCCACTAGCTATTATCACTATTGCGAGCCTCCGACCGGTAAATCCAACAAGGATCGGTGGGAGCAAGTGTACAATTCCATCAAATCTGCTTTTAGTCACCAAGGAATGAGAAATATACTTCTTCTTAGCTATTATGATCTCCCATATAATCTGAAGACTTGCTTGCTATATCTTAGCATGTATCCAGAGGATTACAGGATTAAAAGAGAAGAGGTAACATGGAGGTGGATAGCTGAAGGCTTCATCACGAAGTCGGGGTCAATCGTGGAGCAAACTGCGAGAGTTACTTCAATGAGCTTGTAAAAACGAAGCTTGATCCAACCAATAGACATCCAGTATGACGGAAAGGCTGAAGCTTGTCAAGTGCATGATATGGTGCTTGAGCTTATTGTATCTCTGTCAGCCGAGGAGAATTTTGCCTGCATAGTGGAAGGGAGGAGCTATAGTGGTAGTGTTCACAAGATTCGTAGGCTCTCGGTGCAATCTGACCATGTGGGAGATGAAGTGATGCAAAAGATTACTGATAAGTGGTCTCAGGTTCGTTCAATTAGCTTTTATGGATTGCAACAGAAGCGAATTTCTGATCTGCAAGAGCTGCATCATGTGAGAGTACTTGTTGCTTTATTATAATGTTGGAAACCAGCAGATTAAACACATAGGAAGCCTTTTCCAGCTAAAATTTTTGGTCATCCGTTCTTCGATGTTTGCGAGCTTCCGGAGGACATTGGGAACCTGCGATACCTACAGACACTAGATATACGTGACACTCAAGTTAAAAAGTTGCCACCGTCCATAGGCCATTTGCAAAAGTTGGTGCGTCTGCTTGTGGACTTTGATGTAGAATTGCCTAATGAGATTGGAGATCTGCAAGCCTTGCAGGAGTTGTTGTATGCTAGGATTGTCTCCATAAAATTGGTGGAAGGACTTGGACGTTTGACTAAGCTGAAGAGGCTTGACATGAAAGTGCGTGCCAGAGAAGAACTCGTTTGTGATATTGGAAGGTTCCAGGAAGCTTTGAAGTCATCTCTCGCTGTGCTGGGTAATCATGGGCTCCAATCACTGAAGATTGTTGACTACAATGGTTTGCTAAGAGAAGAACAGTTTGATTTGTTGTGCTCCACTGCTCCATGTCTCTGGAAGCTTGTCATATATGGAACTGGCATCGCTCGGTTTCCGAAGCAGGTGGCGTCTCTTGTTAATCTCACCCATCTTCAACTTGGGTTTCTCAGGATTAAACAGGAAGATCTCTGCATCATGGGGGGCATACCTGCTCTGCTCTTTTGTGAGTTATATGTACTGCATGCCCCTGATGAACGGCTTACCATCAGCAGCCAACAATTCCAGAGCCTTAAAGAGTTCGGGTACTATAATTGTTATTGCGGAGGCGGCCTGGAGATGTTGTTCCTACAGGAAGCGATGCCCGAGCTTCGAAGGTTGTATCTTCAATTTGGAGTGCAGGAAACAGAGTCCAAGATGGGGTTTGAGTTCAGCTTCGAGCACCTTGCAAGCCTAGAGCACATCAATGTGGAAATTCGGACTGAAGATGCCACCATGAGCAGGGTGCAGGCTGCAGAAGCTGCCGTGAGGGGCGCGGTCAGCATGCACCCCGGACATCCCACACTTGACTTGAGGTTCCATCCCCGGTCAGCATCTACGTATCTCTGATGCACACTATAATGACCCGGCGGGCTGCGTCTTTTTTTTTTGAGTTGGTTATTTCGGCCATGTTATCCATGCTAGAGTGTTTGCCGAACTAACCGTACATTTGTAATGTTTTTGAGCCTGTATTTTCCTTATAAACTGTATCGACTTTTTTTTAATCCTGATTAGGATGTTGTTTGGTTGACGTATCTGTAATGTGATTTGATTTACCTGGGTAACAAATGACGTTGAATAATGTTTGTTTAAGTCCAGCTGTCATGCCAGATCATGCGGAGGATTGATACTGGTCTATTCAAACTAGTTACGGGTCGCACTCGAGTGTGAATCATTTACAGTTGCCACAACAAGAAAACGCATGCCACCGTCAGGCGTTGAGGAAAAGGGCCATTGTTGGAAAAAAAAAACCATTTGATTGGTGTGATCAACTAACTGGATTGATCACGGGGCACACGCACAGGGCCGAAGCAACACTACACGAGACGAGCGGGCGGAGCGTGGTGCAGATTCTGCGGTGTCGATTTGCCATTTGTCGTGTCGTCGGTGTGTCCCGATGATCGGCATTCCCTGCTCGGTGCTACTCACACCAATCAAGAACAAAGACCCAGGTCGTCGTCGTCACGTGATGGCCGGCCGGCCGGTTTCTCTCTACAGTAATCCTTCCGCGTGGACTGCGCGTTGACGAGAAAAAGACCTTGACTTGATGCAGTCTTCGTCTTCCCTTCCTCGACTCGAGTCGTCCCAACTCTTGCGCGTCCCCGTCTCTCCTTCCCGGCCAAACGGCGGGCGCCGCCGTCGCTTTGCTCCTGCTCGTCTCTCCAGCTCAAGCCTTCTCTGACTCGGCCAGATCCACTCCCAGCTCCCACCGCTCGCTCTCTGACTCGGCGGTAGCCGCACGAGCGCAGTCGCGCACGAGAGGAGGCGAGCCGGAGGCCGGAGCTGTCCGCCGCTGCGCCGCCGGAGGACGGAGCCGCCCATTCACCGCCGCACCGGCCGCCTGACAGCATCCCTGACTCCCTCCGCGTCCGCCGTCCGCGGCTTCAGCGCAGGGCGGCGGCCGACCTCCGCAGCTCCACGCAGCGCCTTACCGGCCGCGCGAAGGTCGCCGGCCGCGGGCCCCGTCGTCCACCAGGCCTCGGCCCCGACACCCCGCCCCCGGGCGGCCGGGAGCGGCCGTCCGCCCGACGCCCCGCCCGTGCGCTCTTGTGTGATCAGGCGGCCCGCCGCCGCCCGCTTGCTCCGTCGGTCGCCCCTGGTGAGGGTGACTACCCGAACTCGAGCGCCTCCGAATCGCCAAACAAAGCTCCGCGGTGACAGTAGCCGCCGAGGAATTCCACGGCGGTGGTAAGCATTCACGCACACAATTTTTTTTAGTGAATACGTAATTCCTTTAATCAACCATTTGCAACAATCGGCACTCCGGCCAACACCGAGATGAGCATTTGCAACAATAGTAGGCAGAGCCGCCAACACATCATTTTTACATATGCGTGCTCTTGCATTTGCAACAATAGCGAGCGGAGCCGCCGACGATTATTTTTACATATACTTACTCTTGCGGGTGCAACTACGGCAGACAAATCATATTCTCGCATCCATAAGCAAGACGGGACGAAGGTTGTGAGAGACGAGGCGTCGATATCTATGGCTGCTCCTATAGTTAGTGCTTCAATGGGTGTGATAAACACCCTGCTTCCCAAGCTCTCTGCGTTGATACAAGGGGAGTACAAGCTTCAGAAAGGAGTGAAGATCAAGATCGTATTTTTAAGGAATGAGCTGAGCAGCATGCAGACTCTGCTTGTGAAGCTAGCCAACAATGAGGAGAGGTTGGATGAGCAGCTGAAGGATTGGAGGGACAAGGTGCGTGAGCTCAGCTATGATATTGAAGACTGTGTTGACCCCTTCATGCACAAGATGAGCAAAGGTGGTGCTAAAGCTAACCTTGTCAAGAAGACAACAAGTAAGATTAAAAAGATATGGTCACGCCATAAGATTGCTAGCTTAATTGATGAACTCAAGGCTCGTGTAGAGGAAGAAAGTGATCGACGCTTGAGGTACAAGTTCGATGATACTGATTTTAGTAGGGCCATTCAAATTGATCCTCGGTTGCCAGCACTATTTGTGGAAGCGGAGAAACTTGTTGGGATTGATGGTCCAAGGGAGAAGATCATCGAGCTGCTGAAGGATAATGATTGTGGACCGCGACTCAAAGTTGTATCTATTGTGGGATTTGGAGGTCTTGGCAAGACAACTCTTGCAAACCAAATTTATCAGAAAATCAATGGTCAATTTGATTGCTCATGTTTTGTGCCTGTTTCACGGAATCCAAACATAGCAAAGGTACTAGCTGATATGCTCAAAGAACTAGGGGTCGTGTTGACCCATCGGATGACGAGCGGCAACTCATATATAAGCTTAGAGCACTCTTACAAGATAAGAGGTATGTGTAAAAAAATGACATTTTATATTTTCTTTTGTCACTCCGCCCCTATTTCGTATAATTATGTATTTGCTTATGTTTAGTTGATCAGAATTTTTTATGATATACCGGTATTTCTCACTTTTAAGATGGTAGAAATAAGTGTTGAGCTTATGAATCTTGCTATTGATATGCACATGTAATTTAATCAGCTTATAAAAGACAATAACATCCATTACAACCTTCCTCAAGACCTGGCTTGCAAGCTACAATTTATTGTACTATGCATCTTTAGATGGGATAATTCTAATACACCCTTTGGTCAAAAGATATTTGACGCCTTTACTTCTTGTGTTTTTCCAGATCAGATTTTTACCATAGCTTTTCTTTTATAATAATATAATTATAATGTTTTCATGCATGCGACCTGGCATAGTGTTAGAATCTCTACTTGTCGGGTACCTAGATTAGGGGGTCCTGAACTAGGCGGTTAGAGGTAAGCAAACCTTGCTTTGCTTTCCCCTAATCCCAAAAGATAATAAAGAGAAATCCTATTCTCACCCACGCCACGTACTGGGCCGGCCCACGAGCAGGCCCACAACCAAACTACAAAGCAAGCTATCTCGACACACACCCGCTCGCCTGCTCGAGGAGAAGTGACGGAAACCGCTCGAGCGAGCGACCGCTCGAGACGGTGGCGGAACCCGCTCGAGCGAGCAACCGCTCGAACCCGCCTCCCATGATTACCTATCCTGTATACCCACATGGCTACAGCGCTCGACACAGTGTCGCAGTACGCCGACCCCGCCTAACTCCATGGCTACAGGGCTCGTAACAGTTGAAAGTACACCGGTCTCTTCCACCATTACGCTGCCAATGCCCCGGATTCGAGGATGGCAGGCGCCACTGTGACACCACGCCGCGCACTATGCCACGTACGGCACCCCCCTCAAACGCCATCGTCAACTCTCTGTACCTCTAAACCCGCTGCTCAGTCCCATCGCTCGGATCCTCGACCCCTCGAGGCGGTCTCCAGCCGCTCGAGGAATGATGGCGGATGTGACCGGGGTACGGGGCGCGCAGTGACCCGTCCATCCCACCTCGACGGCCACTCAACGAGGTTCCCGGGCAGGCCATCACTGCCCATACCTCGATCACGCCAGCTCGCGTCAGGCAAGGACAGGCGAGACATCATTGCCCACGCTGCTACAGGCTCGAACCGGATAAAGGCAAGGATCCACAGGCTCGAACCGGACCAAAGGAAGCATCCACAGTCCAGACGACTCGATAGGGCATCCGTACCTCGACGTCACGCCCACGATCGCCCTAGCACAGTGTAACCCTGAGCCTCCCCTTGGCCTATAAAAGGGGACGCCAGGGCATAGCATAGGGCAAGAAGGTTACAACCCACACAACGCACACACACTCACACACGCTAAGTCTCAGAACTCACTTGTACTCACCCTGTACAAGCACTTAGGTGCAAGATAATACAAGATCTCCTCCTCCCCCGCTGGACGTAGGGCCTTCTTTGCCCGAACCGGGATAAATCCTTGTGTACTTCTTGCATCACCATCCGAATTAGGGAGCACGCTTAGAAATTTACTTGTTGGTGTGACACCCCCCAGGGTACGAAACACCGACAGTTGGCGCGGCAGGTAGGGGTACTGCGTGTTTCATTCGACTTCCCGCCATCTTTCCGGATGGCATCCTCCACCTCATCCCTTCCGTTCGTCACGGTGATCTGGTTCGGGAGTCTGGAGTTCGTGTCGCTCGGCACAGGCTACGTCATGGCTCTGCTCTCGGTCGGAGAACCGAGCGGGGGACGTGCTTCACTCCCACGCTCTGGTGGAGTCGCACACCGGCCAAGCCACCACGGCTCGCCACCAAGGCACAGGCGCCACCGGCACCAGCTTCCACGCCCGCTCGCGCAGGGCGCTGCTCACGCGCCACACCCGTCAGACACACCGGTACACCCTCACGGGGCACCGAGCGCGAGACAGGGCATGGCTCGTAGGCAGACGGCGCTCGACGCGGACCCGGACTTCACGTTTGCCATGCGCTCGCCAAGAGAGCCTGGCGCGGCACCTCGAGCGCGCGCACGGCCGATGTCGCCCAACTACTTGCCGCACGGGATCTACCGAGCTCGTCGCAGGCTCCCGTTCGGGCTCACTAACGCCGCCACTACGTACGCCAACGAGATCCAGTCCACCATGGGGTCACAAGAGGAGAGCCCTGGCCCCCTCTTACGTGCCGCCATGAACTTGGAGATCGTATGGCCAGCGTCGGTGGACCGCGGATTTGACAGAGCGCCAGGTCCATGACATAACACCCCGGTCGGGAACATGCGCCGCTGGGTCAAGGAGCAGAGCACGGGAAGGCCCTGGACACCATCTGGCGCTGACCCGGACTCTGACAACTCGGACTCGGGGTGCTATGACCCGGCTCGTGAATTCTTTCACCTCGAGGGAGAAGCCTCGACGGACATGGAGACCAGAGACAACGCCGCTGCCGCTCCCACCGTCAACCAACCGGCTGGGACGCCGGCGGCAGGAGCCTTGCAGGTGATTCCTCCCCGTGAAGAACCACCACAGGGACACGCCAACCCGCGACCCGAGGAGGACGCCCGAGCTGCGCAATGGGCCCAACTCCGGGAGATTGAGGCCAAGATGGACGCAGAACGCGCAAACCTGGAACTGCTCAAGCGCGCCCTCGAGCAGAACCAGCTTCCTCCGCCTCGAGCTCCTGGCGCTCGAGGAAAGGCACGGGGCGTCTTCAACCGCATCGTCAACGACGGGCAGCCAGAGGCACCAGTCGAACCCGCCCGCTTCCCTCGAGCAAGCCAAAATGTCCTTGCGACAGCCATGCTGCTACGAGACATGCCGGCGCCCTCGAATCCGCAAGCCTTACGGATACGAGACGAGGTACAGGGGCTCCTCCAAGTTGCGGCAGCCCAGCAAGCCGAGAGCTCTGCCTCAAGGCGACGCGAGGCGGTCTCAGAACAGCCGGCCAACCTACCCCGACACGAGCGGGAGGGCTCAGTCCACCAAGAGGCACCCCCTCGAGGTGAGAGAGTTCCCGTCCGCAATCGCATCCTCGACAACCGCGAGCCTCAAGATGCGCGTCACGACATCAACGACAACCGACGGCGCAAGGCCGCGGGCGCTGAGGACCGTGGCTACAACGCCCATCGAGGGGGGCGCTATGACAGCGACGAGGACCGGCAGGCTCCCGAGCCACCGGGCCCTCGAGTCTTCATCCGAGCCATCCGCAACATGCCGTTGCCCAACCCGTTTCGACCCCCCTACGAGCGTGGTCAAGTACAACGGGGAGACCAAGCCAGAGCTCTGGCTAGCCGACTTCCGGCTGGCCTGCCAGCTGGGAGGGGCTCAGGAGGATAAGGCAATCATACTCCACCTCCCTCTATTTCTCTCTGACACCGCTCGACGATGGCTTGAGGAGCTTCCCCCCAACCAGATCTACGACTGGACCGATCTGGTCCAGATCTTCGAGGGGAACTTCAAGGGCACCTACATTCGACCTGGCAACTCATGGGACCTCCGAAACTGCAAGCAGAGACCGGGGAGTCCCTTCGAGACTTTGCTCGGCGCTTCTCCAAACTACGTACCGAGCTACCGCACATCCCCGATCACGATGTCATCTTGGCATTCGTGTCAGGCACCACGTGCAAGGAGCTCGTGCGGGAGCTCGGGCGCAACCGCCCAAAAACGGTGGACGAGCTCATGGACGTCGTCGCCGACTATGCCGCCGGCGACGAGGCTGTGGGAGCGTTCTTTGGCGGGGATGGAAGCAAGCCCAGGCCACCTACTGGCAACGGGGAGGGCTTGAGCAAGGGCCAGAAGAAAAACGGCAAGAAGAAGAAGGGCAACCAGCAAGGCAAGCGCGTGGTCGTGGAAGACGAGGTCGCTGCGGCCGAGCACAAGAAGCCTCGACCTCCTCCAGACGGGGCCGTCTTCGACAAGATGCTGAAAGAGCCATGCCCATACCACAAAGAGCCGGCCAAGCATACCCTCGAGAATTGTCGTATGCTTCGAGGTTACTTCAAAAGGCTCGGTATAGGCAAAGATGATGACAAGAAGGAAAAGGGCGGCGGTGATGGCGCTAACGACAACGACGACAATGGGTTCCCACCCATTGCCAACTGCTTCATGATCTACGGCGGCCCTACGACCCAGATGACGCGTCGGGAGCGGAAACAAGAGCGTAGGGAGGTCTTCTCTGTGAAGCCCGCCACTACTCGGTTCCTCGACTGGTCGGATGCGCCCATCATGTTCGACCGCGATGACCATCCGGACCATGTCACCAACCCAGGCGCGTACCCCCCTCGTCGTCGACCCGATCATCGTTGACACCCGCTTCACCAAAGTCCTCATGGACGGAGGCAGCAGCCTCAACATCATCTACATGGAGACGCTCACACTACTCGGCATCACGAGAGCGCAGCTCAAGCCGAGTGCCGGGGGCTTCCACGGCGTTGTCCTCGGCAAAAAGGCGCTCACCATCGGCCGCATCGACCTCCCTGTCTACTTTGGCACACGCTCGAATTACCGCAGGGAGGTCCTCACCTTTGACGTGCCCGGTTTCGAGGGGACATACCACGCAATCCTGGGCCGCCCATGCTACGCCCAGTTCATGGCGATCCCCAATTACGCCTACCTCAAGCTCAAGATGCCAGGGCCAAAGGGGGTCATCACCGTCGACTCCTCGTACGAGCATGCGTACTGCTGTGAAGTGGAGTGTGTTGAGTACGGCGAGTCCCTCACCATGTCCAAGGAGCTGGCCAGAACGCTCGATTGCCTTGCGGCCGAGGCCGCCGCCCCGGCGCCCAAGCGACAGGCCGGCAACTTCGAGCCCGCCGAGGACACCAAGAAAATCCCGCTCGATCCGAGCTCCTCGGGCGAGAAGACGCTGATCATCAGCGCCTCCCTCGACAGCGCATAGGAAGCAGTGCTCGTCGACTTTCTCCGTGCAAACGCTGATATGTTTGCGTGGAGTCCCTCGGATATGCCTGGCATACCGGGGATGTCGCCGAGCACGCCACGGAGATCCGTCCGGTTCGAGACTGTCAAGCAACGCTGTGCCGCTTCGACGAGGAGAAGCGCGGGGATCATCCGTGAGGAGGTCGAGAAGCTCGAGAAGGCCGGATTCATCAAGGAGGTACATCACCCGAGTGGTTAGCTAATCTTTGTACTAGTAGAGAAAAAGAATGGGAAAATGAGGATGTGTGTAGACTACACTAGTTTAAATAAGGCATGTCCCAAAGTTCCATTTCCTTTGCCTCGAATAGACCAAATTGTTGATTCCACGGCGGGTTGTGAAGTGCTTCTCTTTCTCGACGCTTATTCTGGTTATCACCAAATAAAAATGAAGGAGTCCGACCAGCTCGCGACTTCGTTCATCACCCCTGTAGGCATGTACTGCTATGTTATGATGCCCTTCGGTCTTCGAAACGCCGGGGCGACATATCAACGCTGCATGCTTCATGTTTTTGGTAAGCACATAGGGGAAACAGTCGAGGCGTACGTCGATGACATCGTTGTCAAGACGCAAAAAGTAGAAAACCTTGTCGAGGACCTCAAATTAACGTTCGGGTGCCTCCGGGCCAAGAACATTAAATTGAACCCCGAGAAATGTGTCTTTGGCGTGCCTCGAGGCATGTTGCCTGGATACATTGTCTCCCAGCGCGGAATCGAGGCCAATCCCGAGAAGGTCACGGCCATCATGAGAATGGGGCCGATTCGAGACCTGAAGGGGCGCAAAAAATTACAGGGTGTTTGGCCGCCCTCAGCCGATTCATTTCGCGCCTAGGAGAAAAAGCTTTACCGTTATATCGACTCCTCAAAAAGTCCGAGCACTTCACGTGGACACCCGAGGTGGAGGAAGCCCTCTCGAAGCTGAAGAGCGTGCTCACCTCCCCTCCCGTGCTCGTGCCACCTCGACCAGCTCGACCAGACAAACCAGCCGAGCCACTCCTCCTCTACATTGCCGCGACCACTCAGGTGGTCAGTGCAGTTATAGTGGTCGAGAGGTAGGAAGAGGGGCACGCGCTCCCCGTCCAGCGGCTGGTTTACTTTGTCAGCGAGGTGCTCTCGGATGCCAAGACTCGATACCCACAAATCCAAAAGCTGCTCTACGCGATCGTGCTCACGCGTCGAAAGCTCCAACACTACTTTCTTAGCCATCCGGTGACTGTGGTGTCATCATTCCCGCTCGGTGAGATCATCCAGAACCGGGAGGTAGTGGGTCGAATCGCTAAGTGGTCGGTCGAGCTCATGGGCGAGACCATCACCTACGCCCCACGAAAGGCTATCAAATCCCAAGTGTTGGCAGATTTTGTCGCCGAATGGACCGACGTCCAACTCCCCCCAGCACCAATTCAAGCCGAGCTGTGGACCATGTACTTCGACGGGTCACTCATGAAAACGGGAGCGGGCGCAGGCCTGCTCGTCATTTCGCCCCGTGGAGTGCACATGCGCTACATAGTACGGATCCACTACACGGCCTCCAACAACATGGCAGAATATGAAGCGCTCGTAACGGGGTTGCATATCGCTATCGAGCTCGGGGTTTGACGTCTCGACGCTCGAGGCGACTCATAGCTTGTCATCGACCAAGTGATGAAGGCCTCGAGCTGCCATGAAGAAAAGATGGAAGCGTACTGCAACGAGGTGTGCAAGTTAGAAGCAAACTTCCACGGTCTCGAGCTCAACCACGTCCCTCGACGATTCAATGAAGCTGCGGACGAACTCGCCAAGATCGCATCATCTCGAGCACCAGTCCCCCCAGACGTCTTCTCAAGGGATCTCCACGAGCCATTCGTAAGATGGGACTCGGGGGCTGGCGTCGAGCCGGTCATCGAGCCCACTCCTACGACCGCACTCCCTTCAATGGGGGCTGAGGCCATGGAGATCGATGGGCCCTCGAGCCCACCCACGGATTGGCATGCGCCCTTTCTCGAATACCTTGTTCGAGGAGAACTGCCTGAGGATCGAACGGAAGCAAGGCGCCTGGCTCGTCGAGCAAAAACGTACGTCCTCTACGGAGATGACAAAGAGCTCTACCGCCGCAGCCCGACCGGCATACTCCAACGGTGTATCTCGATCGAGGAGGGCAGGAAATTACTCAAGGATATGCACTCGGGGGCTTGTGTCCACCACGCTGCGCCAAGAACCCTTGTCAGAAATGCTTTCCGTCGAGGCTTCTACTGGCCCACTGCAACCGCTGACGCCATCAAACTCGTTCGAGCGTGTGAGGGGTGCCGGTTCTACGCCAAGCAAACTCACCTCCCGGCGCATGCACTCCAAATGATTCCCCTCACATGGCCGTTCGCGGTCTGGGGGCTCGACCTGGTCGGACCCCTCAAGAGAACAACGGGAGGCTACACCCACTTGCTCGTTGCCATCGATAAATTTACCAAGTGGATCGAGGCCAAACCCATCACTAACATCCGCTCGGAGCGAGCGGTCGAGTTCTTCACCGACATCATCCACCGTTTTGGAGTCCCTAACGTCATCGTCACGGACAACGGCACTCAGTTCACGGGCAAAAAGTTCCTGGACTTCTGCGATCGACACCACATCCGTGTGAACTGGTCGGCAGTTGCTCATCCTCGAACTAACGGCCAAGTCGAGCGTGCCAACGACATGATCCTTCAAGGGTTGAAGCCAAGGATTTTTGACCGCCTCAACAAGCACGGCAAGAAATGGGCGGTCGAGCTCCCATCGGTCCTATGGAGCCTACGGACGACTGAGAGTCGCGCCACTGGGTTCACTCCGTTTTTCCTAGTCTATGGGTCGAAAGCCGTCCTCCCCACTGACCGCGAATACGGATCCCCTCGACTCAAGGCCTACAACGAGCAGACCAACGAGGAAAGGCTAGCCAATGCCATCGACCAGGTCGAGGAGACACGAGACATGGTGCTCCTACATTCCGCGTGTTACCAGCAGAAGTTGCGGCAGTACCACGAGAAGAACGTGCGGAAGAGAGATTTCGAGGTCGGAGACCTCGTACTCCGTCGACGCCAAGACAACAAGGGGCGCCACAAGCTCACTCCTCCTTGGGAGGGCCCGTTCATCGTGGTCGAGGTGCTGAAGCCAGGGACCTACAAGCTAGCTGATGAGGACGGCTCGATCCTCACCAACGCGTGGAACATCGAACAGCTACGTCGCTTTTTCCCTTAGGCCTCGATGCCTTGTACATTTTTCCATATAATGTACCGCTAGTATGAATGAATAAAGGCTCTAAAAGTTCGCTTCTTATTTTTTCGTTCATATGCAAGGTGGGCTCGACTCTGCCTCCACGAGTCAAGCCCCCTCGGGGGCTAGACTAGGGGGGAACCCCCTGAAGTCCTCGAAAAAACACCACTAGTTTTTTTCAAAACAACGCTCTCCACGCTCTTTTTCCTTTCTGCCTCAAACGCGCTCTCGAAAAACTAAGTACAAGCGTCGCCTCGAGCCCTTAGAGCCGGGACGGTCGAGCACAAGGTCTCCTACGCTTCCGAGCTACGGTGCCTCAACTCGTCTCCCCTCGTGACGGTTGGAGCGCGACGCCCACACTTAGCCAAAAAAGGGAGTGGATCCAGGCAAAGGATAAAAAGCATAGAGTATAAATAAAAAACTAAAAAAGGTGCATAAACATAACATCCAAAAGGTCGCATGGGCCACTGCACGATCCAGTGTTTTCTTACAAGGGCCTTCTTGCCCAGATCTCGGCTCGCAGGCCGGCGACGATCAAGACCATTACACACCAGGAGGGAGAACGAAGGGCTCGAAGCTCTCGGCCAGCCGTACTCTAGGTTCCTCGGCGTCAACTTTGAGCTGCTCGATCCTGGGATTCACGGCCCCCTCCTGCTCGCCCTTAGCATAAGTGAAGCCATCAGAGACCGCCTCCATCCCAGCCTGAGCCTCCGCCCTCGAGAGGTCGAACCCGGAGTAGAAGATGGCGAGGCTCCGGCGCGCGGCGTAGAGAAGGGCTCCCCGGATGCGGTCCCGTAGGGAAGCGCCGAACTCGACGACCCGACTGGCATAACCCCGACCGGCGTCTGGCCCTTCGACATCCACTACGGGCGCAAAACCCCAGTTGGCGCTAAGGGTGTCGATGGCGCCAGTGATGTGAGCCTTAGCCGAGATCTCGCCGTCGAGCATCTCGTGGCACGACCTGGCATCCTCGCGCGACGTCGCCAAATCAGCTTCGAGAGCTGAGAAAGGATGCCAAAAGTTAAGTCCTTGAACGACGGACGAAATCAACGCGCACAAGGAATAAACAGGTGGCTTGATTACTTACCAGTACAGCGGGTCAAAAGCTCCTGCTCACGCTCGAGCGCCTTCGAGAGCTCGGCCTGCTTCCCTTTGAGCGCACGGCCGAGATCGCGCTTCTCCACCCGCATCTCCTCGAGAGCCTTGCCGGCGCCTTGGATGGTGAGGTCTTTCTCCATCATGGTCTGGCGGAGATTGGCCACCTCAGCCTGGAGGTCGTCCGCCCACTTTTTCTCCTCCACCTTCAGAGCCGTCTCTCGCGAGACCGCCGTCTGCAAGTCCTTTATGTACGTCTCGGCGGCGGCCTTCTCCTTCTCGAGCTACTCGGCGAGCTGGGCCTTGGCCTTGAAGCCTGCGTTCACCGTGGCCGCGGCTTCCTTGAGTTGAGCGGCAACCTCCTTCAGCCGCTCGTTCTCTTGTCGAGCCGCCTCCGCCTCCCGCTCAGCCCGGGCGTGATCATCTCTTGCCGTCTGGGCATCCTCCTTGGCGGCGGTCAGCGCGGCGTTGGCCTCTCGAAGATGCCGGGCAGCTCGATGTAGTTCCGCCTCGGCATTATGGCCCAAACGCACAAGCCGTCGAATCTCCTCCTCACTTTCATGAATGGCGTGGAGGTGGATAGACTTGGCGTTGGACTGGCCCTGGGCCGACTGAACCGCGAAAAGAAAAATCAGAACAGCAGCCATTGCGACAATTTATAAAACACGGGAAATAGACCGGGCTCGAGATCACTTACAGCGGACAACCGAGGCATGTCCTCGAAGACGATCCTCAGAGCGAGCCGCAGGGAGTTCTCAAGCCATCGCCGGTTCTCCTCGGACTCCGTGTGAACCCGCAGCTCGTTCTGGTCGTTCATCACGACCACAGGAGCTTCTGGGTCGACCGGGTCGCGGAGTGCCAATGGCGGCTTCTCCCACTGCGGGAACGCCTTCCGCATGCCCTGGGCGACAGCGTCGTACGCTCCTTGCACCGCCGCCAGGTCAACGCCCGCCTCCGCCACTCGATCGGCGAGCGTGGGCGCGTCTTGAGATTGGCTTGTGTACGCGCCCTGGGCGAGCGCCAGCGCCTCTGCCCGCCGTCTCTCCAAGACGCTCGTCTCGGTGGCCTCGTTGACGACGGGCCCAAATCCGAGGGCTTGCACGTGGCAGTCAATCGCCGCGCCCGCCTCACTCCTCCTCTGCACCTCCTCCCAGTGTTCGGCCTGGGACACGATGACGTGCTCCACTTCACCCGTCACTGAGTCGGGCACGAGACGGGGCACAAGCACCCCCGCCGGCTGCAGCGGCTGCGGCGGCGCTTGATGCGCCACCAAGGAGAGTTCCTGGGGCGGCGCCGTCTCCCCCTGCGCCCGCTGCTCCTCCTCCCGTACCGCGGCGGGTTGCTCCTCCTGCTCCTCCTCTCGCGCAGGAGTGGGCGACTTCTCTTGCGACTCCCCCTGAGTCACGATGCGGGCCTCGGTCTGCTCGATGGGTTGCGTCGGCGGTGCCCCGGCTTGTTGCCCGGCGAGGGGGTCGACCACCACCTCTTGAGGAGCGACCGACGCCAACTCCGGCATCTGGCTCGACTCCTGCATTTCCACATCGCCCGCCGGCCGATCGGTGGCCGCGGAGCTCACTTCCTCCTCCCCCTTCTCCTTGCGCTCCTCCTCGAGCTGGCACAGGCCCTTAGGCCACGACTTGGTTGAGGCACCAGGGCCTCGGTCGCGGGAGCCCGGGCTCGAGCTCTCGTCCCCAAGGGTGATCGGCTGATGCTCCGACCCCGCCCCCGTCGGCGGGGCGGCAACCGTTGCCCCGGGCTCCGCTGTCTCGGCCACCACCTCCTGGTGACCGGCCGCTGCTTCACCTTGCGCGGTGGACGACGGCTTCTCGAGCGGGGCGCCACCTGAGGCGGTGATGGTGGTGGCGGCCTTCTCCCCCGCTGTCACAGTCGCGGCCTCGGCACCTGCACGAGACGCAGCCGCCATCAGCCTCCCGCGCTCGATCGCCTCTCGGGCTTGCGCCAACCAGATTGGGGCAGTAGTAGGAAGGGTCACACCACCTGAGGTGGATGAGGTTCCACTTGACCCCCCTGCAACCTTCAGCCTCTTTGAGGGCAGGATGGGAGGGAGTGATGGCAGGACGCTCTTGGTCCTAAAAGAAAGAAAAAAAGGGAGGACGATGATGACAGAAACTCGCGGACGGAATAATGGACGTCGAGGAGGGACACGATGCAAAACTTACCTCACTACCGCACCTGCGGTGGAACCACTCGAGCCGCCGAGGGGGTTGGTGGCCGGCCCCGACTCGCTCGAGCCGCTCGGGGGCTTCCGAGCCACGGCCGAGTCACTCGAGCCACTCGGGGGCTTCCGAGCGTCAGCGGCTCAGCTCGAGGTGCTCGGGGGCTTTGTGGCCTCGACGGCCTCGCCCGCCCCAGCCTGCTCCTTGGCCGGGCCCCGTGTAGGATCCCTTGCGGGCTCCTGAGTCCGGCGTGTCGGGGCCTGCTCAGGCCGGCGACCGCCAGAAGGAGCCCGGCGCTCGACGGGGCGCTCGCCAGGCTGAACTGAAGAAGATTTGCGTGCATCTGCAGCCTTATGCTGCCGGGTGTGCGCGCCCGATGATGATGACTGTCGACGGGAGGAAGACTCCCACCGCGACGGAGACGGCGCTCGAGCGCCATGACTGGAATGGGGGGACGACTCCTCCCGCTGGCTCGCCCGAGTCGGTGATGGGTCCCCACGCAGCTCGAGACGAGGAGGCGCCAGGGATCCCTCCTGCACGCGAGATTGGGGAGGCGTCAGGGCTCGAGCGGCGATGGCGTCGTCGCTATCAGTCGCCTCGTTATCCTCCTCATCGTCCTCCTCCTCATCTTCACTCGACGCCAAGCTGGGGCTCCAGTCGCTTGGGTCCGCTCTCAAGCGCATCTCCCGCTCCCGGCGGCGCCTGGCGTGGCGTTTCTGCTTCTCCTCCAGCGCGGCGGCCTTTTTTGCCTTCTCCGCTGTTCTCAAGAGCTTTGCTGCATGTTCTCGAACAGATGCAAGACGTCTCACCTCGCGGTCGGGCGCGTCCTCCTTCACCGGGGGCACCGAATCCCCGTGGTCGATGATGTCCTGCAAAAGCACACGTCGACATGGTGGGCACGAATCAAAGAGAAATGAAATCAAAAGGAAGAAAGGCCTCGAGGGGAACGTACGTAACCTAGAAGGTCGACGTTCGGGCGCATGGGGAAGAGGTCGACCTGGCCCTCCCCAAAACTCCAGCCGCCCACGATCGCCTCGCGCACTCGCGCTACGACCAAGGCGGCCGGGAGAGGCTCGCTCGACATCCTGCTGGCCTCGAGAGCCAGGGGGTCAGCATCCTCCATCATCTCGTCCAACCGCAACTGGCGGTCGGCGAGCGGGAGCAGCCGACGGAGATGGAACCCAGGCGACGATGTGGGAGAGGTTGAAGAAGATCTCGCCGGCCCTCCGACGGTGAAGCACGTCCACGGCGTCGGTCAGGGGGTCGAGGCGGTGGTGGAGCTTGCTCGGGTTTCCGTAGCTCCAATTATGGTCGGGCACGGTCAGCACCTTGCCGGTGTACTTCGGGAAATGACCCCCCTCGTTGCGGAGGTAAAACCACTCCGAGGTCCATCCGGCGTTGTTCGTCGTCCATGTACCGGGTAGCCAGTTCTCCCGTCTCTTCATGGCGAGCGTGCAGGAGCCTGCTCGAACGTAGCAGCGGGCTTTCTCCTTGTTGTCGTCCCCGCTCACTGCCAAGGTGAACAATGTCGCCTTGAAGATATGGAGGAAGAAGTCCCACTGCGCCGGCATTCCCAAATATCCCTCGCAAACGCCGACGAAGCTGGCGGCGTGCGAGATGGAGTTGGGGTTGAAATGTTGCAACTCCACCCCGCAGTGATGCGGGAGCGCCCGCATAAAGCGACTCGGGCGCGCCCCAAGTCCCCGCCGGTGGAATCTGATGAAGCTCAGCACGTAACCGTCCGGTACGACGGGCTCGTGGTCGTCGGGGCCCGGCACCTGCCACTCCGGCGGCCCCTCCGGCGGATTGGGGAGGAGCAGCCCCTCGCCGACGAGGCCCACCAGGTCCGCCTCAGTCACCGTGGACCGAGGCCACGGGAGCGCCGGTACATCACCACCGGCAACGGAGCCTTGGCGAGCTCCTTGCCGGCGGCGCTGCCGGCGGCCTTGCGCCCCGGCGGCTTAGGCTGGACCCCCGGCCGCGCTTCCTTCCCATGGCGGCGGCGGCGATGGCGGCGGAGATCAAGAACACGATGGTGGCGTAAGGCGAGAAGGACGGCGACTCCGGCAATGCACACGCTCAAACGATCCTACTCACTCCCCTTGAATCTCTGGCTGCTTGTGGGCGAGTGCGGCGGCGGTTGCAAGCAAGTGCGGCGACGGCGGCGATTAGGGTTGGAGGCAGGAGCGCAAGAGGCTGCAGCAGGAGACGGGAAGGCGAGGAATGCGAAAGAAAGAAACCGGGGAGCCCCCTCCCCCAAATTTATAAGGCCCGAGCCGGACGACGCCCAGCGCATCCAACGGCCCGGATCGCACCATCCGACGGTCAGGCGGCACCCACGGACTTGCCGAGAAACGGTAACCGCATTTAATTTCTCTGCCAACTGCCACCTACCTCCACTCACCAGGGGCGCGCGACGTGAGGCAGAACGGAACCGTCGCCAGGCCACGATCATCATGACGCGCCGGTTTTCGCCTAAAAAGGCGCGCCACCAACGGACGGATTCCCCTCGAACGGCGCAGCGATGGGACGTCCCGTCAGGCGGTTCCTTACACGGTAAGATAACCCGGGACTCCGGTCCCACCTGTAAGTCTCGAGGGAGCGGAGGCTGACCCACGAACGGGTTCGAACAGCCGCCCTCGAGCGACCGAGTTAGGGGTGTCTCTGGGAAGGAACCCTCGAAAGGTCCTGCTCGAGAACGAGCTCTCGAATCCCAGAGACGTATCCAAGGCAGGGTGCCAAGCTTTTAAGAGATCCCGTCGACGGGAGGTACTCGAACCGCCGGCCCCCTCGAACGGGGCCGGTCCTCTAAAAGCTACGCACTCAGCTCTAATGAGAGCGCCCCCGGGCCTCGATGCTGTCTCCCCTCGAAAGGAGATGGGCTCTCACTTGGATTTCCTGTTACCAGCTCACAGGGAGGCATGGCGCTCGCTCGACCGCGGGTAGTGCCGGTTCTCCCACCACTTGGATCCGATCCAAGGGATCTAGCGAAAAACTAGAGAACGACTACAGCCCAGCATTTCGAGGCTCGAGGGCTCGAGTCACCAAAAAACGACACCCCTCGACGGGGAGGAGCGGGAAGCGCTCGGGGGCTCGGGAAATCAAGAAAAATCCCCTGTTACAGGCGCTACAACTCTAGTTAACGGTAACTACACTCAAAACAACTCATTTGAAAGCCCGCAGAGGAATGCTCCATTCCTCTGGGGCCTCGAAACTACCCCGCGAGGGACTTCCGCGCGCCCCGGAAAAAGGATCGACTCCCCGAAATAAGGCAACAGAACCCCAAGCCTAGGTACTTTAACTCCACTTCAAGATCCCTTGCATGAAGCTTTTCACAATCAAGCATGGGCTCGGGGCTCGTCGGGTACCTAGATTAGGGGGTCCTGAACTAGGCGGTTAGAGGTAAGCAAACCTTGCTTTGCTTTCCCCTAATCCCAAAAGATAATAAAGAGAAATCCTATTCTCACCCACGCCACGTACTGGGCCGGCCCACGAGCAGGCCCACAACCAAACTACAAAGCAAGCTATCTCGACACACACCCGCTCGCTTGCTCGAGGAGAAGTGACGGAAACCGCTCGAGCGAGCGACCGCTCAAGACGGTGGCGGAAACCGCTCGAGCGAGCAACCGCTCAAACCCGCCTCCCATGATTACCTATCCTGTATACCCACATGGCTACAGCGCTCGACACAGTGTCGCAGTACGCCGACCCCGCCTAACTCCATGGCTACAGGGCTCGTAACAGTGGAAAGTACACCGGTCGCTTCCACCATTACGCTGCCCATGCCCCGGATTCGAGGATGGCAGGCGCCACTGTGACACCACGCCGCGCACTATGCCACGTACGGCACCCCCCTCAAACGCCATCTTCAACTCTCCGTACCTCTAAACCCGCTGCTCAGTCCCGTCGCTCGGATCCTCGACCCCTCGAGGCGGTCTCCAGCCGCTCGAGGAATGATGGCGGATGTGACCGGGGTACGGGGCGCGCAGTGACCCGTCCATCCCACCTCGACGGCCACTCAACGAGGTTCCCGGGCAGGCCATCACTGCCCATACCTCGATCACGCCAGCTCGCGTCAGGCAAGGACAGGCGAGACATCATTGCCCACGCTGCTACAGGCTCGAACCGGGTAAAGGCAAGGATCCACAGGCTCGAACCGGACCAAAGGAAGCATCCACAGTCCAGACGACTCGACAAGGCATCCGTACCTCGACGTCACGCCCACGATCACCCTAGCACAGTGTAACCCTGAGCCTCCCCTTGGCCTATAAAAGGGGACGCCAGGGCATAGCATAGGGCAAGAAGGTTACAACCCACACAAGCACACACACTCACACACGCTAAGTCTCAGAACTCACTTGTACTCACCCCTGTACAAGCACTTAGGTGCAAGATAATACAAGATCTCCTCCTCCCCCGCTGGACGTAGGGCCTTCTTTGCCCGAACCTGGATAAATCCTTGTGTACTTCTTGCATCACCATCCGGATTAGGGAGCACGCTTAGAAATTTACTTGTTGGTGTGACACCCCCCAGGGTACGAAACACCGACACTACTGCTTGTAGCCTAGAGGTACTTAGGTTTGGACCACCTCATATAAATATTCTATGGAAAGTTCTCTAGAAATTTCGTTCATGAGAAATTTTGACTTTTCCTCGTATGAAATAGGATTATCTTTTCTCGGGATGGAGAGAGTATTTGCAAACAGCGGTCGAAATGCTTATTTGGTTGAATTTAGTTTTTTAAGCTTATGTTTACTCAACATTAGTTAATTGTCTCCATTACTTGACTGCATCAAACTTGGCACTTTTTATTTGATTGCAGCTGATGATTATAACAAAATGTCCCCACATCAATATGCAATGTTTAGGAAAGCATGTTTAGTGCAATGTTGAAGTTGTGTATGCATTACTCTTCCCTATACTGTTCAAATCCTGGTATCTTAATTACATAAACTTGAGAGTGCTCTTAGAAGGTATTTTGCAAGGTTAACAAATATATGCATAGCCATGTCTTTTTGGGTGAGGCGTGTCTGACGACTATTAGTGGTCCGTGTGCAGGGCGTGCGTCAAATTACAATTTCATAAATGTAACCAACCCCCTTGTAACCACAATATAATGTTATATACATTATGCCTTCTTTTGATGTATCACATAATCTTAAGATACCATTATGGAACTAAGTTCAGTTTTGATATATCACAGTTCATCTTGTAAAGACAAATACGAACTAATTAATGATGCTTGATGTTATAAGTGCATAAAAAAATATTACTCTCTCTGTTCCAAATTATAAGATATTTTGGCTTTTTTTATATTCATAGCTTTTGCTATACACCTCGGTATATGTTATATCTAGATACTGGATAAAAGCTATGAATCTATAAATGTCAAAATGTCTTATAATTTGGGATGGAAAGTAGTAATTTTTTTTCAAAATGCACGACCATCCCTCTGGCAATTCTAAAGTTTACGGAGATGCTTTTTAGCAAATAGTTAGGTTCTTCTAATTTGTTTTGAGTAATTTTAGTCTCGAGTTTACTATGTACAAAATAATCATAGACTAATGAAATAAATCGACTCAAATTGCATTTGGGGAAACTTGCTAGTAAGATAGTGGACAAGCTCACCAGCTGCTTCCTTGTCTGTGTGATGTAACACAATCAGGAATGCCTTTCCACTGTTTATATTTTTTTAAGTCAAGTTGTCAGGTTAGATGTGGTGGGTGTTGTTGAGGTTGTGGGAGTGCAAGATTACAAAATCTCAGTGCTAACATCTTTTAAAATATGTGCAGGTACTTTATCATTGTTGATGATATTTTGGAGCACGGAAGCATGGGAACTCGTCAAGTCCGCCCTACCTGAGAACAATCTAAATAGCAGAATAATTACAACCACAAGAATTACCAATGTTGCCACATCATGTTGTTCCAGTTTAGCAGGATATGTCCACAATATTCAACCTCTGAGCAAACAACAATCCCAGCACTTATTTTGTAAGAGGGTTTTTGGGGACAACTCTTCATGCCCTCCTCGCTTGGAACAAGTGTTTTATGGAATCCTCGAAAAGTGCCATGGTTTGCCATTAGCTATTATCACTATCGGCAGCCTGCTTGCTGGGAAATCCAACATGGATCAATGGGAGCAAGTGTGCAATTCTATTAGTTCTGCATTTAGCCACGAAGGAATGAGAGACATACTTCTTCTCAGCTACTATGACCTGCCATACCATCTGAAGACTTGCTTGCTTTATCTTAGTATGTATCCAGAGGATCACAGGATTTCAACAGCGGACTTAATATGGAGGTGGATAGCTGAAGGGTTCATCACCCAAGAGAGGGGTCAAACAGTGGATCAAGTTGCCAAGAGTTACTTCAATGAGCTTGTAAACAGAAGCTTGATCCAACCAACAGACATTCAGTACAATGGCCAGGTAAAATATTTTAAAGTGCATGACATGGTGCTTGAACTTATTGTATCGCTGTCAGACCAGGAGAATTTTGCCAGCGTAGCGGAAGGACAAAGTTACAATGCTACTGGTACTGGTCACAAGATTCGTAGGCTCTCATTACAGTCTAAACATGTGGGAGAAGAAGTGATGCAGGAAATTATGGATAAGTGGTCACAGGTTCGTTCGATTTGGTTTTATGGAGTGCAAGAGCAGGCCATTTCTCATCTGCAGGAGCTCCGCCATCTGAGAGTACTAGAGTTTTCTTATGCCTGCCATCTTGGTTACCAGCACATTAAATATATAGGAAACCTTTTTCAGCTAAAATTTTTGATCATCCACTCTAAGGATGTTACTGAGCTTCCGGAGGACATTGGGAACCTGCGGTATCTGCAGACACTAGATATATGTGGCAGTGGAGTTAGCAAGTTGCCACCGTCCATAGACAATTTGCAAAAATTGGTGCGTCTACTTGTATACTCTAGTGTAGAATTGCCCAATGAGATTGGAGATCTACTAGCCTTGCAGGAGTTGTCAGGTGCAAGGATTTTCTCCACAAAATTGATGGAAGCACTTAGACATTTGACTAAGCTAAAGATGCTTAACATTAATGTGCCTGCCAGACAACAACTCGGTTGCAGTGTGGTAAGGTATGAGGAAGCTTTGAAGTCATTTGTCACTGTGATGGGAAATCATGGGCTCCAATCACTAACGATTTCGGACTCTAATGATTTCGTGCGAGAAGAACATCTTGATTTATTATGCTCCACTGCTCCATGTCTCCGGAAGCTTTACATACACGGAAACGGGATTGCTCGCGTTCCGAAACAGACAACATCTCTTGTTAATCTGACCTATCTTAGCCTAGGGGTTCTCAGGATTAAACAGGAAGATATCTGCATCCTTGGGGCCATACCTGCTCTGCTCTTTTGCCAGTTAAGGATACTGCATGCTACTGATGAACGGCTTACCATCAGCAGCCAACAATTCGGGTGCCTTAAAGAGTTCATTTACGACAATTGTGGATCATACGGATGTGGCCTGGAGATGCTGTGCTTACAGGAAGCGATGCCTGAGCTCCGGAGGTTAGAGCTTCAATTTAGAGCACATGAAACAGAGTCCAAGATGGGGTTTGCGTTCAATTTCGAGCATCTCGCAAGCCTAGAGCACATTAGTGTAGTATTCAAAGAAAAAGGTGGCACCAAAAGCAGGGTGGAGGCTGTGAAAGCTGCCGTCAGGAACGCTGTCAGCATCCACCCAGGACATCCTACACTTCAATTTTCTTCTAGCGTCGATATTTCAACGTTACTTGGCAAAAACTTTTGGTGTATGTAGCACTTTCGTTTATATTTGGCAATTATTGTCTTACCATGAGCTAACTAGCTCAAAAGATTCGCCTCGTAAATTACAGACAAACTATGCAATTAGTTATTTTTTAATTATATTTAATGCTCCATATATGCGTCCAAAGATTCGATGTGATGGGGAATCTTTCAAGGGAACTAAATAAAGCCTACTGTTGGAAGGTATGAGGTCGATGCGATGGGTAATCATGGGCTCCAATCACTAACTATTTGTGTATATTGACTTATGCATTAGTGCCTTGAGCAGATGGCACGTAACTGATCTATTGTTTTTCCATGACAGGTAGAAAAAGCTGCTGATTTATAAAAGAAGAAGATCACTGTGAGCTCTAAAATGGAATGACACCTCTTGCCCCGGTCGCTCTACTCATATTTGCTGAATACCTGCAGTTGTGCAGCTTCAATAGTCTTTTAGCTTCTCCAAGATAGATATTTGATTTGACGTTGCATCATTGCGATTTGAGAAGGAAAGCCAGTTAAGATCTAGCTGTCATGTGTATCGAGAAGTATTCAGTTGGTGATGTCTGCTGCGTTTATCTTTTAGTTTCTTCATTCAAGTCGGCTTAATAAACAAGAACAATTTTCTTCCAAGTTCTCTTTCTATTTCGGTTCACCAACTATACTATAATTTAGGCTCCTGGATTTACCATGTGAATTTTGATTGGTGTGCATTCATGTTCACGCCGGTGCAGATGAGGGATGAAAGCACCACAGGAGCAGGCAGAGCATAGTGCAGAATCTGCGGTGTCTGATTTGCCATTTATCTATGTCGTTCGTTGTGGTCACTAATTTAATTCTGCGGCTCATTAGGAGACGGTGCCTGCCACCAAGAACCAATACCCAGAGGCAGAGGAACCTGCATTGCATTTGCCGGCGGCCCGGCAGCAGTGCTCTTTCGGCTGTTTCCACGAAGCTTGTTGGGTCATGGTGACTGAAAGATACACGAAGGAAAAGTAATTGCGAATCCTTTCATGCGTTGGATCCACGTCCTGTCAGGCCGGTTTCACGCGCGCCAAAAGACCTGACTTGACACGGTCTTCCTAACAACGTCGCCTCTCAGTGGCCGTTGCTTGCTCAGATCTGCATAGATTTTTTTCTTCACAAATCCTATATACGAGTCGCCTGTACTCATTCAGGCGACGACCGTGCACGGACTCCCAACTCCCTGGCGGCCCGTACCATGCGTCCTCACGTCGCCTGGACTAAACCAGTCGACTATGTTTTAGCATGTTCCTTTTTTCTTTACATGGCAACTATGTGTTTCTCCAAAATATATATACATTTAGTTGACACATGTCTTCCTCAAAATAAGGCTTGAAACATTTGCTTAAAATTTTATGGCTTTTGCTACTATCAGCATGAACCTAAATTTTCATTCTGCTTTCTCTTTATTATTATCTATATTTTAACAATATGAACCTAATTTTTCATTCCCCTTTCCCAAAATTATTGATTATTAATTGCTCAGATCTGCTTATAGTATATCAATTTGATGGTAAAATGTTTCAAATTCTTGTAAAAAAATAGGATTTACCTTTTTTGTATTTCTTCTAGCACCATGTGTATTTAGTTGAAACATAAACCTAAAGTATATAAACTCTTATTTCATCCCTTTATGTAACAAAATCATCAAAATCTATATTTAAACTTTTAGCTTTTGATCTAGTTATTGTAATGTTTCATACGCGTGTTAATTTAAAATTCTAATGCTTATTGTACAGTTTATCCAAAAGTTTTATTTATATTTTATTAACACAATATTATATGTCTTAGGCTTACCCTATTAGTTCTTATTGGGGCATAAATAGTTGTCCATCATGCAACATGGCACTCAAGATGTCGAATTTATTTTATCATATTATGATTATTCTATTAAACAAACAATGCTTACAATTAAGTTAGTACTATTTATGATATAATGTTTCAATGAAAAATGATTAAACTTTTTTCAAGATAACGACTTAAAAACTGAATTATAAATGTTAATATAACTTAAAGTGAATTGTAAGTGTTCTTATTGTGTGGCATGTTAAGTATATTTTTTTCCTTGCTTGATAAGGTTACTAATTAAATATTTTTCCTAATCCTAATGTATAAATGCTCTTTGGTCTACACAGTGGAACATGCTCTTTCGAATCTATGTATAGGTGCAAATTATATAGGTACATGATACGTTACCTTATCTTTCATAATGATATAGTTGGATAATTTAGAGAAAATTATTATGGGATCAGTTTAATTGTCCTTTATAATTTGGATGTTTGAATATTTTACATAAAGCATTACTGATAATCCCCAAATTTTTAGTTTATAATACTAATTGTCTTTTATAGTTTATAATTATCATGGTCCGCTATTTTTTTTAGAATCATTAGCATGCAAACTGGAAGTAATCCAATGACATTAGTTTAATTGTCTTTTATAATTTGGATGTTGACTATTTTCCATAAAGCTTTATTGATAATCCCAAAATTTTTAGTTTATAAAACTAATTGTATTTTATAGTTTATAATTATCATGGTCCCCAATTTTTTTAGAATCATTAGCATGTAAACTCGAAGTAATCTAATGGCATTACTATTAAAGTGACCAAAAAATTATACATGAAAAATATAGAGATTATATAAGACTTATTTGTTTGAAGTAATCCAATAACCTTAAAATTTGCAATGAAAAATATATCTAATGCACTAAGGATCGTATCATGACTTATTTTGTTTGCGAGGATCAAGTAAGATTACATCCCATACTCCAGGGATTGTTACTTTAATTTTTCATAATTCTTTACCTGGTCTAATGTCACAGTATTAAATTAGTACGTCACAGGATGGTTTTTGTAGCTGATAAGCCGATTGATTTGTCTTTTTGTAAGATCAAAACACTGTACTATAGCTGATAAGTACAAGCTAACAGGGCTGCAGGCAATTATGGGATCTAGTAAGATGGCTAAATGTAGTATATCATAGGAGAGGAATCAAATTGTAATATGGAATCTAGCAAGAGGCCAAACTTAGTACACCATTAGAAATAAATTAAATTGTAATGACAGGATCTAGCAAGATGCATGGCCATACCTTACCGTGTGTTTGGTTGGGGGTTGGAGCAAGCTGGGTTGGGTTGAACCCGTCCCTACGGCTGTTTGAATGCAATCCGAGGTGGGTTGGGTTGGCTCCAGAGGGAATATTCGCGTGAGATGCGGGTTGAACTCGTCCGCCAAAATCTGGCGGACGGAGCCGCTCCAGCCGGGTTGAGTGGGTCCCACACGAACGGCGTCAGTTCTCGCTCTCTCTCTGACCGTGGGACGGAAGCCGGACGCCGCCGTGGGAGCTTGCACCGAGCCGCGCCGGAGAGGGAGGAGGAGGGAGGGCCGCCGCTGGGCGCAGGCAGGCGGGCTCCGCCGCCGCCGGGAGCAGGCGCGCTCCGCCGTGGGCGCGTGGGACGGAAGCCGGACGCCGCCGTGGGAGCTTGAACCGAGCCGCGCCGGAGAGGGAGGAGGAGGGAGGGCCGCCGCCGGCGCAGCAGCGGGCTCCGCCGCCGTCGGGAGCGGCGAGCTCCGCCGCCGCCGGGAGCAGCGCGCTCCGCCGCGAGCCGCGGGCGGGCTCGGCGCCGCCTCGCCCCATGGCCGCTCGCCCGACGTCCAGTGAGAAGATAAGGGTCACCGGCGCAATTTAGTTACACTTTCCAGACTTTTATGCAAAAGTGCCATGACTCATAGGTTTTACGAGATCTAGCCTTGTCTAATTTCTGAAAAACTCAGGGTCTTTAATGAAAATGGCCCTCACTAACGCTGTTATCTTCCCATCCAACCCATATTCCCGATTTCTTCAACCAGCCCCCAAAATCAGAGATGCAACCAAATGCCGGACGGGTTGGCTCCGTCCCCAAAAACTGGGTTGGATCCAACCCAACCCAACCAACCCTCAACCAAACACACGGTTAGAGGTGCAACCGGTTCCAGCATTCTTATAGATACCGTGATGCTAGATGTTGTGTAACCGGTAGCTTGCGTGTTCGTAGGCCACCTGTCTCTTTTCCTTGGTTGATAGATCTTGGTGACCGATCTCCTCTGGAGATGGATGAAGTAGCCCATAATGTTGTCACAAACCCATCCTTCTGTCCCCTCGATGCAGCTGAATTCGACGTTTATGGTCGGTATATGGCCAAATGTTAGTGATCACCTCAGGACATATGGATGAAGTAGCCCATAATGCTGACACACACCCATCCTTTTGTCCCCTCGATGCATCTGAATTCGACGTTTGTGGTCGCTATATGGCCAAATGTTAGTGATCACCTCTGGACATGGATGAAATAGCCCATAATGCTGACACACACCCATCCATCTGTCCCCTCAGTGCAGCTGAATTCGACGTTTGTGGACGGTATATGGCCAAATGTTAGTGATCAAGTGATCGATGCATGACCGGACGCTGGCTTCCTCTTTGATAGTGTGTAGATTCTTTCAATAGCTAGATTTTAGCTATTTCTGTTAGCATCAGGTTCACCGAGATATTTGGGTATCAATGCGCCGTCGTCGGCAGTGTGTTGTTGCTTTGCAAGCTTGCTGGTGATGCCGACGACGAGTTGCTACCTGGCCGGTTCGTCCGGAGTGCTCGTAGACGACGCTGATGATGGTGCTGGGCTTAATAATTAGCTAGTGCTCGGTAGATGCGTGCATGCTTATTGTCGGGCGTCGGTGTAGATGTGTACGTGATGCTTGACGTCCTAGATATTTGGGTGAACAGGATCCCCAATAACGATGCTTTTGCCCGTCTCGTAACCGTCCGGAAGGGAAAATTATATATTTATCTTTTACTTCTTTCTTGGTACGTAGATAGTCTAAATAAACCAATTTATTTTTTCTTTTTATCTATATAATAATGGCAGTGGTGGGTCATTTTGTAAAAAAAAAAATAGATCTAATGGTTAAGATCGCCAAAGGCTATAGATTTGATGGCTAGATGTTTTTAATTAATGTGAGAATTTAAAGCATTTATTTTTTTTCTTAGGATATCTGGTGAGAATTAACGTGAAGGCTCCAACGGAGCCTCTTAGTAATAGCAAGATTTGTGTTCACGCCAGTGAGGGATGAAGCACCGGTACACGAGACGAGCAGGCAGAGCATAGTGCAGATTCTGCGGTGTTTGATTTGCCATTTATCGGTGTCATCAGTGTGGTTGCTAATTTAATTCTGCGGCTCATGAGGAGACGGTGCCTGTCTATGTCCTGATGATCGGCGGTCGCTGTGCTGCTCACACCAAGAACCAATACACAGGCAGAGGAACCAGCATTGCATTTGCCGGCAGCAGTGCTCTCCAGGCTGTTTCCATGATGCTTCTTTTGGGTATTGGGTCATGGTGACTGAGAGATACACAAAGGAGAAGTAACTACGAATCCTTTCCTTGGGCGTTGGGTCCATGTCCACTCAGGCCGGTTTTGCGTGCGATGCGCGTTGACGCGAAAAGACCAGACTTAATGTGGTTTTCCCAGCTCACGTCGCCCCTCCTTCCCGGCAAACGGTCATCTGTCTGGGCTGGAAGCAAATTAAAGCCCGGTGTTGGGAGTGTGGGTATGAAAAATGCTAAAAAAATAAACAATTTTCAAGGTTCTCCCAATGAATTAATTTTAAATTAATTAGCTCCTTCTGAACTATCCTAATAATGCGTGGCTAGTTCAAGAGTAATTTCAGGCTGGAGCGACGAGCGAGTTGACGCAGCCGGTCATCTATACAAAAAAAAAGGACAGTGCGTCTCACATGCAACTTTCGAACCAAATATGAAATACCATGCAAGTGAACGCACTACAGAGGAGGAGGAAGCACTGCAGCTGGCTCGCTAGGTTTCTAAAGCGGCCATCGCTAGCTTGCTCCCTTCTCAGGACGCTCCTCACTTCCTCAGTCCTCACCTTCGTCTCTCCTGCTTGCTCCACTCAAAATCCACTGGCACCAGCAGGCCTGATCAGCGCCTCCTCTCCTTCCCTTCCCCATAGCCTGAATCGTCAAGGCTTCTCCCCGGCCAGATCGAGCTCCGGTGGTTACAGAACACTGAACACACCATGCCTCTCCGTTGGTCGCTCCTAATGGATGTGACCTGAACTTCGGGTAGCTCTAGATCTGGAGGTCCACACACACACACAAATAGAGGAAGAGAGAGAGAGAGCGAGAGCGAGGGTGAGAGTGAGAGAGCAATATGTCTGGTGCTATAGTGAGTGCTTCAACCGGTGTGATAGGTGTCCTGCTTCCCAAGCTCTCTAGGTTGATAGAAGGGGAATACAACCTTCAGAAAGAAGTGAAGACCAAGATCACCTTTCTAAGGGATGAGCTGAGCAGCATGCAGACTCTGCTCGTGAAGCTGGCCAATAATGAGGAGAGACTAGATGTGCAGCTCAAGGATTGGAGGAACAAAGTGCGTGAGCTCAGCTATGATATTGAAGACTGCATCGACCTCTTCATGCACAATACAAGCAAAAGTGGTGCTGGCGCGAACCTTCTAAAGAAGACAATAATTATGATTGAAAAGATATGGGCACGCCGAAAGATTGCTAACCGAATTGATGAACTCAAGGCTCGTGTAGTAGAAGGCGGCCATCGCCGCAGTAAAAGGTACAAGTTCGATGATACAAATTTTAGCCATGTAGTTCAAATTGATCCCAGGTTGCCAGCACTCTTTGTGGAAGCGGAGAGGCTTGTTGGGATTGATGGTCCAATGGAGAAGATCATCAATTTTCAGAAGGATGGTGACCATGAACAGCGACTCAAAGTTGTATCTATTGTGGGATTTGGTGGTCTTGGCAAGACAACACTTGCAAACCAAATTTATCAGAAAATCAGAGGTCAATTTGATTGCTCATGTTTTGTGCCAGTTTCACGGAATCCAAACATAGCAAAGATACTAGCTGATATGCTCAGAGACCTAGGGGGCTATGTCGATCCATCAGATGACGAGCGACAACTCATATATAGGCTTAGAGCATTCTTACAAGATAAGAGGTATGTGTAGAAAATGATATGTTATATTTTCTTCTTTCATTTACCCTATTTTTGTATGTTTATGTATACTCTTATGTTTAGTTGATCAAAACTTTTTTATAATATACTAGTATTTCTCATTTTTAAGATAGTAGTACAAATAAACATCAAGCAAACAAGTCTTCAGATTATATGGGAGATTTCAGTGCTAATGTTTTTATTTTACAAATATGTGTAGATACTTCATCATTGTTGATGATATTTGGAGCACACAAGCCTGGGAACTTCTCAAATCTGCCCTACTTGAGAACAATCTCAATAGCAGAATAATTACAACCACAAGAATTACCGATGTCGCCACATCATGCTGCTCCAGTTTAGCAGGATATGTCCACAACATTCAACCTCTAAGCAACCAGCAATCCCAGCAACTATTTTCCAAGAGGATTTTTGGCAATACATCTTCTTGCCTTCCTCACTTGGAAGAAGTTTCTCAAAGAATCCTTGAAAAGTGCCATGGTTTGCCACTAGCTATTATCACTATTGCAAGTCTACTGGCTGGTAAATCGAACAAGGACCAGTGGGAGCAAGTGTACAATTCCATAAAATCTGCTTTTAGTCACCAAGGAATGAGAGATATACTTCTTCTTAGCTATTATGATCTCCCATATAATCTGAAGACTTGTTTGCTATATCTTAGTATGTATCCAGAGGATTACATGATTGCTAGAGAAGAGCTAACATTGAGATGGATAGCTGAAGGGTTCGTCACAGAAGTCTGGGGTCAAACAGTGGAGCAAATTGCTGAGAGTTACTTCAATGAGCTTGTAAACAGAAGCTTGATCCAACCAATAGACATCCAGTATGATGGAAAGGCTGAAGCTTGCCGAGTGCATGATATGGTCCTTGAGCTTATCGTATCTGTCACCGAGGAAAATTTTGTCAACATAATGGAAGGACAGAGCTATAGTGATAGTGGTCACAAGATTCGTAGGCTCTCGGTACAAAGCAAACATGTGGAAGATGAAGTGATGCAGAATATTATGGATAAGTGGTCGCAAGTTCGTTCAATTAGCTTTTATGGATTGCAAAGCGAATTTCTGACTGCAAGAGCTGCATCATGTCGAGTCTTGTTGCTTTATTATAAAGTTGGAAACCCAGATTAAACACATAGGAAGCCTTTTCCAGCTAAAATTTTTGGTCATCCGTTCTTTAGGTGTTACTAAGTTTCCGGAGGACATTGGGAACCTGCGGTACCTACAGACACTAGATATACGTGGCACTCAAGTCAAAAAGTTGCCACCGTCCATAGGCCATTTGCAAAAATTGGTGCGTCTGCTTGTAGCGTATGATGTAGAATTGCCGGATGAGATTGGAAATCTAGTGGCCTTGCACGAGTTGTGGGGCGCCATGATTTCCTCCATAAAATTGGTGGAAGGGCTTAGACGTTTGACTAAGCTGAAGACGGTTTTCATGTATGTGCCTGCCAGAGAAGAACTCGCTTGTGATATTGGAAGGTACCAGGAAGCTTTGATGGCATTTCTTGCTGTCATGGGTAATCATGGGCTCCAATCACTGAAGATTCGTGACCTTAGTGATTTGCTTTGAGAGAAGAACTGGTTGATTTATTGTGCTCCACTGCTCCATGTCTCTGGAAGCTTGACATATACGGAAGAGAGATCGCTCGCTTTCCGAAGCAGGTGGCGTCTCTTGTTAATCTCACCCATCTTGAACTCGAGTTTCTCAGGATTAAACAAGAAGATCTCTGCATCATCGGGCGCATACCTGCTCCGCTCTTTTGCCAGTTATGGGTACAACATGCCTCTGAAGAACGGCTCACCGTCAGCAGCCAACAATTCCAGTGCCTTAAAGAGTTCAAGTACAGCAATTGTAGCTACGGAGGTGGCCTGGAGATGCTGTTCTTACAGGATGCGATGCCCGAGCTACGAAGGTTACATCTTACTTTTAGAGTGCAGGAAACAGAGTCCAAGATTGGGTTTGAGTTCAGCTTTGAGCACCTTGCCTGCCTAGAGCACATCAGTGTGAAAATTCGGACTGAAGATGCCACCATGAGCAGGGTGGACGCTGCGGAAGCTGCCATCAGGGGCGCGGTCAGCATGCACCCTGCACTTCCCACACTTGACTTGGAGTACTTTGGCCCCAAGAATGAGAGGGACGATAGTCGCCAGGTCTGAAATACGAGTGCATGAGTTGGATTTTCTCTCATCAGAATATTATGTGCAAGAGTCGCAAGATTCTTGGCCATCTCTCTCTCTCATGTGTCGCTAATTTTGGTGCACACTAAACACAACAGTACCTTGAATCCCCAATGATGACTCGATCAAGTTTATCGGGCTGGATGTGTATTGTTTTTCTTTTTGAGTGGCTATTTCAGCCCTGTTATCCATGCTAGAGTTTTTTTGTTGAACTTACCATACAAGTGTAATGTTTTTGGGTCTGTTTTTTTCCTTATAAACTGGGATTGACTTTTTTTTTTTATCATTGTTAAAAGGCGGTGTTCATGTATGACACTCGTGAAACTCATTCGAAAGGCCATTTGCAAGATCACTCTCTCCCTGTCGAAATGTTTTTTAGCCCTGTATGAAGAATTCGTCGATGTGGATGGACTTGTCGTTCTTTAGCCTGTGGTTAGACCATTTTTGTTTTTGTCTTGTGTCATTCAGATCAGATCAGGGACGGGCTCTGAATGTCCCTCCTGCTGCTCGATCATGTATTGCGAGTATTTTGATAAATCTGAACTAGGACCGCGGCAGGGCACCAGCTCAGTGCCATGCGCTAGGAGATACCCCCATAATCCGATCCTGTATTTTCTTCTATTGTTGTGTGTAACTTTGTGTACTCTTTGTTTCAAAAAAACTTTGTGTACTCAGCTACTCTTGCTATGGCTGCATCTAAGAGGATTATTTTTTGTCCTCCAGAAATGTATAATATCACCGGACTGCTTTCACGAATTCTTACTTGTGCATGGCCGGCCCTTTATCACAGTACACTGCTGTCAACATCCATCTGCACCACAACTCATGCACTTGCCTAACCTGGTGCCGAGATTTGAAGTTCAATTATTACATACGGATACTTGGTATGGGATCATCACAAATCTCCTAAATAAATCTGAAAAATAGCTTCATTGGCTCACCAACTTCAATTAGCCCAAGCCACAATGTAGTAGCTCTGTCAAGTGTCAACTTCTAGAACGCACAACAAGCCTGTCTGAACCTACTAGTATAGTTCTTACACCCTCCTTCAAATTATAAGTTGTTTTGACTTTTTTATACATGTAATTTGCTATGCATCTAGATACAATAATATGTCTAGATATATACATGACAAGATAGATAATAAACTAAATAAGTAAAGCCAACTAATAATTTGGAACTGAGGAATCACCAAGCCCCCCGTTTCCTCTCCTGTTGAGCATTTCTTTCCAAATGACACCATCAGCCATTTCAATATCCTCTTATCCGGTTCAGCCCGTCTGCTCTCCCAGACACCGGCGCAGATAGATTAATCTCTGACCGCTATCATATTCCTTTTGGTCTCCAACTGTCAAGTCACCAAAATCGCAAAGGATCATATATACTGTACTAATATAACAAATCTGACACCCTGCCTGCAACTTCTTTTTAAAAACAGAAAAGAGGTGGAGATAACAAAAACTGACGGATTCCATTTTCTGATGTGTTCTTTTTAAAAACAGAAAAGAGGATAAAAAAACCTCTCTGAAGGTTCCCCATCTACTGACTAACTGATGGGCCGCACTTGTCTTCCAGGATCAATAACAGCAACAGACATGTGCAACAACAGATGATGGCATCCTGATAATAGGTGTCGCCTGATCATTGAACATATAATGGTTTTACTGCATTAACTTGTTGCCCCAAAAGCATCGGATTTATTGAACATGAACCATCTAGTAATCATGCATACCATCTAGAAAGAGCTGACAACATGGGCCACACCAAACCCCACACAAGTAGACTGGAAATTCAAAGACAGTACAGCAAGGGATAATGGCAACCTAGTAATGACAGACACAGTGCAGAAATTTGTCATAATAAGTTCCTTGCTGTGACAAACCAATATGCAGGATGAAAAAAGACTCAATTCACTGAACATGAATCATGTATATGAATAAACATTGGGGACAATCTTGACAAAGTAGACAAACAAAACCCAGGCTTTCATCACTTCGTATCAACCATCGCTAAAGTCTGAAACAGCCACAGTAAGCACCGGAAACAGAGGACCACGATCATATTTAGCACTATCGACAACATGGCTGAGTGATAAGCCTCAACTCACATTACGTCAAAGGGACCATGGCTTCATCAAATTCGATTGCTGTACATTCATGCTGACGCTGCAGGTGTCGACCAGGGACCAGTACACGAGACGAGCAGGCAGAGCATGGTGCAGATTGTGCGGCGTCTGATTTGCCACTCGTCAGTGTGGTTTGATTTTTGCGGTTTAGGAGATCTGTGCTAGCTCACACCAAGAAGCAATACACAGAGGCAGAGGAACCTGCAATGCATTTGCCGGCATCAGTGCTCTCCCGGCTGTTTCCAGGTAGTTTCCAGGTAGCTTCTTAGGTAATGGAGACTGAAAGATACACGAAGGAAAAGTAACTGCGTTGGGTCCACTCATGGAGACTGAATGCGGTTCACGCGAAAAGACCTTGACTTGGATCGGGTCTTCGTCTTCACTTGGAGTCGTCGTCCCTCCCAACCAACGCGTCGCCTCCCTTTGGCCAGACTCCTTCCCAGCGAAGAAAAACAGGCAGCCGCCGTCTCCTTGCTCCTCCCCCCTCTCCACCAGCTCAATCCTTCTCACCGCCCAGCCACTCGCGACTCCACTCTTTCCTCTCTTCCCCATAGCCTGAATCAATCAAGGAACCTCCTAGTACCAGATCGAGCTCCGGTGGTTCCCCTGTCTCCCCTGCGCCCCGCCTCGTGTTCAGGTCGTCTGTTGTCAGTGGCGACAGCCATGCCTCTCCGTGGGTCCCCCTGGTGAGGGGGACTACCTGAACCTGGGCGAGCTCCACCTCTGGATCTGCCAAACAAAAAGCTCCGCGCAGGCAGAACCGCGGAGGATTCCCGGCGGCGGTAAGCATTCAGACACACACTCTTTCATTTGCATCTACAATATAGGCGAGTCGCCGCCACATTATTTTTACATGTACACGCACTCTTGCAGTTGCAACTACAGCAGAAGAATCATTTCTGCATCCACAAGCTAAGAGAGGGACGGTGGTTGTCGAGACAGAGACAGGGGCAGGCAACAATATCTATGGCTGCTCCTATAGTGAGTGCTTCAATGGGCGCGATAGGCACCCTGCTTCCCAAGCTCTGCATTGATACAAGGAGAGTACAAGCTTCGAGAAAGGAGTAAAGGGCAACATCACCTTTCTAAGGGATGAGTTAATCAGCATGCAAACTCTCGCTTGTGAAGCTGGCCAACAATGAGGAGAGGTTGGATGTGCAGCTCAAGGACTGGAGGAACAAGGTGTGCGAGCTCAGCTATGATATTGAAGACTGCATCGACCTCTTCATACACAAGATGAGCAAAGAAGATGCTGGAGTCAATCTTCTAAAGAAGACAATAAGTATGATTGAAAAGATATGGGCACGCCACAAGGTTGCTAACCTAATTGATGAACTCAAGGCTCGTGTTGAGGAAGAAGGTCATCGCCGCAAGAGGTACAAGTTCGATGATACAAATTTTAGCCATGTCGTTCAAATTGATCCTCGGTTGCAAGACTTTGTTTGTGGAAGCTGAGAGACTTATTGGGATTGATGGTCCAAGGGAGAAGATCATTGAGCTGCTGAAGGATGATGACTGTGGACAGCGACTCAAAGTTGTATCTATTGTGGGATTTGGTGGTCTTGGCAAGACAACTCTTGCAAACCAAATTTATCAGAAAATCAAAGGTCAATTTGATTGCTCATGTTTTGTGCCAGTTTCACGGAATCCTAACATAGCAAAGATACTACTTGATATGCTCAAAGAACTAGGGGGTTGTGTTGACCCATCGGATGACGAGCGACAACTCATATATAAGATTAGAGCACTCTTACAAGATAAGAGGTATGTGTAAAAATGACAGTTTATATTTTCTTGTCATCTGCCCCTGTTTCTGTATATTTATTTATATGTTTATGTTTAGTTGATCCAAAGTTCTTTGTGATATACTAGTATTTCTCATTTTTAGCTGATTAGAATGCTGATTCGTTTTCAAGGTACTAAAGATATAATCACTCCTTTCGCTTTGAAATGTCAAGCGCATTTTGATTAGAATAGAAAATAGATTTTTGTCACTGATTTCTCTTTATATAAAAATATGTTGTTGCAAATTCTCTTTCCTCAGCTATATGTAATTTTAAAAATTGTTGGTAAAATGTGTAAAATTTGACTTTTCTTTATAAAAAATAGAATTCTCATTTTCTGGCATGGAGAGTATTTTGCAAGCAGTGAAATGCTTATTTGGTTGACTTTATTTTTTTTTTACTTTATGTTTACGGAACATTAGTTAATTGTCATCATTACATGACTGCACCAAACTTGGCACTTTTTATTTATCAGCAGCCAATGTTTACAACAGAATGTTCCCACATCAATATGCAATGTTTGGGAAAGCATGTTTGGTGCAACGTTGAAGCTATGTATGCTTGACTATGCTCTCTACATGGTTCAAAACGTAATTTTGAGTGTGTTTTTACTTTTTAGGACTAATTAATGATGCTTGATGACATTATCGAAATATATACATAAAAAATATTACTAGTAATTTCTTTTCAAAAATGCAAAACCATCACCTCTCGGCATTTGTAAACTTATTATGTAGATGCTTTGTAGCAAACAGTGAGGTACTTTTAATTTAGTTTAAGTAATTTTATTCTCAGTTTACTATGTACGAAATAATCATAGACTAATGAAATACATCGACTAAAATCACATTTGGGGAAAACTTCTACAAACTAGGAAGATAGTTGCCAAGTCACTAGTTGCTTCCTTGTTTGTGTGATGTCACGTAATCTGGAATGCCATTCCACTGTTTTTTTTTTACTCAAGTTGTTAGGGTTAATGCAGTGGGCGTTGTTGAGGTTGTGGGAATCCAAGATTACAAGATCTTGCTGCTAATATCTTTTAAAAATAATATGTGTAGGTACTTGAGGTTGTGGGAGTGCAAGAGTACAAGATCTTAGTACTAATATCTGATACAAATATATGTGTGTGTGCAGGTACATAGTCGTCGTTGATGATATTTGGAGCACGCAAGCATGGGAACTTGTCAAGACTGCTTTGCCCGAGAACAATCTAAATAGCAGAATAATTACAACCACAAGAATTACCGATGTCGCCACATCATGTTGCTCCGGTTTAGCGGGATATGTCCACAACATTCAACCTCTAAGCAACCAACAATCCCAACAACTATTTTCCAAGAGAGTTTTTGGTGATACATCTGCATGCCCTCATCACTTGGAAGAAATTTTGCAAAGAATCCTTGTGAAGTGCCATGGTTTGCCACTAGCTATTATCACTATTGCAAGCCTCACCGGTAAATCCAACAAGGATCGGTGGGAGCAAGTGTACAATTCCATCAATTCTGCTTTTAGTCACCAAGGAATGAGAGATATACTTCTTCTTAGCTATTATGATCTCCCATATAATCTAAAGACTTGCTTGCTATATCTTAGTATGTATCCGAGGATTACAAGATTGAGAGAAGAGCTAACATGGAGATGGATAGCTGAAGGGTTCATCACGAAGTTAGGGGTCAAACGGTGGAGCAACTGCGAGAATTACTTCAATGAGCTTGTAAAAGAAGCTTGATCCAACCAATAGACATCAAGTATGATGGAAAGGCTGAAGCTTGTCGAGTGCACGATATGGTGCTTGAGGTTATCGTATCTTTGTCAGCCGAGGAGAATTTTGCCTGCATACTGGAAGGGAAGAGCTATAGTGGTAGTGTTCACAAGATTCGTAGGCTCTCGGTGCAATCTGAGCATGTGGGAGATGAAGTGACGCAAAAGATTATTGATAAGTGGTCTCGAGTTCGTTCAATTAGCTTTTATGGATTGCAACAGAAGCGAATTTCTGATCGCAAGAGCTGCATCATGTGAGAGTACTGTTGCTTTATTATAATGTTGGAAACCAGCAGATTAAACACATAGGAAGCCTTTTCCAGCTAAAATTTTTGGTCATCTGTTCTTTAGATGTTAATGAGCTTCGGAGGACATTGGGAACTGCGATACCTACGGACACTAGATATACGTGGCACTCGAGTTAAAAAGTTGCCACCATCCATAGGCCATTTGCAAAAGTTGGTGCGTCTCGCTTGTGTACTCGATGTAGAATTGCCACGATGAGATTGGAGATCTAGTGGCCTTGGGGAGTTGCGGTGTGCAAGGATTTTCTCCACAAAATTGGTGGAAGGGCTTAGACGTTTGACTAAGCTAAAGACGCTTGTCATGGATGTGCCCCCAGAGAAGAACTCGTTTGTGATATTGGAAGGTTCCGGGAAGCTTTCAAGGCATCTCTGTTTGTGATGGTTAATCATGGGCTCCAATCACCGAGGATTCTTGACTTCAATGATTTGCCGAGAGAAGAACAGTTTGATTTATTGTGCTCCACCGCTCCATGTCTCTCGGAAGCTTGACATATATGGAACCGGCATCGCTCGGTTTCCAAAGCTGGTGGCGTCTCTTGTTAATCTCACCCATCTTACACTCGGGCTTCTCGAGGATTAAACAGAAGATCTCTCGCATCGTGGGGGGCATACCCGCTCCGCTCTTTTGTGAGTTACACGTACGCATGCCCACGATGAACGGCTTGCCATCAGCAGCCAACAATTCTGGTGCCTTAAAGAGTTCAGTGTACAACAATTATCATTACGTAGGTGGCCGGAGATGCTGTTCCTACAGAAGCGATGCCCGAGCTCCGAAGGTTACATCTTCAATTTAGAGTGCAGGAACGAGTCCAAGATAGGGTTTGAGTTCGCTTCGAGCACCTTGCAAGCCTAGAGCACATCGGTGTGGGAATTCCGACCCAAGATGCCACCACGAGCAGGCCGGATCTTTGCGAAGCTGCCGTCGAGGCGCGGCTAGCATGCACCCCGGACGTCCCACACTTGACTTGGAGTTCCATCCCCCGAGATGGGATAAGGACGAGAGGACGACGGTCAACAGGCCTGAAATACAGAGTGGATGAGTTGGATTTTCTCTCACAGAATATTATGAGTCGCAAGGTTCTTTGCCATCTACATATCTCGATGCACACTATAATGACCCGGCGGACTGCGTCTTTTTTGAGTTGGTTATTTCAGCCTTATTATCCATGCTAGAGTGTTTGCCGAACTAACCGTACATTTGTAATATTTTTGAGCCTGTATTTTCCTTATAAACTTTATCAACTTTTTTTATTCCTAATTAGGTTGTTTTGGTTGATGTGTGATTTGATTTACATGCGTAACAAATGACGTTGAATAATGTTTGTTTAAGTCCAACTTGTCATGCCAGATCATGCCGAGGATCGATACCGGTCTATTCAAACTAGTTACGGGTCGCACTCGAGTGTGAATCATTACAGTTGCCATTTATTTACTGAACCAAATAGTACCCTAGGCAAAGTGGTCATATTTGTTGTCAATTTTCTTTTTGTTTTTGAGGGGAATATATTTGTTGTCACTTGCGTAACTCGTACAAAAGAGGCTTTGCCCTCAACCCACGACAAGAAAACGCATGCCACCGTCAGGCGTTGAGGAAAACGGCCATTGTTTTTTTTTTTAGAAAAAAAAACCATTTGATTGGTGTGATCAACTAACCGGATTGATCACGGGGCACACGCACAGGGCCGAAGCAACACTACACGAGACGAGCAGGCAGAGCGTGGTGCAGATTCTGCGGTGTCTGATTTGCCATTTGTCTGTGTCGTCGGTGTGTCCTGATGATCGGCATTCCCTTTTTTTTTTTTTGAGATTCAAGGATATTCATTCCTTAAGGGGGAGCATTGTTACAATCTGCAGCCAGCAGGTCGATCACATAAGCCGGTGCATAAGTCCACCATCCGACTCTTGTGTCGCCTCGAGACTTTCTTAGCTAAAGTATGAGCTATCCTATTACAAATTCTTGGAATATAGGAAAACTTAAAATTCTGAAAAACTAAGCTTTGCTCCCCGATCTCTCTTAGGATCGTAGCAATCCTTGACCTTTGGTTGGGACCGCCTCCCGAGTTGTATAAGCCGCCGACATCGGTTTCTAGCCAAACATTCTCGAGCTCCATACCGAATTGCCAATGCCAACCCGTCACGACAAGCAAGAGCTTCTACGGTTAGGGCATCAAGGCAGTATTCATACCATCTGGCTCCACCTCTGACAAAGGCTCCGGTGCTATCACGCAGCACTGCCCCCGTAGCTCCATTGCCGAGTCGTTCAGAGAAAGCTCCATCTGTATTGCACTTGATCCACCGCTGCTGTGGACGATCCCACCTGACCTCCTTCTGTGGTGACTTCGGAGGTTGCTGGTGGGCAATCTGGCCAAGATCGAAGGCCAAATCTGCTGCCCATTGCACAGCAACACGAACTGGTGGTGCAGTGTCTCCATGCCTTCTCTGGTTACGCTGTATCCAAAGCGCATACATACCAATGATGACTATCTGTTGCTCTTTTTCAGTTTGCATTCTCCCCTCCGTTAAATCATGTGCCCAAGAGTCCGGATGCAATACTGGGATTTTGACGCCAGTGACGGCTTTTGTCATCTCCCAGAAAGCTCTGGCTATAGAGCACTCCATCAGGACATGTCTGATTGATTCAGTGTCTGCCCCACACACCTCACATGTGGGCATAGGCTCCGAGATGCTTACGATGAAGGATCTCGTCGAGAAGGTAAGAATTCGTGCGTAACCCTCCACCGAAAAACCTTAATCTTTGGGGGTATCTTCGGCTTCCATATTCTACTCCAAACTGAATTTCGACATGCTTGCTTCCGCGTTCCGTTCTCGCCAATTCGGGCTTCATCAAGAAGTCTCGTAGGGCTGACCGGACGAGTAAGCAGCCATGACGCTCCGGTTCCCATGCCCTTAAATCTTCCTGTTGGCTTCTCACGGGTGTACGTAGTATAGCCGCAAAGATCAACCGGGATGAAGGATCGATTGATGAGTTCAGTTCTCCACCGACCGTTTTCCGACAATAGGTCTTCCACCCTTGAGAACCGCGCCCGCCTCGGAGTAATTGGGCGCCCGCCGAAATGACTTGGTAGCCATCTATCACGCCGATATGTATCGAGGCTCCATTCCCCACTCTCCTAATTAAGCCTTTCATTAGCACTTCACGGCCGCCTAGGATTGCACGCCAAGTATGGCTTGCGTGTTTCTTCCTGTTCTTCGGTCGGGAAATCTCCATCGTGGAAATACCTTCCTTTCGTAACTCTTGCACGAGGCCGCATCGGGATTAGAGAGTAGCCTCCACCCTTGTTTCCCCAGCAATGCCAAATTGAAATTCCTCATATCCCGAAACCCCATACCTCCCATAATCTTTGGATACGTGAGTCTCTCCCAGTTTTGCCAATGGATTCTCTTACTATCTGCAGAGCTACCCCACCAATAGTTTGATATGGGTGTTCTCATCTTTTTGCAGGTTGTCTTCGACAAGAGGAAACAACTCATGGAGTAAGTTGGGATGGCCTGTGCAACTGATTTGAGAAGGATTTCACGGCCTGCCCAACTCGCTTCACGTCCACTCCAGCTGCCAATAGCTTTCCTGATCCTTGTTGGTATGTACTCAAAAGCATCAGTGGTTGAGCGCCCTAAAGCTGTTGGCAAACCCGGATATCTCTCTCGCTAGAGCTTCTTGTTCAATATTCAGCGTGACCCTCACCTCTCTTTTCATCTCATCACGCAATTTTTGAAGAAGACAATGACTTCTCCTTGTTAACCAATTGTCCAGATCCTCGACTGTATATTTCAAGTAGCTGTTGTAATCGTGAGGCCCCTCTTTGCGATGCTTCTAAAAAAATTATGCAATCATCCGCAAAGAGAAGGTGTGAGATCCAGGGGGCATGGATACCCACGCGCACTCCTCTGGATAGAAACACGGCCCCATTGACTTCAACAAAGCATGACAAACCTTCAAGCACATAAGAGAAACGAGATAGGGGGAGACAGGGGTCACCTTGTCTAATTCCTCTCGGTTGGTCCGAAGGAGTACGTTAAAACACCGTTAACTCTTCTTGACAGGGAGATAGTTGTAACACATCTCATAATTGTAGAAACAAACCGTCACAAAAACCCAAGGCTTGCATGATCCTCCTCGAGTACTCCCACTCTACCCTGTCATAAGCTTTAGCCATATCAAGCTTAATTGCACACGCACCTAGTTTTCCTTTCTTCCTCTTCAAATAATGGGTACACTCATAAGCTATCAAGACATTGTCTGTAATGAGTCTGCCCGGCACGAAAGCACTTTGTTCTTCTGAAACAATTTCATCCAAGAAGCCTCTCATCCTGTTTGCAATGACTTTGGAGCAAAGCTTGTATAGAACATTGCAAAGTGATATCGGCCTAAAGTTCTTCATCTCTGTGGGTTCTTAACCTTGGGAATGAGCACAAGGGTTGTGCTATTCACACTCGGGCATCTCTCCTCCATTTAGGAAGTCCAAAGACAGCGCCTTTGTAACACTAGGTCCCGTGAGCCTGCCAATGGTGCCGAAAGAACCCGGCCGTGAGCCCATCAGCCCTGTGTGCCTTGTTGGCTCCCATCATAAACAAAGCTCGTCGACCTCATCGCGGTGAACGGTTTTGCTAGCTCTTCATTCATCTCGCTTCGGTTACCTTGCATGGGACATGTTGCAAGATCGCCTCAGGTTGCAAGTTATCCCGGGCAGAGAATAATTCAGTATAGAAATTTGTTGCCAACATTTCCAGGTCATTCGATCAGTCACCGAACACCATCGTCACGGTATAGTGAGGTGATCGATTCACACGGGCTCTCTCCTTTGATTTGGCTTGGAAAAAAGCCGTGTTACGATCACCCTCCTTAAGCCATTCTATTCGGGATCTTTGTTTCTCCATGACTTCTTCTCTAGACAAAAGTTCGTAGATTTGCTTCATTATTCTCCTCTCCTCTCTCGGATGGACTAGTACCAATGGACTGTCCCCTAATTGTTTCAAGATCGGCGCGGAGTCGTGCTAAGTTTTTCCGGACAGAACCAAAGGTATTGCTATCCCATGTCGCCAGGGGAGGTACTCGTCTTCCAAGCCGGTCGGTGAGCGTCCCAGTGATACATGGTCACCGGGGTCCCGCGGACTCAACAGCTTCCTTGTATGAGGGATCGCGACGCCACATATTTTCATACTTGAACGGGCGTCGTCTCCGCTTTCTTCTGGGCCGCCTCTTGGCACACTCCAGAACAAGACAGCAATGGTCAGATTCAGTGGTTTGCACATGTCTCACCTTCACGTCATTGAACATATCAATAAAGGATGACGTCGCTAGACCACGGTCGAGTCTGACCTTGATGTTATCATCTCCTTGTTGTCTGTTATCCCACGTATACGGTAGGCCAATAAAACCCAGGTCCACAAAACCACAAGTCTGAACCGCGTCACGGAAACCATCCATCTGCCGTTCTGGCCTGGGCTGTCCCCCGAACTGTTCTTGGGCCTCTAAAACCTCGTTAAAATCTCCAGCACAAAGCCAAGGAAGCGAACTCTGGGAGTTTAGGTACCTTAGGCATTCCCAGCTCCTGTGCCGCATCTCTCTGTTGGGTTCTCCATAAAACCCAGTAAACCTCCATTGGGGGGAGTGCGTTCTAGAGTCAAGAATATCAACATCTATGTGGAGCTTGTCACAACTTTTGAATTTTACCTCCAGTTCTCTCGACCACAAGAGCGCCAAACCGCCTCCTCTCCCATAGCTTCCCAAACCTAGGCCATTGGCAAAGCCTAGAGATCGTTTCAGACCATCAACATTATTGAAAAAGATACGAGTCTCCGATAAGAAGACCAAACTGGGGCGGTGTAGCTGTATCAAGCTACTAAGCTCTTGAACTGCCTCGGATCGCCCCAGACCCCGGCAGTTCATGCATAAGATATTCATTGTGCTCGGCGGGGACTGCCGCTCGCAGCCGCCGCCGTTTCTGCATTTTGTGAGTTGCCCCGCTTCTGTTTTTTCAAAATTTCCAACATGCTACTACCAGTGCTATCTCCTCCACCATCCATCTGGTTGACTCTCGAAGTGACCAGACCTGCAGGGACAATGGCACTGGCTCCCCCGAGAGGGATGTTTAGATCGAGTCTCCGCACCGTCTTGGGAGGGATCTTCGATTTCCTCTTCCTCGGTCCCCCGGCGTTGATCCTCATCCATAGCTTGGAAAGCGAGATGTCCGCTAGCAGACCCTCCACCCCCGCACGCCTCTCCCACATTCCGATGCCGAGTACCATATCCTTCATGGGAGAGCGTATCTTAGGCTCCTCCGAGTCCCCTACATGACTCGCTGCAGAGCGCGATTCATCAGCTGATCTTGAACCCCGTCCAGCTGATCGGTGGCTCGACTGACGAAACCCTGATGAGGAGCCACTCCCAAAAGTTTCGCAAGCTCGCCGCAAAGGACCGCAGGCGTCGCTTCTTCTCCTCGAGCGCCGCAGGTTGACATCATAAGGCAATTTACCATCATCTCCTCGGGCAATTTCGGGGTCCGCATTCCACATCGAGTGGCCCATGAATCCACAATGAAAACAAATATAAGGCAGCCTCTCATACTGCACTTGGAACCAACGTGGCTCTTCATTCTTGCTGATTTGGAGTCGAACGCCCCTCCTCACTGGCTTATCAAGCTGTATTTCAACCCGGGCTCGTAGAAAAGCTCCACTTGCCTTACCGTCTCCATCTACATCCATCTGGATGATCTTACCGATTAGACCCATCACTTTCGATCCCCTTGCTCGGTTCATCCAACCCATAGGGAGGTTTAGGATGCGAGTCCAAAGCTCCACACTATCAAAGTTCACTTCGCATGCAGTTAATTTTCCATCGTATTCTTTCGGCGGCAATGAATATTTCCCAACCATCCATGGTGATCCAGCAAGCACCCTCTCCATATCCTTGGCACGGCCAAACTCCACCACGAATTTGTTGTCATTCTTTTCCCCTATCGCTCTTACTTTCAGACCGATTGGGTTACCCCACGCTGGCTTCATAGCCGATCGAATAGTACTGACATGAACATGTACCGGTGACAGTACCTTCCCAAAGAGGGCGAACTCCATGGGCATCAGTGCTTCCTCTTCATCGTCGCTGAAGTCCAGGACGGCGTTTTCCTCCTCCATCAGTTTCAATTTCTGGAACAGGTCAGAAACGTTAGGGTTTGCCCCCTCCGATCCTGCCCCCGATCCGCCACTCCCAATCGACGCCATGCGGATCGATTTAGATGGCCAGAGTGGCTCGCGTACTGTGTGCGCAGCCACGGCTCAAGAACCGACCTAGAGTACCCTAAGCGGCAAAACCCTAGCGGTGTTTGTGCGTCAAAGGCGCCTTCCCGGCTAACCAACGATTTGCGTTGTCCGAGTCCACACCGCGATGGTGGAAGGGGCGTGGGCGCCGTGGTCGCCGGTGGGCCGTCGGCATTGCGGGATGAAGATCGCCGGCGAGGCGATCTAGATCGTGATGGTCGGGGCTTGAGTCGCACTCGCGATCGCCTGAACTACCCTCCGTAAATCACGGAGCGTTTCCATCGTGCGTTTCCTCCGCATGTAGAGCCTGTATGGGCCTTTTATGATCGGCATTCCCTGCTCGGTGCTACTCACACCAATCAAGAACAAAGACCTGTGTCGTCGTCGTCACGTGATGGCCGGCCGGCCGGTTTCTCTCTACAAGTAATCCTTCCGCGTGGCTCGCGTTGACGAGAAAAGACCTTGACTTGATGCGTCTTCGTCTTCCCTTCCCTCAACTCGAGTCGTCCCAACTCTTGCGCGTCCCCGTCTCTCCTTCCCCCAAGAAAGGGCGAGCGCCGCCGTCGCTTTGCTCCCCGCTCGTCTCTCTAGCTCAAGCCTTCTCGACTCGGCCGATCCACTCCCGGCCCCACCGCTCGCTCTCGACTCGGCGGTAGCCGCACGAGCGCGCTTGCGCACGAGAGGAGGCCGGGCTCCGCCGCCCGGCGCGCCGCCGGAGGACGTAGCCTCCCCCGTTCCGCCGCGACCGCCGCCTTCCGGCATCCCTGACTCCCTCCGTGTCCGCCGTCCGCGGCTTCCGCGCAGGGCGGCGGCCGACCTCCGCAGCTCCACGCAGGGCGCCTTGCCGGCTGCCTGCTGAAGGTCGCCGGCCCGCGGGCCCCATCCTCCAGCCTCCGCCCCGACGCCCGGCCCCGGGCCGGTTCTCGCTGCTCGGCCGTCCGCCCGACGCCCCGGCCGTCATATCAGGATGACAGCCGCCGCCGCCGCCGCCTGGCTCCGTCGGCCGCCCCTGGTGAGGTGACTACCGAACCCGAGCCGGCCCGACCCGCCAAACAAAAGCTCCGCGCAGACAGAGCTGGCGAGGAATTCACGGCGGTGGTAAGCATTCACGCACACAATTTTTTTAGTGAATACGTAATTCCTTTAATCAACCATTTGCAACAATCTGGCACTCCAGCCAACACCGAGATGAGCATTTGCAACAATAGTAGGCGAGCCGCCAACGCATCATTTTTACATATGCGTGCTCTTGCATTTGCAACAATAGCAACGTAGCCGCCGACGATTATTTTTACATATACTTACTCTTGTGTGCAACTACAGCAGACAAATCATATTCTTCATCCATAAGCAAGACGGACGAAGGTTGTGAGAGACAGAGGCGTCGATATCTATGGCTGCTCCTATAGTTAGTGCTTCAATGGGTGTGATAAACACCCGCTTCCCAAGCTCTGCGTTGATACAAGGGGAGTACAAGCTTTAAAGGAGTGAAGATCAAGATCGTATTTTTAAGGAATGAGCCGAGCAAAGCATGCGTACTCTGCTTGTGAAGCTAGCCAACAATGAGGAGAGGTTGGATGAGCAGCTGAAGGATTGGAGGGACAAGGTGCGTGAGCTCAGCTATGATATCGAAGACTGTGTTGACCTCTTCATGCACAAGATGAGCAAAGGTGGTGCTAAAGCTAACCTTGTTAAGAAGACAGCAAGTAAGATTGAGAAGATGTGGTCACGCCATAAGATTGCCAGCCTAATTGATGAACTCAAGGCTCGTGTAGAGGAACAAGTTCGATGATACTGATTTGTGGAAGCGGAGAGACTTGTTGGGATTGATGGTCCAAGGGAGAAGATCATCGAGCTGTTGAAGGATAATGACTGTGGACCGCGACTCAAAGTTGTATCTATTGTGGGATTTGGAGGTCTTGGCAAGACAACTCTTGCAAACCAAATTTATCGAGAAAATCGGTGGTCTATTTGATTGCTCATGTTTTGTGCCTCGTTTCACGGAATCCAAACATAGCAAAGGTACTAGCCGATATGCTCAAAGAACTAGGGGTCGTGTTGACCCATCGGATGACGAGCGGCAACTCATATATAAGCTTAGAGCACTCTTACAAGATAAGAGGTATGTGTAAAAAAATGACATTTTATATTTTCTTTTGTCACCTGCCCCTATTTCTGTATAATTATGTATTTGCTTATGTTTAGTTGATCAGAATTTTTTTATTATATACTAGTATTTCTCACTTTTAAGATGGTAGAAATAAGTGTTGAGCTTATGAATCTTGCTATTGATATGCACACATAATTTAATCAGCTTATAAAAGACAATAACATCCATTACAACCTTCCTCAAGACCTGGCTTGCAAGCTACAATTTATTGTACTATGCATCTTTAGATGGGATAATTCTAATACACCCTTTGGTCAAAAGATATTTGACGCCTTTACTTCTTGTGTTTTTCCGGATCAGATTTTTACCATAGCTTTTCTTTTATAATAATATAATTATAATGTTTTCATGCATGCGACCTGGCATAGTGTTAGAATCTCTACACGCTTGTAGCCTAGAGGTACTTAGGTTTGGACCACCTCATATAAATATTCTACGGAAAGTTGTCTAGAAATTTCGTTCATGAGAAATTTTGACTTTTCCTCGTATGAAATAGGATTATCTTTTCTCGGGATGGAGAGAGTATTTGCAAACAATGGTCGAAATGCTTATTTGGTTGAATTTAGTTTTTTAAACTTATGTTTACTCAACATTAGTTAATTGTCTCCATTACTTGACCGCATCAAACTTGGCACTTTTTATTTGATTGCGGTGATGTTTATAACAAAATGTCCCCACATCAATATGCAATGTTTAGGAAAGCATGTTTAGTGCAATGTTGAAGTTGTGTATGCATGACTCTTCCCTATACTGTTCAAATCCTGGTATCTTAATTACGTAAACTTGAGAGTGCTCTTAGAAGGTATTTTGCAAGGTTAACAAATATATGCATAGCCATGTCTTTTTGGGTGAGGCGTGTCTGACGACTATTAGTGGTCCGTGTGCAGGGCGTGCGTCAAATTACAATTTCATAAATGTAACCAACCCCCTTGTAACCACAATATAATGTTATATACATTATGCCTTCTTTTGATGTATCACATAATCTTAAGATACCATTATGGAACTAAGTTCAGTTTTGATATATCACAATTCATCTTGTAAAGACAAATACGAACTAATTAATGATGCTTGATGTTATAAGTGCATAAAAAAATATTACTCTCTGCTCCAAATTATAAGATATTTTGGCTTTTTTATATTCATAGCTTTTGCTATACACCTCGGTATATGTTATATCTAGATGCGGATAAAAGCTATGAATCTATAAATGTCAAAATGTCTTATAGTTTGGATGGAGAAAGTAGTAATTTTTTTTTTTTCAAAAAATGCACGACCATCCTCCGGCAATTCTAAAGTTTACGGAGATGCTTTTTAGCAAATAGTGAGGTTCTTCTAATTTGTTTTGAGTAATTTTAGTCTCAGTTCACTATGTACAAAATAATCATAGACTAATGAAATAAATCGACTCAAATTGCATTTGGGGAAACTTGCTAGTAAGACAGTGGACAAGCTCACCAATGCTTCCTTGTCTGTGTGATGTAACACAATCAGAATGCCTTTCCACTGTTTATATTTTTTTAAGTCAAGTTGTCGGGTTAGATGTGGTGGGTGTTGTTGAGGTGTGGGAGTGCAAGATTACAAAATCTCGGTGCTAACATCTTTTAAAATATGTGCAGGTACTTTATCATTGTTGATGATATTTTGGAGCACGGAAGCATGGGAACTCATCAAGTCCGCCCTACCGAGAACAATCTAAATAGCGAGAATAATTACAACCACAAGAATTACCAATGTTGCCACATCATGTTGTTCCAGTTTAGCAGATATGTCCACAATATTCAACTCGAGCAAACAACAATCCCAAGCACTTATTTTGTAAGAGGGTTTTTGGGGACAACTCTTCATGCCCTCCTCGCTTGGAACAAGTGTTTTATGGAATCTCGAAAAGTGCCATGGTTTGCCATTAGCTATTATCACTATCGGCACGCTTGCTGGGAAATCCAACATGGATCAATGGGAGCAAGTGTGCAATTCTATTAGTTACGCATTTAGCCACGAAGGAATGAGAGACATACTTCTTCTCGCCTACTATGACCTGCCATACCATCGAAGACTTGCTTGCTTTATCTTAGTATGTATCCAGAGGATCACGGGATTTCAACGGCGGACTTAATATGGAGGTGGATAGCTGAAGGGTTCATCACCCAAGAGAGGGGTCAAACAAAGGATCAAGTTGCCAAGAGTTACTTCAATGAGCTTGTAAATGTGTAAGCTTGATCCAACCAACGAGACATTCAAGACAATGGCCAGGTAAAATATTTTAAAGTGCATGACATGGTGCTTGAACTTATTGTATCGCATTGCCGACCAGGAGAATTTTGCCAGGCGTAGCGGAAGGACAAAGTTACAATGCTACTGGTACTGGTCACAAGATTCGTAGGCTCTCATTACGTCTAAACATGTGGGAGAAGAAGTGATGCAGGAAATTATGGATAAGTGGTCACGAGTGTTCGTTCGATTTGGTTTTATGGAGTGCAAGAGCAGGCCATTTCTCATCTCGCAGGAGCTCCGCCATCCGAGAGTACTAGAGTTTTCTTATGCCTCGCCATCTTGGTTACCAAAGCACATTAAATATATAGGAAACCTTTTTCGCCTAAAATTTTTGATCATCCACTCTAAGGATGTTACCGAGCTTCGGGAGGACATTGGGAACCCGCGGTATCTGCGGACACTAGATATATGTGGCAGTGGAGTTAGCAAGTTGCCACCGTCCATAGGCAATTTGCAAAAATTGGTGCGTCTACTTGTATACTCCGGGTGTAGAATTGCCCAATGAGATTGGAGATCTACTAGCCTTGCAGGAGTTGTCGTGTGCAAGGATTTTCTCCACAAAATTGATGGAAGCGCTTAGACATTTGACTAAGCTAAAGATGCTTAACATTTATGTGCCCGCGACAACAACTCGGTTGCGGTGGTAAGGTATGAGGAAGCTTTGAAGTCATTTGTCACTGTGATGGGAAATCATGGGCTCCAATCACCAACGATTTCGGACTCTAATGATTTCGTGCGAGAAGAACATCTTGATTTATTATGCTCCACTGCTCGATGTCTCCGGAAGCTTTACATACACGGAAACGGATTGCTCACGTTCTCAAACAGACAACATCTCTTGTTAATCCGACCTATCTTAGCCTAGGGTTCTCAGATTAAACAGAAGATATCTCGCATCCTTGGGGCCATACCGCCCGCACTTTTGCCAGTTAAGGGTACGCATGCTACCGATGAACGGCTTACCATCAGCAGCCAACAATTCGGGTGCCTTAAAGAGTTCATTTACGACAATTGTGGATCATACGGATGTGGCCCGGAGATGCCGTGCTTACGGTGAAGCGATGCCCGAGCTCCGGAGGTTAGAGCTTCAATTTAGAGCACATGAAACAGAGTCCAAGATGGGGTTTTGCGTTCAACTTCGAGCACCTCGCAAGCCTAGAGCACATTAGTGTAGTATTCAAAGAAAAAGGTAGCACCAAAAGCAGGGTGGAGGCTGTGAAAGCTGCTGTCAGGAACGCTCGTCAAGATCCACCCGTGACATCCTACACTTCAATTTTCTTCTAGCGTTGATATTTCAACGTTACTTGGCAAAAACTTTGCTGTATGTAGCACTTTCGTTTATATTTGGCAATTATTGTCTAACCATGAGCTAACTAGGCTCAAAATATTCGTCTCGCAAATTACGCACAAACTATGCAATTAGTTATTTTTTTAATTATATTTAATTCTCCATGCATGCGTCCAAAGATTCGATGTGATGGGGAATCTTTCAAGGGAACTAAATAAAGCCTACTCTTGGAAGGTATGAGGTCGATGCGATGGGTAATCATGGGCTCCAATCACTAACTATTTGTGTATATTGACTTATGCATTAGTGCCTTGAGCAGATGGCACGTAACTAGGGATGAAAGTGATACGGATAATTCTCCGCTCCGATCCGGCCCGAATCCGAATTTTAAGGATATGGAGACATGTTTTTAATATCCGCGGATGCGATAATCCGAATCCGATTATAGGTGTATGTGGTGTAGGATATGGTATCGGCGAAATCCGGAGGATATGGATTATCCGATAATTAAACGGATTATCCGACGTTGTTAATAGGATAATCCGAATTTTAAACACGGCCTATTATTATATTGTAGCCTACGTCAACTATATATACACTAATTAAGTATATATTCATAGTATATGGAATGATAATTGAAAGAGCATCTGGCTTCTAAGTGGGTTTTGGTGGATTGAATGACAACATGATTAAGGGACTAATAAGTTTTGACGAAGAGTTGCAGGCTTTTACAGGTATCTAGTCCCAAGTGTCATTGGCTCAATATGGCATATTATATAAATAAGAAATGAGTCCAAGGCATGACATCAAGATGAATTGACAAGCTTTACATATTCAATATATATATACCTAAGACTTGGTCAATCAACTTTATGATAATGAATTTCATGTGCTTTATGGATGATTCTAAGCAAGATGTGACCTGACAGTTTGAGATGATGAAGAATGCAACAAAGATTTTAAAACATCAAATCAAGCGAAGGTCATGTTGGTATAAAGGATCAAATTACTTGGAAAAATGACTATTGGTTGATATGTGGAATTCTATTCAAATAGTTTGATCAATGCAAAGTCACAGCTCAAGGAAACTCAGCTCAATGACTGAAAAGTGTTGGAAGCCCTCAAATGATCAAATTGATGAAGATGGCATTGCTCAGGAAAGAGACAAGCTCAAGTGGAACTCTTAGTGGATTTCTATTTTTGAGTATAGGGTTGCCGTACTATCAAGAGGATGCAACACATTGTATCGATGTGACCTACAAAGTGCTCAAACTTACCCAAGCCAAAAATACCACAAAACCTGTGTTTGAGCTGCCTTGGAGGAGGCGGGGCTGCCAGCCGGCTAGCCGGCTTGGCAAGTCGGCTAGGCCGACTTGGTCAGCCCCGGTCAACTCCAAGTCACCCCTGTCCTCCACAGCCGGCCGGCCAAGTCGGCTAGGCCGATTTTGACGGCTGGAGCCTAACGGCTAGTTTTTGAACCATCTCTTTATATACTCCATCCCTCGGCCCTGGCTCGCTTTGCTGAAGCTTTCTAACCTCCTTATACACCAGCAGAGCCAAAAGAGAGACTCCAATTCACCCTTTGTGGGATTAGTTCATCCTTAGCCATATTCCTTGAATTGGAAAGCAAATCCAAGTCTTGTGAGATTGTGTGAGCAAAATCTGAGTTGAGCTTTCTCCTGAGCACTTTGTCGCAACATTCAGTTCATGTGAAGCATTTGTTACTCTTGGAGCCTTGCTCCTAGATGGCCTTAGTGGTCATCCGACCTCAGTGGTCATTAGGCCTCAGTGGTCATCCGGAGAGACGCCTAAGTGGTGCACGGCCGAGCTGTGTGGTGGGCTCGTCTTCCCTCCCGTAAAGGAAACAAGATTGCTTAGTGGAAACGTGGAAAGAGGTCGTTTCGGACCCGGCCGCGAGTTGACCTAAGTGGTATCACTCATTGGCTTCCACAACGGAGACTAAGGCTTATCAGTGTGTGAGACCTGAACTTCGGTCAAACAAATCTTCGCTGTCTACGCTTTTGGTTTGGCTCACACTTACTTTATCCGCAATTTTTTTTATTATTGTGAACCTCCACTTGTGTCTACTTGTGTACCTTGTGTTTGTGGGTGCAGCTCAGAACCGTAATTCCGCATCACTTTCACCCCACAAGCATTCCAAAGAGAAGGGGAAGGCAAAGAAGATCGTGGCAAGCTTCAACGCCTTTGCAAGGTTCCCGGTCGAAGGAGTCGGCGAGTGCCGGCTTAAGAAACCGGCTAAGCCGGCTTCGGTCCCGCTTAGGCCAAAACCGGGCCGGGCCGGGTTGAATAACCGGGCTAGGCCGGATTTAACCGGGGTGGGTCGGTCTCGCCTAGTCGGCCGAGCCGATTGGAATCATTTTGCCAGGATCTCGATCTTGTTTTTGGGGGTTAAATTTTGTTAATTGCCTATTCACCCCCCTCTAGGCATCGTTTAGGTCCTTTCAATTGGTATCGGAGCAAGGTCTCACGTTTAAGCTTAACCGCTTGTGAGAAACGATGCCGTCTTCGTGGAGGTACCGTTTGAGACCCTCCGCAAGGATGGCTCAAACTTTTCTTCTTGGTCCTTTAATGTTTTAAATATGCTTAGGACTGTGTGTCCAAATGTTCAGAGGGCTGTGGTAACAAGCATCTTGAAAGAGAAATGCTTGTTGCCCAACTCTCAAGCTTTTAAAGTGTTTATTAGAGCAATGTGTGCGTAACTCATAGAGGACATCATTCTTAATGATGAGGAGCGCATTGATGATGCTCATTCGCTTGGGGCCAAACTCTATGAAAAGTTTGGAACACCCAAACTTGATGATCAAGCAAGATAACAAGAGCACCGTCAACACAAGTAGTGACCCACCTCACTCATGCCTCATGACAAAGAAGGAAAAGAAAAAGATGAAGAAGAAGGCCAAGAAGGCTGAAATACAAAGAAAAGGTTGTAACACGAGAGGATGATCAAAATGAGCACAATGTTGAGATTGGAGATAACTACACATTTGATCATCTCAGCAGCAAAGACAAGTGCATAATCATAGAAATGCTCAAGAGGAATAATGAGCTAGAGCAAGAGAATGAGAAGCTAGAAGAATCACTTCAAAAGCAAGAATTGCTTCTCATCTCCAAGTGGAAAGAATTAGAGGCAATCACCGAAAGGTATGAAAAGTTATCAATTGAGCATGCTTTGGTTGCTAACTCCTTTTCCAAAGTGTTGCTCAACTAGAACAGACAACTTAGAGCTCAAGACAAAGTTGGGTGAACTTTCAATCAAGTTCAATGCTCTACAAGACAACTATGCTCATCTCAACTACTCACATGAGAAATTAGTTGAATCTAATTTTATGCTTCAAGTGGCTCATGAGGTCGTGATCACATCGGTAAAATCATATCAACCTCACTCACACCCACACACTTGTTCACCATTTCATTCAAATGCTATATGTGCTAATAAGTGTGTTCCTCAAGCAAGCCAATCTTTGATTGAGCATACTCTTATAGAAAATGCCGAGCTCAAAGAAAAGGTTGAAGAAATAAAAGAAGGTGTGACTTCATTGATGAATTTGGAGAAAGCACAACCTTCTCAAGATAACCGTGACAACATGGTGAAGAAGCTTGAGAAGGGTTCAAACCTTGCTTGCTCCAAAATTCAGCAAAAGAATCACATGGCTAGTGAGAAAAAAATACAGCCAAGAGCAAGAAACATGGAAAAAGACTATGCTATGGTTGTGGCTTGTATGGACATGAAAATAAAGTGTGTCCATACAAGAGACCAACCGTCCGAGATGGCTGACCAAAAGGAAGTAAACAAAGAAAAAGCCACACAAGTCAAGAGCAATTTCGTGATATGTCCTAAGTGCAAGGTAAAGGGACATGAGGTCCGTGGCTGTACCAACAAGTGTGCCTTACCAAGCTCAATCCAAATACAAGTGAACAACAAAGGTCACATCTGCTACACTTGTAGAAAAAGGGGACATCTCAATAGGATTGTCCCATGGGTAACATTCCTACGCCTAACACTTTAATTCAAGATATTGACATGCTTAGGAAGGCAACAAATGGAGCTAGCACTAGTGAAGTGATATGTTCACGATATACCGGTACTAGATCTATTTGGATGCCTAAGAGCTTGCAAACTAATCCGCGGACCCAACAAGTGTTGGGTACCAAAAACCGCATAATAGTATTTTCAGTGATGGGGATGCATTGGAGGCTTGACTTTGAACTAATTCATTTCAACCTAAATAAAGTCAAGATCTTGGTCTATACTCACTCATTGTGTACCCAATGCAATCCCAATATGTATTGCAAGTGAAAGCGATAACCGAGATTTGAAGCAATCAATCAAGAAACAGCATTCACCCTTGTGGCCGGTTCTCAGAGACAGAAGTCGGCCAGCCGATCGGGTCAAGTCGGCCGAGCCGATTCTCACTCAGTACACCCAAGTGCAAATATCGTTGATGCAAATCTTCCATCCGAATATGTTGCACTAATGTATTATTGCCGATTCTTGTGACCTACTCTTTGTGAGTATTTGCTTCACTTGCCTCTTCTAGTTCAATTTGTGGTTTAGGCTAAAGAAATTGAATGAGTCTCTCTAGTTGAAAAAAAATTGACTAAGTGCATGGTTTTAGCAATACAAAAGCTTGATGCACTAAAATAAGGGGAGCTCATTGAATTTCGCGCCTTGTGAACTAACCTTTCAATGAGAAAGTATTGCAGTTCAAGTGAGAAAAGGTGGCAATATTTCAAGTGTAGAACTCACAATTGGAGATATTTCACTTGAAACTCATTGCAAGACACATGCTCATCTGCACATCAGGAGCAACTCATGTGTGATTGGAATGTGAGTTGGCTCGTTTATCAAACTGTCTTGGATATAGCTCCGTGAGTATCCCTTGGCATAGGTTACACTTCAAAAAACATAGTTTTGCCTTAGCCTTGGCATAGAGTAAATCCCCGTATTCTTACATGGATAGAATGTGCTAAGTGAGAAATTCAAAATCTTAGAGCACTTATTAAGGGGGAGTTCACTCTATGGCTAGGACTTGTGGAACTAACTTTTGAGGAATGGATGTAGTTTCACCTTCTTGAGAATGTGTTTCTCAAAATAAAATTGTGCCTATATACAATTGTCTATTTTAAGGCATTAAGGTCGCTAGAGGCAAAGGTATGGATTTTTGGTAAATCTTTTAATCCCGTCAAGCATCTAGGGCTTTATATGCTAGATTGTGCATTTGATTGAAATAAGCTAGATTTTTGTGAAAACTCAACTAGATGTTCATGTGTAGGAGTTTCCAAAATTTATCTGAATTTTGGATCTCTCGGACCTCTCATTCTCATTTGTGACTATAGTTGTTTGGTTGAATGTTGGCTAGTCACAAGTGAAATGACTCTTGAGTCCACTTAAGCTATTATCTCTCAAGGATATATCTCGAGTAAATTTGGATGGATCTCTTGTCAAAGACTGAATTGAGACTTTGATCCAAAGTTATGAATTTTGGAAAATCTAAAAAAAATTGAGAAAGATTACTTGGACTATGATTCTTTGAAGTGCTAATGTTTATTGGATCTTATGACACCAAAAGTGGATTGAATGGAGCATGGTCCCTCATATGTGATTGAATAAAAGTTTGGAAAAGGAGCAGTAACAAATTTGGATACAAGATGAAAACTTCGTAGGAGAGGATACCGCTTATTGTCAGGCAAAGCCGGGTCGAGCCGGTAGGCTGAGCCTGGCCGAGCCGACAAAGTCGGCAGGTCGCCGCCAACCGGCCAAGCCGATTTTCTCGGCAAGGCAGTAAATGTGGAATCTTACCTCTTCAACTCATTCTCTCTCCTTCATTCGACTCAAGAGAACTTCTTCACTTCTTCCATGGTCGACGCCACCCCTCTCCTCCTCCTCCTTCCAAATCCCCAAGTGCAAAGTAAGAGTAAAGAGTGTGGAGAGGAAAAGCTTCTCAAAGGATTGGTGGCCGGTTCCCCATCCCGCCAGGGCCGATTCATCCCTGCTCATGGACTCCCTCATCCTCCCAAGGTTTGAATCTTGTTTTTGCTCGATCTATGGATTAAAGAAGTTTCGATCAAAACCCTTGGGTAGGATTGTTTGTTATGTAGTCTAAATGTCGTGCCTAAAAGGACTTGAGAAAAGATTGGAGATTTGTGGAGAAATCATGAGATATGCTTGCACTTTGTGTGCTGCCCGTGTAACTCGGCTAGGCCGGCCGTGTGGGTCGCTGCATCGACTTGGCCGGCTAAGCCGGCTTGCTTGGCCGGCTAGGGTCGGTTTGTGCCGGAACTTGAAAAATCCCATCCTATGCAGCAATTGTTTTATGTCTCAATGAAGTATATAAGTCACTATGGCATCTCGTAGAGGTCAAGACATACACATACATATATGATGAAATGAGTTATCACACTTCTTGATGAATATGTTGGAACAAATCAATTATCTTATTAGCTCTATTTATCACTGCAAGATGGTTTAGTGGTTGAACATTGTGTATCATGGCTTCTTAGTGATGCGATAGCTTCTCTAAATCATTTGCAAATATCTCAGCTTCAATATCTCTCCAATGTCCTGGCTATTAAAATTCTTGGAGGATAAAAAATCTATATCACCATGAGATCTTATACTTGCAATGTGTGTCCGTGATCTCAGGGGGCAAAAGCAAGGATGGACAGATTTGGTAGAGCAAACTTTATCAAAGGAGAAGAGATGATGACGTAAATGTGAGACCCTGCAGGTTATGTTGACCCTCAAAGTTGATCTATTGGGCCGATAAGAGATGCAAGGGCAAGCACATCGACATTCCAGAAAGCATAGTGCCGCAGCCAGATCGTAGAGTCAAGGACAACATCTCGCAGTAAGATTCAGCAAAGAGCTCTCTCGAGGCACCATGACTATAGAGGGCGACACGCCTTAGTCCTCGATGATGATGATGAGGTTGATGATGAAAAATTACAGAATTAATCCTCATGATGCAGAGAAGAGGAAGACCGTGAGATGCTTGGTCATCTTGTTGCAAGGTGCTTCGTGACCCAATTCTCGGGCCACAAGAAGAACGCCTATGCAATCCAGGGGCTTGGTGCCCATCGCCAGCACCCACCACTAGACAGAGGGAGGCTATCGCCAGCCTCCAAGGGCCTCTGTGCCTCGGACAGCAGGGACAGCTTTGTGGAAGACGCATGGTTCTACCTCGCATCGCCTTGGAAGAGAACCCATAAATTACGTAGTTGGTGGAATGACAAAAGAGGTACAAAGGGAAAGATCTATTGATCCCATGACAAGAACCAAATGCTACGATAGCAGATTTAGAACTCGTTTAAAGAAGACTTCTATGAGACAGCCTATCTATGCAAAAGTACATCGAGTTGTAGAGTCTCGCACATTGATTGGGAAGTGATGGCTAGTTTCCATGATGAGATCTTTGACCAAATTGCTGAAGCCCGTGAGACTAAGGGATTGAAAAACATTATGGCATACAAGCATGACCCGGAACATAGAGATAATAGCTCGCTTTACGCCACCGTGTACTTTGATGAAAGATCTCGAAAATATGAAAGAATGGGTGCTTCACTTTATGACCGAGGAGATCGATATTCTATCACCTATGAGAGGTTTGCTCGCTTGTTGGGGTTTCCAGAGGATGATCTCGACTGGACCGGATTCATGATGAGACTACTCTGGCATTAGTCAGACTAGCTTCATGTACCCTCCTGGATTCAAGGGTGTGCTTGGAAATGTGCAAGGTTTATACACCTATTACTCCACCCTTAACAGAATGTTCAAAAAGACTATTTACTTGAGAGTTGGGGATAACAAATCTGTGGTAAAATACATGCGAAACCTACTTGCAAGAATGAAGGAAGGAGCACTCAGGTTCAGTGTCTTTGCCTTTATTTGGGATGATATAAAAGAGATATCCTGCAGCCCTCAGAAGAGTTGTGGCCTTGCACCCTATATCATGAGCATGATTGAGACAAGCCACAGCATCACATTTGAGAAAGATGGGATACATTCACCTCTTCAAATTTACACCCACCAAGAAGCCTATCTTATTTCAAGCAAACTCCCACAGTAAGAAACACCAAGCCGGGTGCACCCACAGCTCAGTGCACGCCGATGGGTTAGGTGTGTGCTACTCATCGCAGTACATCATGTGCTATCTCCTCACAAACCTCCGCCTCCCGCTTGTGTGGGGCTCTCCTGAGTATGCTTATGCCCAGAGAGAGAGTCTTCTTCTATTCTCAATGTGCTTAAGTCAATATTCCGCATGTGCAAGCGTACCGATGAGAGAACTCATAAAGAAAGACAAGCAAGAAAGAAAACTACCGAGATGGTTAGAAAGAATGACGGATATCAAGGCTATGAGGCGGCAGTGTAGAGAGGATGTGTCTCCGTAGGAGATGAGTTTCAAATGTGAGGTAGAGCCCTCCCGAGTCAAGCATCGATTTTGAGACACTTATAGCACAGGGGCCACGCAAACCAGAGCGCTTTGTGCCAAGCTATAGCACCGGAGGTCGCTAGCTGGTGCATGGTTTTGGGTCGGGAGGCGCTTGGGTCGTGGTCGGCTTCACCGCAGACCATCTTCGCCTTCAATTTCGCCACCGCAAGATGGACCATTTGCTCACTCCTCACACTCTCGCTCGTGGTCACACTTTGCTCCACCACGAAGCATGTGACCTCGCCAGTTTGGTTCGGGCAAAGACTGCCCTCCTGCCGCAGCTTCAACGTGCACCATGCCTCGCCATCTCCCGTACTTTGCCTCCAGAGTCAGCTAGTATCTTTGGTCTCGCCATTCTCCTCGCCTACCTCGCATGCTAGTGCTTAATTCTCACCGGCGTAAACACATGGAGATGATGAATAATCATGCATATCAAGTTCAGCCGCGTCTTCCTCTCTTTTTGCCGAGTTGATGACAAAGGGGGAGAAGAAGGATTAAAGCTTCAAGTTCACAAAAGATCTTTTGCCGAGTGGTTGATGACAAAGGGGGAGAAGATGGATCATCGTGTATCATTATCTATCTTATCTTAGCTTGTGGACTTGAGACCTTTATTGTAATGTGTGCTACCGTGTGTCGTGTACCTTATTTTTCGTAGCGAGCATTACTCTGTTAGTGTGATATGCTTTTGTTGGTTGGTGTATTGTTATTTCTCTTTTGTTGAGTGTATATCCTGTCATATTGCATTTCACTCGTTATTTGTTGACGCACACCGCACCCCACGGTTGCAATGATGTAGGGGGAGGCTTTTCAGTTTCTTAATGTGTGCAAATGGCATTTTAGGCCACTCTCTTGAATATTATTCACCGCACATATTAAGGGGGAGCCTCACTTTACATCATTGGATCCAAAATGCTTAAAATTATATATCTTTTGTAAGCTTTAATCAAGGTTGTCATCAATCACCAAAAAGGGGAGATTGAAAGAGCATCTCGGCTTCTAAGTGGTTTTGGTGGATTGGAATGACAACATGATTAAGGGACTAATAAGTTTTGATGAAGAGTTGCGTGCTTTTATGTGTATCTAGTCCCAAGTGTCATTGGCTCAATATGGCATATTATATAAATAAGAAATGAGTCCAAGGCACGACACATCAAGATGAATTGACAAGCTTACATATTCATATATATATATATATATATATACCTAAGACTTGGTCAATCAACTTTATGATAATGAATTTCATGTGCTTTATGGATGATTCTAAGCAAGATGTGACCGGGACAGCTTGAGATGATGAAGAATGCAACAAAGATTTTAAAACATCAAACAAGCGAAGGTCATGTTGGTATAAAGGATCAAATTACTTGAAAAAATGACTATTGGTTGATATGTGGAATTCTATTCAAATAGTTTGATCAATGCAAGGTCACATACCAAGGAAACTCACCAATGACCGAAAAGTGTTGGAAGCCCTCAAATGATCAAATTGATGAAGATGGCATTGCTCGTGAAAGAGACAAGCTCAAGTGGAACTCTTAGTGGATTTCTATTTTTGAGTATAGGTTGCCGTACTATCAAGAGGGATGCAACACATTGTATCGATGTGACCTACAAAGTGCTCAAACTTACCCAAGCCAAAAATACCACAAAACCCGTGTTTGAGTCGCTTTGGGAGGAGGGTCAAATGCCTCAGCCTGCCAATAGGGCCGGCTTGGCAAGTCGGCTAGGGCCGACTTGGCCAGCCCGGGTCAACTCCAACGGCCACCTCCGTCGCACTCCAAAATGGCCAGCTGGGCCGGCTAAGTCGCTAGGCCGATTTGATCGGCTGGGGAGCCTAACGGCTAGTTTTTGAACCATCTCTTTATATACTCCATCCTCGGCCCCGGCCTTTGCCGGCTTTCTAACCTCCTTATACACCAAGCAGAGCCAAAAGAGAGACTCCAATTCACCCTTTGTGGGATTAGTTCATCCTTAGCCATATTCCTTGAATTGGAAAGCAAATCCAAGTCTTGTGAGATTGTGTGAGCAAAATCTGAGTTGAGCTTTCTCCCGAGCACTTTGTCGCAACATTCGTTCATGTGAAGCATTTGTTACTTCTTGGAGCCTTGCTCCTAGACGGCCTTAGTGGTCATCCCACCTCAAGGGTCATTAGGCCTCGCTGGGTCATCCGAGAGACGCCTGGGCGGTGCACGGCCGGAGCCGGGTGGTGGGCTCGCCTTCCCTCCCCGTAAAGGAAACAAGATTGCTTAGTGGAAACGTGGAAAGAGGTCGCTTCGGGACCCGACCGCGAGTTGGACCTAAGTGGTATCACTCATTGGCTTCCACAACGGAGACTAAGGCTTATCGGTGAGACTGAACTTTGGTCAAACAAATCTTCGCCTCCACAGTTTTGGTTTGGCTCACACTTACTTTATCCGCAATTTTTTTTATTATTGTGAACCTCCACTTGTGTCTACTTGTGTACCTTGTGTTTGTGGGTGCAGCACTCAGAACCGTAATTCCGCATCACTTTCACCCCACAAGCATTCCAAAGAGAAGAGGAAGGCAAAGAAGATCGTTGGCAAGCTTCAACGCCTTTGCAAGGTTCCCGGTCGGGGAGCTTGCCAAAGCCGCTTAAGAAACCGAAGCTTGCGGTTCGGCCCCGCTTTAGGCCAAAAACTGGCCGGGTTTGCCGAATAACCGCTTAGGCCGATTTAATTGGGCCGGGGCTTGCCGCCTAGTTGGCCGAGCCGATTGGAATCATTTCAACAGGTCCGATCTTGTTTTTTGTAGGTTAAATTTTGTTAATTGCCTATTCACCCCCTCTAGGCATCGTTTAGGTCCTTTCAATAATCCTATAATTGCCTATTTGCCTAATTGATATGGCTGCTAACCATTAGGGGACGCCGACGTAGACGTCCCGAGATTGATCCCTCACGAGTCACGCTTCGCTTAATTTATATTGATTAAGTAAGTATACTAATTAGGCCGACATCTAGCGAAAGGAGCATTTTATCAGTGAATGAACCAAACACTTTGATCTTTGAATGACTATACGTAAGGATTATATAGTAGCGTGTGTATATCTACATATTAATGTGTAAATCATCAAAAATAACAATATGTGCACATACATCCGACTCGAAAAGTCCGCTTCCGCTCGATTCCGGTCGAACCGTACCATTTCCGACATCCTAAAAAATCCGCATTCGCATCCGAACCCGTACAATATCCGATCCGATCCGAATCCGATGACTAAAAGAGGATTAGGATATGGGAAAACATTATTCCGTGACAGGTAGAAAAAGCTGCTGATTTATAAAAGAAGAAGATCACTGTGAGCTCTAAAATGGAATGACACCTCTTGCCCCGGTCGCTCTACTCATATTTGCTGAATACCTGCAGTTGTGCAGCTTCAATAGTCTTTTTTCAAGATAACGACTTAAAAACTGAATTATAAATGTTAATATAACTTAAAGTGAATTGTAAGTGTTCTTATTGTGGCATGTTAAGTATATTTTTTTCCTTGCTTGATAAGGTTACTAATTAAATATTTTTCCTAATCCTAATGTATAAATGCTCTTTGGTCTACACAGTGGAACATTCTCTTTCGAATCTATGTATAGGTGCAAATTATATAGGTACATGATACGTTACCTTATCTTTCATAATGATATAGTTGGATAATTTAGAGAAAATTATTATGGGATCAGTTTAATTTTCCTTTATAATTTGGATGTTTGAATATTTTCCATAAAGCATTACTGATAATCCCCAAATTTTTAGTTTATAATACTAATTGTCTTTTATAGTTTATAATTATCATGGTCCCCTATTTTTTTAGAATCATTAGCATGCAAACTGGAAGTAATCCAATGACATTAGTTTAATTGTCTTTTATAATTTGGATGTTGACTATTTTCCATAAAGCTTTATTGATAATCCCAAAATTTTTAGTTTATAATACTAATTGTATTTTATAGTTTATAATTATCATGGTCCCCAATTTTTTTAGAATCATTAGCATGTAAACTCAAGTAATCTAATGGCATTACTATTAAAGTGACCAAAAAATTATACATGAAAAATATAGAGATTATATAAGACTTATTTGTTTGAAGTGCTAATCCAAGAACCTTAAAATTTGCAATGAAAAATATATCTAATGCACTAAGGATCGTATCATGACTTATTTTGTTTTGCGAGGATCAAGTAAGATTACATCCCATACTCTAGGGATTGTTACTTTAATTTTTCATAATTCTTTACCTGGTCTAATGTCACAGTATTAAATTAGTACGTCCACAAAGGATGGTTTTTGTAGGTGATAAGCCGATTGATTTGTCTTTTTGTAAGATCAAAACACTGTACCATAGCTGATAAGTACAAGCTAACAGGCTGCGGTGCAATTATGGGATCTAGTAAGATGGCTAAATGTGTATATCATAGGAGAGAAATCAAATTGTAATATGGAATCTAGCAAGAGGCCAAACTTAGTACACCATTAGAAAGAAATTAAATCTGTAATGACAGGATCTAGCAAGATGCATGGCCATACCTTACCGTGTGTTTGGTTGGGGGTTGGAGCGAGCCGGGTTGGGTTGAACCGGTCCCTCACGTTTCGTTTGGATGCAATCCCAGGTGGGTTGGGTTGGCTCGAGAGGGAATATTCGCGTGAGATGTGGGTTGAACTCGGATCAAAGGGTTAGTGGGTCCCGTGACGAACGGCGTCGGTTTCTCTCTCGGCCGTGGGGCCCAGGCTGACGCCGCCGTGGGAGCTTGCACCGAGCCGCGCCGGAGAGGAGGAGGAGGAGGGCCGCCGCGGGCGCACGTAGCGGGCTCGCCGCCCCGCCGGGAGCGGCCTTCCGCCGTGGGCGCGTGGGGCAGGCGGACGCCGCCGTGGGAGCTTGAACGAGCCGCGCGGAGAAGGGAGGAGGAGGGAGGGCCGCCGCGGCGCAGTAGAGGCCTTTGCGCCCGGCGCGCGGACGAGCTCACGCCGCTCGCCCCCGACGCCAGCGTTTCGCCCATGGCTGCTCGCCCGACGTCCGGTGAGAAGATAAGGGTCACGGCGCAATTTAGTTACACTTTTCGGACTTTTATGCAAAAGTGCCATGACTCATAGGTTTTGCTGCATCTAGCCTTGTCTAATTTCTGAAAAACTCGGGGTCTTTAATGAAAATGGCCCTCACCAACGCCGTTATCTTCCCATCCAACCCATATTCTAGATTTCTTCAACCAAACATGAGATGGAGTTCCTCGCCCCCAAAATCGAGACGCAACCAAACGCCGGACGCATGGCCTCGGCCCCCCAAAAACTAGGCTGGATCCAACCCAACCCAACCAACCCTCAACCAAACACACGGTTAGGAGGTGCAACCGTTCCAGCATTCTTATAGATACCATGATGCTAGATGTTGTGTAACCGTAGTTTATGCGGTTCAGAGGCCACCTGTCTCTTTTCCTTGGTTGATAGATCTTGGTGACCGATCTCCTCTGGAGATGGATGAAGTAGCCCATAATGTTGGCACAAACCCATCCTTCTGTCCCCTCGATGCAGCTGAATTCGACGATTATGGTCGGTATATGGCCAAATGTTAGTGATCACCTCAGGACATATGGATGAAGTAGCCCATAATGCTGACACACACCCATCCTTTTGTCCCCTCGATGCATCTGAATTCGACGTTTGTGGTCGCTATATGGCCAAATGTTAGTGATCACCTCTGGACATGGATGAAGTAGCCCATAATGCTGACACACACCCATCCATCTGTCCCCTCAGTGC
>JAENPR010001368.1:0-165569 GCA_018135685.1 Themeda triandra
ATTATTTTGATGTTTAAGATTACATCGGCCTCTCCCGCATCTTTCATATCGAAATTCTTTGATAACAAAGACTTGACTTTATTGATCACATCAATGTTTGTGCCAAAGATCAATATGTCATCCACATATAAACACAATATAACTCCTCACCCCCACCATAGCGATAGTATACACATCTATCGGCCTCATTAATGGCAAAACTGCGGTAGTTAAGGTTACGTCGAATTTCTCATGCCATTGCTTTGGGGCTTGTTTCGGGGCATACAAAGATTTCAACAACCTACACACCTTGTTCTCTTGACCTTTACTACAAAACCTTTCGGTTGTTCCATATAGATTTCCTCATCCAACTCCCCATTAAGAAAAGCTGTCTTAACGTCCATCTGATGAACGAGAAGACCATTTGAGGCAGCCAAGGAAAGTAGTACTCGAATTGTAGTCAATCTAGCAACAGGTGAGTAAGTATCAAAGAAATCTTCGCCTTCTTTTTGGGTGTAGCCCTTAGCCACAAGACGAGCCTTGTACTTTTCAATCGTACCATCAGGCCTAAGTTTCTTCTTGAACACCCACTTACAACCCACGGGCTTGCAACCATAGGGTCGATCCGTTACTTCCCAAGTCCTGTTGGTGAGAATGGAATCCATCTCACTATGAACAGCCTCTTTCCAATAATCTACATCTGGAGATGCATATGCCTCGGAAATTGACTTGGGAGTATCGTCCACAAGGTATACAATGAAGTCATCACCAAAGGATTTTAACATCCTTTGTCTCTTGCTCCTCCTTGGAGCCTCACTGTCATCCTCCTCAGGACTTCGCTCAAGTGGTTGTTCATCATACTCAATAGGTGGGGTAGGTTTAGGAGGTATCTCATAAGAAAATCTAGAAGTGTTATGCATATCTTTCATAGGAAATAAATTCTCAAAGAATGTGGCATCTCTAGACTCTATAATTGTGTCCACAAGCATGTCTGGTACTTCAGATTTAACCACTAAGAATCTATAGGCAGTACTCCTCTGAGCATATCCTAGAAAGACACAATCAACCGTCTTAGGTCCAAGCTTGCGCTTTTTAGCAATTGGTACATTGACTTTCGCCAAGCATCCCCAAGTGCGTAAGTAAGAAAGTGATGGTTTTCTCCCAACCCACTCCTCATAAGGGGTTTTATCCTTATTCTTGTTTGGAACTCTATTCAGGACATGACTTGCAGTCAACAAGGCCTCCCCCACCATGCCTTGGATAACCCACAGTGTCTAACATGGTATTTACCAAGTGAGTCAAAGTGCGGTTCTTTCTTTCGGCAACGCATTTTGATTCCGGTGAATAGGAGGCGTCATCTCATGAATAATTCCATGTCCCTCACAAAATAAGTCAAACCGATTAGAGAAATACTCTCCACCACGATCTCGATCTAATTCGTTTGATTTTTCTTTCTAGTTGGTTCTCAACCTTTGCCTTATAGACTTTAAATTGATTTAGAGCCTCATCTTTAGATCGTAATAGATACACATAACAAAATCTAGATGCATCATCAATTAAAGTCATGAAATATCTTTTTCCACCCTTCGTCAACACACCATTCATCTCACAAAGATCAGAATGAATGAGTTCTAATGGTGCCAAGTGTCTTTCCTCAACCGCCTTATGAGGCTTCCGAGGTTGCTTAGATTGCACACAACTATGGCACTTCGAACCTTTGATGATGGAAAAATTTGGAATTAACTCCATACTAGAAAGCCGACTCATAGAACCAAAATTTAAGTGACATAATCTCGAGTGCCAAAGACTAGCATCATCATTTATATTGCCACAAATATGGTTTACAGACTTGTTGCTACAATCATCAAGAGAAAAACGGAACAAGCCCCCACACTCATAACCTTTACCAATAAACGAGACCATATTTAGACGGGACTACTTTATTGGACTCTAATACCACTTTAAACCCCCTCTCTACATAGAAGGGAGCCGCTAACAAGATTCTTGTTGATAGATGGTACATCTTTGCCGTACGTTCTTTAGTTGCACAATCTTTCCGAAGTAAACTTCAAATTAATCGTGCCTACACCTCGAACGAAGCATGCGACCCATTTCCCATCAACACGGAAGATTCTTGGGCGACTCGATAAGAAGTGAACAAGGACTTATCAAGCACATACATGAACATTAGCTTTGTGTCAAACCACCAATCGGTAGAACGACACCTTTGAAAGAACAATGGGTAAGTTGCCATACCCGGATGTTCCATCTCCAGTGTCGCTAATGGTCACGACATTTACTGACTTCTTTTGTTCCTGACTAGCCTTTCTTCCTTTGCGGTTTGGGCAATCCTTTGCCCAGTGACCGATCTCACCGCACACAAAGCAAGGCTTGTCCCCAATGCTCTTCTTCTTCTTCTTAAAAGTGGTGGTTTTGAAAGGCTTTGTTTTCCCTTTGTTCTTGCCATGAGGGGACTTCTGCACCAAGTTGGCGCTAGGCTAACCCTCGTCTCCTCTAGGGTACTTATCCTTTGCCCGAGCTTTCTCCTCAACATCAAGAGACGCGATTAAGCTCTCAACAGATATCTCTTGCCTCTTGTGTTTCAAGGCAGTGGCAAAGTTGCTCCAGGAAGGAGGCAACTTGGCAATAATACCACCAGCCACAAATTTGTCAGGCAAAGTACACTTGAGGAGCTCAAGTTCCCTCACGATGCACTGTATTTCATGAGCCTGCTCAACTACAGATTTATTCTCAACCATCTTGTAGTCATGATAGGTCTCCATAATATACAATGCACCGCCTGGGTCAGTTGCACCGAACTTAGCATTTAGTGCATCCCACAACTCTTTTGCGTCTGTTATGTGCATATACACATCAACCAGACGATCGGCAAGAACGCTTAGAACGCATCCTACAAAGAGCGTGTTGGCATCCTTGAACTCTTTCTCCTTATGCGGAGTTAGGGTTCCTTCGGGCTTGCCTTCCGCAACCTTGATAGACATTCATAGCAGTTAGCCACAGGGTGACCTTTGCTTGCCACCTTTTAAAGTGCACACCGGTGAATTTCTCCGGCCTCAGCGCATCGGCAAATCCAGCCATCGTTAAACCAAAGTGCCTAGAATAAGGTTTTTGGAATGTTGGAAGTTTAGGCAGTTTTTGATTTAATTTAATTCCAGAATATATCATGACAATAACTACATAAATGATGACTATGAACCACATGTTCAAATAGTAAGAACAAACTTCTCGATCTCTCGGAGAAGCCAACGGTTGACGAAGACGTCTTCACGATCACCGTTTCTTAAGAACTCAATGAAGATGTTGTCGAAGTCCTTGCCGAAGTCGATGAAGAAGCCAAATGAGCGATCGCGTTAAACGCTTTCCAAAAACCTTATTCGCCCTCTCCCGTGCGGGATCTCAGGACGAGGGTTTCGGAGACCCGCTCTCCCTAACAACGTTACGTCGTCGCGGGGATGGGGCAAACTACTTGTGGCAACTCGAACTAGGGAACCGGCAAACACTTGTGTTCTCACTATTGATTGTATGGCATTACTTGTGTCATCCCAATGACCCATGCAAGTCTATTTATAGACTTACGAACCGTCATATGAGAAGGATCTAGAGTGCAACTCATACTTATCTAGACAACTCATACTCATCTAGACATTAGCTAAGATTCATGTATTTACAACTCATTATCAAGTTCAATTTTACTTTCTCCTTATCAAGCATGTAGATGTTTCTACTAACATCATGAGTTATCTACATCTTTCATGGATCATGTGATTAGCAAATCCAAATTGATTCCATACTCATGAGATTAGTCAAATCCAAATTGACTTTCTCTTCATGAGATTAGTAGAATCCAAATTGACTTTCTCACATGCTTTGGCCCTTTGAGATCTTTATGAACTCCAACACGATGGAGGAGCACACGTGTGAGCGGCGGCAGTGACGGCGTGGCCAGGCAACTCGCCCCTCCTTTCTCCGGGATTTCCGGAACTCGCGACGGCAAGTCGCCACCGCCGCTGCCCCACGCACTCCAGGCGAGGCCGCCGAGCCGGCCGTGTCCCGAAGAGGAGACGGTCGCCGACTCCTACACACTACCACGAGGCGCCCCTGCGCCGCGAAGACGACGAACCGTAGCGCCAAGGACGAGGCCGCCGCCGGGGCTGTAGATGCATCGGTCGAAGGCTCCGTCTGAGGCTGCGGAGGTGAGGGGGAGGCGGCGATCTAGGCATGTGAGGCGGGGGCGGGGTCATCGGCGATCTAGGCTCGTGCAGCGGCGAGCTGGGCGAGGGTGAAACTGGCGTCTCCTCCCGTGTGGGTCAGCGATTGGGACGTGGGGTCGGTTGTCTCCCTGGTCCGGTTCGGGTCGGTTGTCTCCCTGGTCCGATCCGCGTGGGTCAGCGACGGCGGGCACGGAGCAACGCTCGGGCTGGTCTCGGGACGCGCGCTGGGCTCGGTGACTAAATAATAATCAGTCCCCTAGGGACTAAATAGCAGCTATATATATATATATATATATAGGGTCGAACTATTGGGAGCCCAGGGCTTCCAATAGTTATGGAGAGCCCTAGCCACCCCTGCCAGCCCAACCATTCAGGTGCTGATGCATTCCGGTACTGACACACGCAGGTGGGAGGACCCTCCAGACCCAGCAGACTGGACGCGTAAAATTTCAGGCCAAACTGCGTATAAATGTTTTTGTTGCGACGGCGCATACAAACCTGTGGTCGAGTGAATCAAAACCAGTTCGCTGCCGCATACAACCTCTCCCCGTCGGCCGGCTGTTCCACGACATAAAACGATGCGAGCCGACGCATCGACACATCTTCGACATCAACGCGCCAACTCTATTTTCTTTCTTTTTTCGCTATAATTCCTCAAAGAAGCATCCGATTCAGAAATGGTTTTCACCATTAAACTCCTGACATTTTTGTGCACAATTCAAAATCTATTGTGAATATATTTTTGAAATTTTTTGAAATTCATAAATTTGAAATTTGAATCATGCATGTGATGGCCGATTCAATGCATATAGTCACTATTCGAAATGTGTATAAACGTTTTTGGGACCAACGTTGCATAAAATTCATATGGTTGAATGTATAATAAATAGTTTCTTACTGTGTAAGAACCTCGTACCCTAGTATAAAAACACGGAGAAGATACAAAAATTTGAAATTTGAAAACGACGGCACGTTATGGTTGATTAGATGCATATAATCTCTCATCTCCTACAAAATTTAAAATTTGAATCACGACACTTGAATCATAGAACTTGAAGGTCGATTGGATGCATAGAATCACTTACTAAGATGTGTAAAACAGTTTTTGACATCGACGTTGCGTAAAAATTCCTACAATGCATACAAATCTGTCCCGACATTCAATAAAATGTGCTCCAACTAGAAATTGTTTTACAACAATGAAGTGTACAAAAATAACTGATCCAATAGTGTATAGAACTATGTAGAAGCTTACAGATAATTGTTCTAACAACGTATGTCAAAAAGTGTTCTAAGAACTACAGTAGTTCTTAGATAGAAGTGTTCTCTGACAATGTATACAGACTTATTTGGAATTAGAAATTTGAATTCAATTAGATTGGAAACCTATGTAACTAAGCATAATCGTAGTTTCACCATGCATCTAAATCCTATGCTTTCCAGTCGCTGGCCGCGCGGCCACCTTGACGCAGTAAGCCATCCATGCGGTCGCCGTCCGAGTGGCCACCCCAACCCAATGCAGTAGGCCGTCCTTGCGGTCGCCATCAATCCGAGCTACTACGTAGCTCTTCATTTCCTAAAATACAAACCTGCAACCAAATCGGATAAAAACATCACTGAAAAAATTATCATAAAAATATCTCGCTAAAATGCACATGGATCCAATAACATAAAAAAATTGTGTGGCAGTACAACAAAGTGTTCTAGAAATGCATGGGAAAGTACTCTAACCATGTATAAAAATTGTGTGGTAGCGGAAAAATGTATTCTAACAATGCATACGGAGTACTCTAACCATGTATAAAAATTGTGTGGCAGTGCGCAGCAAATTTGCTCTAACCATGCATAAAAATTGTGTGACAAATATATAAATGTCGTCCAACAAATGTATGAAATTTTATTCCAACAATGTATAAAATATGCTCCAACATTGTATCGAAATGTATTTGACAGCCCCAACCTAAACAATGTGGGGGGATTGTTTTATCAAAAATGTGACAGCCCCAACCGAACCCATTTCCTCTCACTTCAAGAACGTATAATTAATAGAGAAACAGTGCATAGAACCCAAAAATAGCATGCGATCAGCCTCGTCGGCAGAACCATATGCATAATTAATTGAGAAACAATGCATAGCACCCAATAAACCCTCCTGTGGGTGATATTTTATTAAGCTATGCATACAACAATTTCTCAAAAACTAACAGTGTATAAAATTATTTAGAAGCATACATAAAACTATACAAACTTATGCAAACAAACTATAACAACTTGCGAAAACAATGAAGATGAACTATGCACGAACCACAAACGTGGATTTTAGTATCTCTAGGAGAAACTGATGTGGAATCTATCCCAACATCGGTGAAATCACAGTTCCACCATACGTACAAACCTATGCTTGCAAGGAAAAAAAATTCCAAATGAACACTACTGCTATCTAGCCACCAATTGACATAGAGTGCTTCAACAATGTGCATAAACATGTTCTACAAGTGCTCCGCGAACCACACACAACACCTCCGTCGGATCAAGACACCTCCGTCGAATGAGGACAAGCGCACTGCATACAAACATTTTCGATCTCTCAATTGTGCCATGCATACAAACCGCGACAACACATCAAATCAAAAACTATAAATGCATAGAGAACATGCATGCAAACAGTTTCGGTGTCTAAGTCTCACCATGCATACAAACCACCCATCGTGGCTTGCAACGCCGGCCAATGGATATGGAAGGGACGCTGCCACTGCATACAAACTGCATGTCATGGTGCATACATGACATAAAACAATGCATAAATTGAGGAGGCTCAGATCACAAGTTAGGGGTTTATATGCATAGTTTCACAATTTCACCATGCATAAAAAACTATGCTTGAAACAGTCGTCGTTGCAGCCTCCTCAAACCGCCAGGATCCCATAGCCAAGCTCGCTGTGGCATCTACACCACCGCAAAATCAAATCAAAAGCGAAATAAAAACATGCATATGCATATAAACTGTGGCACAATATGCATAAAAATCAGAAAAATATGTTTTTACTCGCTTCCATTGGCAGATCAGTGCACACCATGAGTTGGGGAAGGTAAGAGAGTTGGGGAAAGCACAATCGAGGTGCAGTAGCTCGATGGGGTACACGAGATCTATAGCAGGACAGGTGGGGGAGGGCGTGGCAGCAGCCACCACCGCCGACGAGGAGCTCTAGGTCGCCGTCGTTCCAGCTGCGGACACAAGCTCGCTAGGGTGGACGAGATGCGGGTCTGTGCCACCGCGGCTCAGGGCGCTGCTCAACTCACTAGTAGGGAAGTTCTCTTCGATGACCTTCCCCATTGGTCACTGAAGATGCTCGAATGGTCATAGAGATTAATTTGTGACGATTTTGTGACGAAAATGACTTGGTCATTGATGGCGCGTCACACATTTTCTCTTGTGACCAATTGGACATTTTCGTCACGGATGAGACTTAAATAACAAAGCCAACTTGGCTCAGTGGTAGCACTCCTACCTGTGTTGCGTTTGGTCGCGGGTTCGAAGGCTCACGGGATCATCTTTTTTGCCGCAGGATAAAAAGCCTGCGCGATTAAAACAAAGGCGAATTGGGCTGGGTGGGCTGAAACGAACGCTGCTCGGTGCGGGCCGATTGCCCCTATTTGGCCTAATAGCGGTGACAGCATTTGACGAGCCGAGCTAAATAAGAGTATTGGGCTTGGGCCTCATTCCTTGGCTAAATAAACTGAGGAAGCGGGACATTTTACCACAGGCCGAGGCCTGCTCCGCCCGTTGTGGGTTTGGGTCCCCTATTTTTTTATTAAATCAAGAAAAAATCCCTAAAAAATAAAGAAAAATAGTATTTTTCATAATACTATAGTATATATACTGAGCTAAATTTTCAGATAATTTTTATTTTTCATCAAGTCAGGAACCAGAGCTAACAAATGAACATGACATATCATGTGTGTGTTTTTTTTTGAGATTGACATTTGCGTTAGTAAATATAGACATTTTTTTGCATGTGTCAATGTCACCGACGTGATATTGGGCTAAACCACGCCATTTTGCTTGACGTGACTCGTATATAAGTGTGCAGCCAACGACATGAAGTGTTGCTAAAAAAATAAGACCGACGTCGTCAGTGCGAGCGGGACCACAACTACCAAAACTATTATGTGACGATTATGTTTCGTCATTAGGTGCGCGAAATGAGGCAAATTAGCTATGACGATATATCAAATCTCATCTCTGACGAATCTGTTTCATCATTGGAGTGTAACTCACGTTCAGCACGATCTATGACGATTTCCTTGTGTTGTTCTATGTCGTTCCTTTCATTTTCGTCACTAATTTTCAAGGCAAATCTTCGTCCTGGTTACTTATGACGTGATACTAAACTTTTCGTCATAGAAAGATACCATTGTGTGACGAAAGTAGCCAGCGTCACGAGCAAATCGTCACCGATGTTCACATTCCTAGTAGCTGCCCTGGGCCGCCGCAGATCGGGAGATCGGTGCCGTCGCCAGGTCGAGGGTAGGCCAGAGCCGCTGCTTGGGGAGGGCACGACAGCGGAGCTCCGGCGCCGCCACAGATCGGGAGCCGCTGCTCCTCGCTCGCCGCGGGACGGGTGGATTGGGGAGGACAGCGCAGGTGGGGCCGCGACGGGGAAGGGGCGAGGTTGTCCTGCCACTTCGGCGCCCGTGCAACCAGATGCCGCCGGCTGAGGAGTCCGCCACGGCCTCCCGTTGGCGTGGGCGGAGCCACATCCGCGAACGCCGCTTGGGCGTCGGGATGCCGTTGTGTGTCGTGGTGGGGCAGAGTGCCCGGCCACGATGTGGAGGAAAGCCGCGCCTACAAACGCCGCTGGGCCTCGCCGCTCGTCGCGCAGCCAGGCGCCGCTTGCGGCTCAGGGACGGGCGGGGCTCACCGCCGCGGGTCGGCGAGTCTGCCCCGGCCCTCCGGCCAGGGGAGGGACCGCGCGTCGATGGTCTCGCGCACCACCAGCCACCGCCGTCGCCGGATGAAGGGGGTGGTCCACGCCGCCGCCAGTCTGGGACCTCAGCAGAGCCGCGCCGCTGCCGTCGCCCATGAGGCCGTGCCGCCGTCGCAGGTTGTGGAGAGGGCGGGGCCGCGCTGCCTCTCATCGGGGAGGGCGCGGGCGGAGCCGACGTTGGTGCTCTGCCCGCGATCGAGTGAGAGGGGCCCAGGATCGACGAGCGCGGCTGGGGCCAGGCAGGGGGTAGCGGCCAGGGGTAGGATGGATGGGTGGGGGATTAGGTTATGGCTGGTGCCGGCGATTGTTGGGCCTGGTGGGCCGGAAATTTGGCCAGTGGGCTGACGGGTTGGGTGGGAGGTGGCTGGTCGAGTGGGAGCTGGTTCCACCGAACCAGGGAAGACAGGTTTGGGCTGGGGCTCTCCATTGCTTATTGGAAACCCAGGGCTCCATATATTATATATATATATATATATATATATATATATATATATATATATATATATATATATATATATATATATATATATATATATATATATATATATATATATATATATATAGATAGCTGAGCCCTTATTTTTTGGACCCGTTTTTTGTTCAGATTCTTTTTTCCGGCGCCGTCAGTTCCTCGGTGCCCATGCGGCCATGCTCCGTTCGTTCGCGCAAGCGCAGCTACGAATTGGTAGTAGGCGGCAGCGCATACGAATGACGAGCTATTTCATGGCATGCCCCCTCCCGTCCTCGACTCGTGGCAGCGTCCCCTCCGTCCCGCTGCGGCGCCCAAGCACCATCGCGCGCGTGCGGGCGTCCGTCCTCGACTCCATCGGTGGCGGAGGCCACTCCCGCCCTCACCTCCCCGCCCGCTTCGCCCAACGACCATCGCAGCGGCGCTCGTGTCCCCAATCGGTGCTCGGCCTCGGCGGCGGCGGCCCCTAGACGCAGCGTCCTTCCCTCGGTGGATCGATCGCGACTCCACTTCAGCATGCCCCTCCGATGGTGGCAGCGGCATGGATCCGACGGCGGACTCAAGCAGTGCCTTCCCATGTTCAGATCCGGTGTTGGTCGGGGCATCACCATCGTCCATCCTCCCGGTGGTGCCTGGAACCAAGGTGGGCACGGTCTTGTGCTACGGGACAGGACATCTACCGTGGCGGCGGCACCTCCATACGTTCGTCAGGAGCTCCTCAACCACTTCCTCGCTGGCGGCCTCCTCCGACCCGGGCTCATCACTGGACCGGCGGCGGGCGTCCAGCCACTCCCGGATCGGCGACGAGGCTTGTGTCGTCATGGGTGGGTCGCGTCGAAGCCCGCACACCAGCTTCATCGGTCGAGCAAGGCCACGGGATCCAGGTATGGATGGTTCAGAGTTGATTATTGATTTCTTCAGCGGCAGTCTGCTGTCTCACATGATATATATTTCTATTCTCTACCTACCAATTTGTTTTCAGGTCGGCAAAATCATTTTGTTTTCTATCCTATCGATGATACATCTTTGGCTTCTCAGAGGATCCCAAATCAGTTTGGCTTCTCAGTGGATCCAATCTAGTTTTAGTGAGATGCATGACCATGATCTATTGAAGTATCGATATGGACTCTCTTCTTTAGCTTCTGTTAAATTTTAGTATATATTATACTCTCTGTAAAGAAATATCTGTTTCATAATCATAATCATTATAAACTTGTATGTACTCATTATCTCATCATTTATTTATGTGCCCATACTCCTTGACGAGGTATACTTATATACTCTGTTTTCCAAATGACATACTTGCGATACATGGTTATGTATGTGTTCATCCTCTCCTGAGAGCCATATATGTGTATGTGTATACGCATATACTCTACTATAGCAGCACGTATGCACTCATATTCAAGTATATGGACTAGTATTTGTTTATACCATTCTTTTTAACGACGACCGTGTGTGCAATAATTTTAAAAAATATATGCTAATCGACGTCGTTAACCAAAGGTGGCCAGCTTGTTAGTACTTATACTAAAGTATGAATACATACACATGGCCGCAAGAAGTATCCATACATATATACTTCTAAATGTATGTATCTGAATATACTCACTTTATATACTCATTTTATAAAGTATGAATATACTCCTTCAAAATAAAGTATGTATACATATGCTCCTTTAAAATGACGTATGAATATCTACTTATACTATGAAAATAAAATATGAATCTGTATGTGTATGTACTGATACTTGTCAAAAAGGTATGTCTGCATACTTCTAAAATCACCGCAAGTATCGATACATATATTTCTAAAAAATTAGGTATACACACATACCACGGGTGTACTAGTACAAGGCATGCATACGTCACCTTCGATCAGCCACAATTTTAAAATCGGGACAAGCAACCAGGCGACGGAAATCACGTGATCAGTTATTCCTAAATGGGTTTGGTTTGCAGCTAACGGGCCGCACCTCCCGGCATCCCTCTCTGTTGACGGAACGAGCCAAACGGTGTTTAATACATGGTGGGAGTAAATACTCGTGAGAGTATAAAACACCTGTCCTATATATATATATATATATATATATATATATATATATATATATATATATATATATATATATATATATATATATATATATATATATATATATATATATATATATGTTCTGCAGCTGGCTACAGAATAACTTATTCTGTAGCCACTTTGAGTTACGATAATTACTATGCTAATTTACGAGATTATAGTAACTCCTTCCTTTGTGATTTACTATAACATTATGGTAAATATCTCTATGTGTTATAGTAAACCAACTATCGTAAATATGTATTGGCATTATCGTAAATCAGTGTAGGAAATTATCGTAAATGAAGGTGGCTACAGAATATCATATATATACCTTGTACCAGCAATAAGAATTTGTGACTCATTGGGCTACAAAATCTTGAACCATTTACTCCTGCAATGCTGGTATGGCAAATCACATCTTAGAATCTTCTCCATTAAGCAACTATCTTTTGGGGAATATAATAGGAAACATTCAGATGCATGCTGAAACACAATATGTTGAAATGTACCTTCATCAGGTCATGTTAAAGCAGGAAAATGTGCAGGGCAAGAACAATGGATACACACAGTAAAGTCCAGGCAAGAGCAACATTTAAGTAGCCATTGTCCCGAAAAATCAAGAATCTGGCCAGCAAATTTCATTTGTTTTATCTTCTTGTACTGCAATTGCAATGTAGTGACCAACTGAATCACTTCATAAAAAAAAAAGCTTGACTGTTCTTAGTAGTTACCTTTCTGATGTTTAGCCTTTTATCAACAACAAGTTTATGAGGACCTCCTTCCCTTTGCTCAATATCTTCACTGCTTAGAAAATCTCATATACAATCAGTTTGAACATTAGTTTCAGTCAAGCCATCCTTTAGCCATGACAGGCGAGCTGTAGTTTCAGTTTTCAAACATTAGTTTCAACCAAAAAAAAAAAAAAAGAGGAATGTACTGCAACAGTCTAGAACTGAACTCAGTAACTCAGCCTATTGGTCCTGTACGTTTGTTACAAGCAGTGAGCGTCACAGATTAAAAAAAAAAGATGTTGGCATTGGTTGTCATTCGGTTAATTTCAGTCTATCACCAAACTGAAACGTGTTGTTGGATAAGTAAAGAAACAAATGAACAGGCTTGATAAAAAAGGGAAGCAAGTAGGAAACGAACTCATTATCGACGAGGGAAGCAAGTACTGAGGAGGGATTGAATTTCACTTGCTATCACATCTGCATTGCATTGATTCAGTCCAGACACTGAAACGCTGACAGGAGGTCGAGGAATCTATGAAAGCAGTCGAAGGTGACCTGGCGACGTGACGGACATCCGTGGGGTAGCTGATCTCCATCCCCCAAAGCACCGCCGTGGCATCCTCCTCCTTCCCCGCCTGCGACCTGGCTCCAGCGGCCTCGTGCTCCCCCCGGCATGCCCCCACAGAGCACCGCACGGCTGCGAGCAGCCGCTCTAGCACCACCGTGCAGGAGGGTGAGGTAGCGCGGGCGAGCGTTGGGAGCGTGGGAAGGGCCGGTCGTGGGCGAGCGAGGGAGCCCCGCGCCCGCGCGTGAAGGGCTGGGTGGGGTGAGCGAGCGAGCGAGGGAGCCTACTCACTCGAGTACTTGATCAGGATAGGCTGCGGCCCTGCGGTCGAGTACTCGAGGGTCTGTTCTGAAGATTTCGGAGGCCTTTTGTGCAAGAAGAGATAGGCCAAGACAGGTGTCCAGCCATGCAAGGGCCACCGAGGCTTCTAAATTCTGTGGTTGAAGCGGAGTCAGAGGGGGTTTTAATAACCCCGATATGCATAAAATGGGTACAGATTTAGAGAATAGAATATAATATAAACGGCACGGTAGACAGAAGATTTTATTCACCAGCACGTACTAGACAAGAGAGCAAATGGTCTTCGCGCGCCTCCACTGGCCCTAAATTAAATTAAAGGATGGAGAAGGAGCCTCACATCAACTTCTACTCAAATCACTTATCATTCCCCAAAGCAGATTCCAGAGACGAAGACCGTCTCTTGATCATCATCTATCGATCTCTCTCTCTCTATAAATAGGCCTCTTCCGTTCCATCATCCTCTCACAGTACAAACCACATTTGAGCTCTCAAAATATCCTAACCAAGCTCAACAAGCCCTAGCAGTCCTTTTGCCCAGATTAAATCATACCGTGTCCAATATGTCTAGGGACCCATTGATCGTCGGGCATGTTGTGGGGGATATTGTGGATCCCTTCATCACAACTGCGTCACTGAGGGTGTTCTACAACAATAAGGAGATGACAAATGCTTCTTCGCTTAAGCCATCTCAAGTGATGAATGAGCCAAGGGTCCACATCAGTGGCCGTGACATGAGGACCCTCTACACACTTGTAAGTGTGTGGTTGTCATTACATTTTACTGGTTAATTCTTGTTTCTTGTGATGATAATATGTAGATTCTTGGTTTCTCCTTTTATTTGGCTCAAGTTTCATATCTTGGCTATATATATCTATACTATTAGTTGACCTAGCTAGTTCAGGATATGTCTGTAAGTATCTTCTACATCCGTGATGATAATAATAGATAAAAAGCAAAGAATATGTTTTTTGTGAACTCTCAAGCCCTTTTGTATGCCTTTAAGCTGATAAGACTAACTGACCTATCATATTTTCTATAAGGTGCAATTTTGGATCATACAACGATTAATGATCGTTGTTTAGTAAGGTTAAACGCCCATAAATATTGACCTCAGTGTCTTTATGTAATGTTTTCTACACATATTGTCTATCTATATATATATACACACTCGTGTAACAATGCAAATAAAATGCATTAGTGTATCAAAGAGAATATGTCAATTGGAGACCTGATTCCGAGCATCTCCAACAACTCCTCAAATCAAGTTGCTATCCTTGTAAATTTGGCAAAAGCACAAAAATCCCTCTCCAACAATTTCTCAAATGAACTTGCTATTTATTCCAAGTTGCTATTCAGGGGTGTCGCACGCGGAATCCGCGCGCGATGTCTACTTGCTATCGCGATTTTTCGGCCTCGTCCCGCCCGACCACGTCGTCTCCCGCGCCGTGCGCCTGCTGCCAGCTTGCTCCGCTGTCCCGCCGTGCGCCGTCCGTCCTGCCGTGCGTCCCGCCGTGCGCCGTCTGTCGTGAGGCCATCCGTCCGGCCGTCCATCCCACCATGCGCCGTGCGCTTGCTGCCGGCTTGCTCTGCCATCCCGCCGTCCGCCGTCCGTCGCGAGGCCGTTCGCTCGTCCATCGCGAAGCCGCCCGGCGGCGAAGGAACGAGCCCCTCCTCTGTTCCATACTTCCATCCATAGCACAAGGGTGCTAACCTAATTTTATTACTCTTCTTGGATATTTATGCAAAAATGCCTAGACTCAGAGGTTTACTGATATAGGCTTGGTTAATTCTAAAAAAGTCTAGGGGCTAATCTGCAAAGTGCTCCACCTGTACCGATCACAGCCTTTTCTGTTTTGGCAAGTTGAATATAGGGAACTGTTGGAGATAGCTTGTTTTTAACTTGGTATATTCTTTTAGCAACTTGTCAAAACACAACATTTGGCAAGTTAATTTTACCAAATTATTGGAGATGCTCGCTAACCTATTTCTATTTATCATGTTCTAGGTCATGGTGGATCCAGATGCACCAAGCCCCGGTAACCCTACTAAAAGAGAGAACCTTCACTGGTAAGCTCTCTGTAGCTTTGTCCATGCCGTCGGGTGGTAATCCACTGGCACTTTCCATCACTAGTTCAGAACTGAGCTACAATCCCAGTTGAGAAAGGGATTTAGTCCCGGTTTCCCAGCCGGGACTAGCTTTAGTCCCGGCCGGATCAGGGAACTGGGAGTGAACGGGGCCTTTTAGTCCCAAGTGAACGGGGCCGTTTAGTCCCAGTTGGTAACAAGAGGCCTCCAAGCCGAACCTGGGAGCGGGCACCTTTAGTCCCGGCATGTAAAACAAACCGGCACTAAAGGTCCCTTTTCCTTTTTATTTTCTTTTCTTTCATGGTTTCTTTTCCATTCAATTCTTTTTCATTACAAATAGTTTCTCATATACGTATTACATGCTACTTGTATGTCTCTAAACTATACATATGTTTCAAAATAAGAATGAAACTAATTAACAATAGCTTGTATATTAGAGCAAGGTCAATAATAGAGCCAAGTACTTGGCTATAAGCCAAGTTATAAGAGCTAAGCTGTACAATAATTAGTCTTCTATTTGTCTCCAAATATTTTTTATTATTACATGTTTTCATTCTCTTCCCTATTTCTTCTCACATATATCTTTTTTGGGCCCACTACTGCTTATGCATCCGTTCCCAGCTTGGTACTTGCATAGTAGGAGCCAAGCTCTCCTCTCTCTCCTTCCTTCTCTCTTCCACATCAGCAAAAATCCTGACTAGTATTGTACCTGGTCTTAGGGCGTCTCCAACAGTATGAGCTAGCACTAGCTCTAAGCTAACACATATGGTGGAGAGAAAGACGGTTCTGAATATCGGGCTGTGAGAGAAGAGTACATCGTAAAGCGTTCGAGACTATCTCTTGAGTCCACACTAGTCTCTTGTCTTTTACACTATTTAATGATTAAAATATTTATGAGCTAGCAATAAGCTAGACCATTGGAGACGCCCTTACAATAAGATCATCCTCATTCATCGAGTTAATACAAACCGTAATAATTTAATTAAACCAAGTCAATACAGACCAGATATTCTAAATACACACCAAAGTTCGTGCAAATCTAAGTAGTTGTATGATCATTAGCCGCTTGCCTCGGATGTGCTTACCTCGGAGCACCGCCGGAATAGTTCTAGAAAAGCGAGCCATACTGGAGGGTGCGGGAGTAGGCAGCGGGCACAGGCAGAATGCAAACATGCGCGGGCACAGGCACATGGAAAGCTGCGCGGGCACAGGCGCCGAGCAGAATATATTAAAAGACTTGAGCATCGAGGCGCCGAGGATAAGATTAAATAATGAATCGATTCTCCCTTCATCTCTCTGCATACAGTAGCTCTGATTTGCACATCAACCAATCTCAGCCATGCTTCTCACGTCCAGACTTGAACTTGAGCATCGAGGCGTATTAACTGTGTGAGCTCTTTCACCAAACCTATGCTAGACAACAACACGACATACTTTTACGACCTTTTGAAAAAACGAAATGCGACATCTAAAACCGGAGGAGGGAGTATTATAACCAAATAAAGGATTATAACCAAAAAATAGTTTTAAACACAATTACAACCAAATAAAGCACACAGTTACAAGATGTACTGCTACTCAATTACAAACAAAAATAGTTTTTAAATATAATTACAACCAAATAAAGCACACAATTACAACCAAATAAAACATACAGGCCTTGTTTGGATTCCATGGCTAGAGCTAGTTTGGGCTAGTTTGCACCAAACTAGCTCAAAAGTATCCAAACAGGAGGGCTAGAGCTAGTTTTTTACAACTAGCCCATCCTAAAAAACTATCCCACCAAAGGGTGATTATTTGGGCTAGTTTGCTATGGGGCCCACCAAAAGAGCAATTAATACGTCGTTTCCCAACCACAGCGCCGCACGGGATCCCGAAGCTTCTTCTCCCGTCGCGCGCGATCGCCCTACCGCCTCCATGGCCGATCTCCACCCGCACTCATCGATCTCCAGTGGCGGAGCCAAGGGGGGGCTAGCAGGGGCCGTGGCCCCCCCTAACTTGGGGTCTAGGCTCATATGTTGCAGGTATACATGCGTTTATTAGCTAACAATAGCAAGTTTTACGTGAGCTTTTTAAACAAGTTTGCAAATTTTTAAGCAAAGAATGAGAAGCCACGTATGTCTAGCTTCATATATGTACTATATATGAGCTATAGTGTTCACAATATATACATATATGCAATATATATGCTTTATACTAGCTGTATATCCATAATATATATACATATATTTAGTTAAAAATGTCCTTTTATATTAGCTGTAGAGTTCGAGGTTTATTACATGGTAAAAACGTTGAGACTAATCAAATATACATTTGTTGTATTTTTTTGACCGAATATACATTTGTTGTATAGATTTATCGTTTGTGTTCCGGCCCCCCCCCCCCCTAACCAAAAGTTCTGGCTCCGCCACTGTCGATCTCCCTGTACACATTCATCCACGTCTCCCCTGCCTCGCCCCTCCCGCTCCAGCGCGCGAACAGCACCAGCCATGGCTCCACCGTGACCTCCTCCCTTACCACCACGTGCTCCAGCGGCGCCTCGAGGTGTAGCTCAAGTACATGGTGCGCCGGCATGGTGTCGCCGTCGGCAGCCATGGCACCACAGAAGGCATGGAGCAGCAGCTGGCACATTGTTAGCTTTCGCCGTTAGCTTTCTTGTTAGCTTGTTGACGTTGGTTGACGTCACGGTGACATCATATATGCATAAACGGCCGTTTTCCTTCACGAAAATAATTCTAGAAATACCTAAGATATACATATACACGTACATCATCACACCAACGAGCAAGCAGGGCTAGCAGACCGACAGTGCGCTTCCTCTTTGATCATGCTAGCGAGAGAAGGCCACACAAACGTTTGCCACACCAAATCTAGATAGAAACATGGTTTAAATAAACTAAATGATTGAAAAAACACATTTATTGCCAATCTAACCTTTACGTCTAAACACCTCAGGGCTAGAGTTAGTTTATGGCTAGAGTTAGAGTTAGAAATTAACTCTAGCTCTAGCCAGGCTAGAGGGATCAAACAGGGCCACAATCAGAACCAAAACAAAGTATATAATTTCAAGATGTACAACTTCCTCCTTTTTTTTATAATATATGTCGTATTTCGTTCAGGTGCACAGACCAAGGAAGAGTCAACATCTGAGATAAAGCTGGCTAGTACTCCGCGCCTGCATGCGAAATCCGATGCACGATTAATTGACTGGAGGGAACGAGGCGGCCGGGCCCAGCCGTTGCATGCGCTGTTGACGGCTGGAGAGAGAGAGCGCGCGCGCAAGGCAGGTGCATGGCCGTTTGCCTCTGGTCCTGCGCCGTTGCGCGCGCGCAAGGCAGGTGCATGGCCGTTTGCCTCTGGTCCTGCGCCGTTGCGCGCGCGCAAGGCAGGTGCATGGCCGTTTGCCTCGGGTCCTGCCTTGTTTAGTTCCTCAACTTAGGGTTGTAAAGTTGAAAAAATACTATAGTGTCACATGGAAGATTTTATTTGTATTTAGTAAAAATTATCCAAACTTTGACTAATTAGGCTCAAAACGTTCAGACGCAGAAAGACAACCTGTCCAAACTGTGCAATTAGTTTTTGATTTTATCTACATTTAGTACTCCATGTATGTGCCGGTATTTTGATGTGACGTGGAGATAGAGAGAAAACAAGGCAGGTCCTGCGCCGTTGTTTCAGTGGGGGCATAGTACTCCGTACGTGCATGAGGAGAGAGAAATGCATGCATGGATGCACATGATTGGCCGTGAGCGGGAGTGCGCCGTGCCATTCGTCTATTTTTTCAGTCTGCATGTATGCGCTGACCAACAAATGAGAGAACCGCGTCTCAAAAAGCAAACACGACACGCTTAAAAAAAAGAGGGAGTACTCCGTACTACTCAATTACAGTAAAAAAATAGTTTTTAAACTAAATAGAGCACACAATTATAAAATGTATTACTTCCTCCATTCCAAATTACAAATTGTTTTGACTTTTCATCTATTTTGCTATGCATCTAGATATAATAGATATATAACAAGATAGATGAAAAAAAAGGTCAAAGCGACTTATAGTTTGGAATGAAGAGAGTACTACGCAATTACAACCAAAAAATAGTTTTTAAACACAATTACAACCGAATATAGCACACGATTACAACCAAATAAAACACACCATTACAAAGATGTACTATTATTCCATTACAACCAAATAAAGCACACAATTACAACTAAATAATGCACAAAATCACCGCCGCCGCCCACCACCCACCGCGGCCACAGAGCTCCGTTGAGATCCTACCGTGCCCGCCGCGACCCCCTCCTACCCCTTCCCACCCCCATATTACCCCATCCCCGCCACGGCCATGGGCTCCCCCGCCCCGACCTAGCCCGGCCGCCTCCACCGCCACCAGGACGCTTAAACTGCCCTGCCACTATCCCACCGCCTGGCCTACCTGCCTCCCCCGAGCCCCTTTCTTTCTAAGCTCGCCGAAGATGGAGAAAAAAGAGAAGATAAAAAAATTGAGTGAGAATAGAACCAAACACTTGTCATTTAGGGCGTGTTTCCGCTGGCGTCCTCAGCTGCACGTGGCTCTGGCCAGCCGCCTCAGCTGCACGCATAATGCTGGGGGCGGCGCGGGCGAAGCGAGCTGCCCGGTGGACTGAGCCCGGCCGGCGAGCGCTGCCCAGCAGCCAAAAACATGCCGCACATTGATGCCACTCTTTGGCACCGGTTGCGCCGCTGCCCGACCACTCAGGCGCCGCCCGCAGCCACTCTGCTCGTGCACCTCGCCGCCTCCAGTCGCTCGGCCGTACGCACAGGAAGCAAAGAGAGAGAGAGAGAGAGAGACGTGTGGACATGGAGAAAAGGAGGGAGGGAGTGCGCGGACACATGCATGTAGTTAAATGCATGCAGCAATGTGTAAAGCCATGTGCGGCCAATATGGAAAGGTGCCTCTCTCTCTCTTTAACAAACATGTGGCCATTGACGCTTCCATTTTGTTAATTAGCTGTTCAAAAATCTCACCTCCCACCAACCAGACAGAACTAACACAAATACATGCAAGTTACAATGTAGTTACAAGCAATTACTCCCTCCGTACTTGAAAAGGTTGTCGTTTTGGAAAGCGACACGGTCTCCAAAGTACAACTTTGACCTCTTGTTTTTATAAAAATATTTATTGAAAAGTGATATATGTATACTTTTATGAAAGTATTTTTCAAGACAAATCTATTTATATAATTTTCACATCTCCAAACTCAACAATTTAAAAGTTATTCATGATTTATATTCCCAATATTTGACCCAAACCTTGTCCAAAACGACAACCTTTTAGAGTATGGAGGGAGTACAAAGTAGCGCAAGATATTATTGAGCGCTCGGAGAAGACCAAGACAGAGGGAGGGAGGCGGCTCGGGAGGGAGAGAAGTGAGGGGGCCGGCTTGCTACAAAACCCTAACTTGCGTTTATATACTGGCCGCACACATTGGGCCTCGTCTGGGCCTGCTGGGCCTCGCGAATATTAACCGAGGCGGGCCATCGGTTAATAGGGCTATTTTTGGAGGCGGATCCTTTTATAATAACTGCCTCCGTTAATGGATTTTGCGAGGCCGTTTCTTATAACCGCCTCGGCTAATAAAAAGTGACCACCTCGGTTAATGCCGGCATTAACCGAAGCGGTTGTCCTTCGTGCCCGCCTCGGAAAAAAATGAAAACACCTCGCAAAAGATTTTAGGTAGTAGTGATACCTGTAGCTGAGAAAACATAAAAAACTTGCTAGAAATTACATAAATTATATCTAACAGAACTTAAATAAACATCAAGGAAAAAACACATTTGATGCTATCTCACAAGTATAAATAAATACCTTTTGCTCATTGAAATGCCCCGGGTCCTAGCAACTGCTGCTGCTACCATCTTCACCTTGTTCGAATGGTTACTAGAACCACCAACTACAAGTAGCCTATTCTGCGGTCCAACAACAATGTCCAGTTGGTCCAGAACAAACTGAGACACTTTCTTGTTGCTACACTTATTCATTCTTCCGAAAGCACCTTGTTGTTGGAGCCATCCTACAATATATATGAACATTTAACTACAACCAACAAATACAATTCACTCATATTTGAGTATTATATTTGTCAAACTAAAAAAATCTTGCATAATTACCAACATGATGGAGTAAAAAGACAATGAAACATACAGACACTGCAAATGATTATGTGATGAACAAAGAAATGCAATAAAATAAATTATAAAATACAAATACACGGTCGCGACGCGGGGTATCATCTTGGATGCAAGTCTTTCAACCAAAGAAGAAATAAAGTAAGATTTACTTGTTGATATTTCGAATGAACTACAAAAAGGCATATGGATCTAATAAAGTAACAAACAAATGACAAAGGAAGTAATCTATCACATAAACAGTAAAAAACCACACTTGCGATCTAGGTTTCAAACTCACACCGCATATAGGTATTCCATCCATCAACCAAAAACAAACTACAAAACACCTTGCATAGCATACTAGTTGAAACCCCACTAAAAATAACAGAAACAATGAACTAGAAAAAAACAACAAGATCGAAGACACAGGATGGAGTACGAACAGACCTGGCACCGCCGTACGAGTGGAGTAACTATTGTCGCAGACCCTAACCGCACACACAAGAGAGGCACTTAAATATTTACCAACTTAAAAGAAGTAGGACACCAAGCAAAGGAAGTTACCGAAACGACAACATTAGAATAATATATATAAACAACACAAATACTGGATCACAACCATGCGTAGCAACAGATTATAACTAACTGTCATTTTGAGTTGTAACCATATTTCATTTTCACTACTATGTTCTTCTAGCAGACATCACGTAACACTTACAACTTCGTCTAGTATGTAGTTACAATTACGGACATCAAGCAATCACATTTTGCATCACTCAGTAGTACTGGAATCTAGTTAGAACATAAAACAAGTAAAGAAATAAGACAGTACATATGTGCATATACAAGTACATCACATCAAATTCCCTCAATCACAAGTTGCCTAAGTAAATTTGCACTACGACAAAACATTCTTGCAACTCCAAATACAACATGATGACTCACTCATAGTTTTAAACGAGTTACAACCTTCTAACAATTTAAGGATTAAAGATTCTACTGTAATTCAAAGAAGGATTCTTCCTGATCTCCTCATTCTTCAACTTGAGCTGCAAACAGATTACAAAAAGCTAGTTAATACAATGTTACAGTTACAATGCCAAGAACTACTCAGTTGCAAACCACTGCATATACTAGATATATGCAACAGTTCATTTGATTTCCTGAATAAACATAGTAGCAACAATGAAGCACTCACCATAGACTGTGTGTCTTGAACATGTTTTTGCACATCTGTTAGGGAGTTGTATGAACAAAGCACCAACCTAACAACATTTTGAATTCTGATGTTACCAATAAGGGTCGATGTAAACGATGACTTCATGTCAACCATAGGATCCCAGATTTCAAGAAATTTCATAACATAGATTCCATCATCATGCTTGCTGAAAAATTTAGTAGTTTCCTGCTTTCGAACGTCAGCATAGTATGAGAAAGTGGAATGAACTTGTTCTTCACAATGATACAACTTGCCTGTGTATCCACATGATCAGCAATCCAGGGCATCAGTGGCATTAGTATATGGCAGTCTTTGAACAAAAGCAATGAAGAGAATCCCTGCCGACCAATCACATCCTTCTTGTTTGCGCGCAGTCCTGACACAATTCTTGCAAAGTAGCTGACATTAACTCCAGCTGCATGTGTGACACATCTTTGCTTTCCACCAAATCATGATGACGCTGACCACTGAACAAACTTCTCACAGCATTACAAGCCTAGAAAAATAAAATCGAGAAAAAAATTATATATCAATGCAATATCCAAAGTCAGGTAATAACCAGTATAACAACAACAATGATTGTATTGGAAACATACCACTTTCTTAAGAACTCCAAACAAAATATCATCACTCATAGACTCCAAATTGACATCAGCAGGAGCTTCGAAATCCGGTAAGGAACACCTTTTTTCAGCAAAAGCAGTTACAACTCAATATATACGGATAGCTTGGCGGGATAAAAAGAATTGAGAATAAGATTGTAACTCCGCAAAATCGAGGTAGTAACTGATATAAAAACAGAGATGTAACTCAGCAACAGAACAGGAGCACGGGACCGGAAGGACTACACCATAAACAAAAACAAAAAATAAAATAAAAAACAGCGCGTCCACTGAATATGAACCATGTCCGCGTCCACGGCCCAATTAGGAAAAGGCCCAAGTTGGGTTAGCGTGGCCAGGGTGGCAACCGGCCGCACGCGGGGTGGCGCGCAAAACATAGCATGTGAGCAAAGCACACAACCGCTGCACACATATAGAAATTAAATAAACATCAAACGAAACAAAATTCGAATAACAAAAAATACATCAAATTAAGAACAATCATTTTTTCATTAAAAAAAGATACATATTCTAAGCTAAAAAATTTGGAAAAAAAAGATGAGATCCTAGAAGACTAGCTTCAGCAGGATGAGGATGACCCTCGGTCAGGTTTTCTAGCCGTCTTGTAGTAGGGGCCCTCTGCCAGGAGGCGCTCGGTCCGCTGTGTTAAATAAAAATATAGTTAGCTTAAATTGGTGATAGGAACTATGCAACTTAAAAAAATGAAAGAAGGTTTATCATGAAAAATAACGTCACACAGAGGTTTTTGTTCAGTACCTTCTTCTTGCATTCTTCTCTGTTAGCTCTGTTGGCGTTGGCCCCTGCGGGCCTTCACCACCGTCGCCATAGTCGCCAACTTCACCGAGCTCGCGGTCGTGGGCCATGGCGTCGTTGTTCAGGATATACTTGGCCAAAGCATTATGCTTTGGGCCAGAGCTCCCCTTGCCTACACGTGTGTTCCCCTCCGCATGCTGCAGGAACTCACGAAGAATCCATGTTCGCTGTTTCTTGCCACGGCAAAAAGGACACACAAAGGTGCCCTTGCCACAACCACAAAACTCTTGCCTCCATTAGAGTGGCGAAGCAGGGTATCCCTCTGTAGCTGTTCAAACTCAACATCGTCTGAATACGAGTTCTTGGAGTCACTGTTGCCGGCCATGCTTGCAGAGGAAAAAGGAGAAAGAAAAGATCAATTGGAGAATTTTGCTAAGTTAAGTGTGGAGAAAGCAATCTACTGCACCCCCTGTTATACGAAGCAATGGCGATGCTTCGCATCACAGCTTTGAGTTCCCTAGGCGTGTATTTCCCATCGCTTCGCCTGGCAGCGTACCCAACGTGTCGATTCAATAAATGTTGGCACAACGATGAACTGTTCTGCGTTGAAGAACGTTAAAAGCATTGGTAAAGCAACCGCCACAATGGCCATCAATTAGGAGTGCAATTTAGCGGCAACAATTGTGATGATGGCAGAACGGATAAATGACCAATAAAAAAAGAATTACAACACAATTGTAACCACACATAAGAACACGCCGTAACTACAAAATAACAAAGTTGTAAAAAGACAGCAAGAAAAACAACACCTGCATATCGGCCCAGACACAACCAAGCACATTATTGTAACTACTCGACGTATGGTCAGTAACTACTATAAAATAGAGTTGTAACTCAACAAACCAAGAGAAGCACAGGAGCAGAAGCGGTACGCCATAAAAAAGAAAAGAAAACAGCTCGAGCATGCTTGCGGAATCAGATAAATGGGCGTGCGCAGGCCCAAATAACAAAAAAAGCCCAGGTTGGGCCGGCCGGGAGGGCGGGCTGGCATGTGCGAGAGGGTAGCTGGCTGGCCCACAAAAAACAGGATGTGCGCAGCGCACGCAGGTGCTGTGCGCGCGTACGGAATATAACTCACTACCGGAATCAGCCGATTTGCTGAGTGCCTTAGGCACTCAGCAAAGCCCAAAAGACACTGGGCAAAAGCTTTGCCGAGTGCCACCCTCGGCAAAGCTCACTCGTCTTAAATATTGACGGCAAACAGCTCTTTGCCGAGTGCTTTTTGTCGAGCACTTGGCAAAGCCTTTACCGAGTGCTGAGTCGACCCTCGGCAAAAAAAAGTGACGTGGACGGTGAGAAGACGGAGACAGCAGGCTTTGCCAAGAGCCACGACGGAAAGACACTCATGGTAAAAACACTCGGCAAAGCCTAAGTGTCAAGGTAAATGCACTTGGCAAAGCCTTGGCCTTTGCTGAGTGTCAAGGAAAATGCACTCAGCAAAGCCTTGGACACTCGGCAAAGCAAGTTCCCAGAATTCCCAGAAACTATTACTTTGCCTAGTGTTTTGACCTTGACACTCGGTAAAGGCAACCTTTGCCGAGTGCATCACATAGCTAAGTGGCCAAAAACGACCTTTTTTAATTGTTTATTACATTCCAACCATAATTATTACATTCCAACCATAATTATCACATATAAGCATCACAGGCACAAGTGCACAAGTAAGCATCATAGGGAGTTCACATACAATAATCACAACCACAATTATATCCAACCACAAGTATATCACAACCAAAAGTGCATCATAAGCACAAGTGCATCACAGTTGTAAAAAAAAACCACGGTTGACAATGCAACGGGGTGGCCGCAGGGGCGCGGTGGGCGGCCTCGGGGCGGGGGCGCGGCGGGCGGAACCCCGCCTCCTCCTCCTCCGGGGCGGCGGGCGGGGGCGGGCGCGGGGCTGTGGCGGCGGCGCGGCACGGCAGGCGGTGGCGCGGGCGCGGGTGGCTAGGGCTGTGTGTGGGGCTCAGGGCTGAGAGGGCATGCCTTTATTTCCCTTGTTTACCGAGTGCCCACGATCGCACTCGGCAAAGATCTTTTTTTAAAAAAAAATCTTATTCCCGCTTTGCATACCAGGCACTTGGCAAAGCCATATTTTGCCGAGTGCCACCCTAATCGGCACTCGGCAAAGAGCTTTTTTTTTTAAAAAAATAAATCATTTCCCTCTTTTTTTTCCTACTAATTTGCTCGAATGTACTTTGAAAATACCTTGTCAAATTCACTCAACAATGCATATTCGATACTTCCACAAATATTAGACCATTATTTCACGCGGTTAGAGCTCAAATTCAATTTATATCTATTAAAATTCTATAATTGTGGTTAAAAATTTAAATCATCAAACGGATCCGAAAAATTACCAAAATTTCACATGAAGCATTCTCTATTGTCTATTGCCTATACAAAAAGTTTTGAAGTCAAACCCCAACTCGGCGGTCACTTTGACTCCAAATCTTACCGGATCCTTCTCAACTCTATGATTCTTCTTTGGAGATGCTTCATTTTGTAAGCATCGTATGTGACAACTTGTGTGAAACCTTCTCAATTTTTTACCACAACCTCCACGTATGATATCATGACATCTTGATAAATTTCATGATTTTTAGACTTCGTTTGCTTTTTGTAGAATTTAAAAACAATTCGGTCACAAGTTTGTGGTCATGTTTTGTGAACAAGATGTTTGAAATTTCCTTTCATTGCTCGGATTTTAACATTATTCAAATCTCAATAACATGAATATCATTTTTTCATTCATTTTTTCCGTTATTCGAATCACTAGTAGTTCAAATTTGACTTATCCCCAAAAATTCAATTAAATAAACTAAATTAACTAAATATAGCAAATAGACCGAAAATATACCAAATTTTAACATGGAGTACAGATACTGTATGAGGAGAGTAGAAAAAGTTTGGAGGGCAAAAGGAAAAAAATAGTTTGACGAGCGTCTCCTAAAAACACTCGGCAAACTAAGTCATTGCCGAGTGTCAGCGGCAGACACTCGGCAAAGAACTAACGGCGGTTACCGGCCGTTCAGCTTTATGGCTATTTGCCGAGTGCTGAAATGTTTACCGAGTGTTTTATATTTGACACTCGGTGTTAGAAATTAGCCCCTCACAGCGATGAGCTGTCCGCTAATCTTCACGTGCGGAAGCGTTGATTGAATCTACTGAGACCAACATGCAAGATCACAGACGACACTAGAGGCATGATATTTGTTAACGATGTTCAACTGAAGCCTAATCCCCGGGGCACGATTACGGGCGCTCCTCCCCAATACCAGCAACACTGGCCGCTCCAGGGTCCTGGCAACGTGCTGCCACCCTCCTGCGAACCTGTCGCTATGTCGTCATGGTTGCAATAGCAGCCCCCTCTCAAATTTATGAGGAGATTGGGTTACAGAGTCCAATAATAACTCTACCCTATACTGCCAAATACAACTCCGAATCCTAGCGTAACCAAACTCGTACATAATATTCGACACATATTCTAACAAGCTCCATCTTGGTGAATATTTTGCCATCTTGAAGCCGTCTATGCACGAACCTCTATGTACAGCTGCCTTGAGTTGTTGCCTTCGCCGCTCCATGAGACCTGCCCGATGAGTCTCACCATAGACCCACCACAAACAAGAGCCTCCACTATCTCCGCAACTTCATGCACGACTCCAAATGCAGCAGTGCACTCTTCTCTTTTATAACTACAATCTCTAACAAGTAAAATTAGATTCCACTCCAGCCCCTAACACATGTCTAGCTCCCCAAGCATGACTGCTCCATGGTAGACATCAGATGAGTAACTAAATCCAATACCATACTTGCACCGATTGTACATGTGACACTGAGAACCACATAGCTGCTACCCGAGTCAAATATAGAAATTGCCACATTAGCACTCTTTCGTTTCCACTGCAATGCTACGCTCGACGTCTTACACCGTAGCATCCTGCAGCCCTGACCAACCAGATTACTCCAGTTGCAAATATAGATATTCGTCGTCTATACTTCCTTCCAGTTTAGCCCTTGAAGCTTCTTCACGTCATTCGATTCACACTTTGGAACTTGCACTTGCAATTTGAATCGATCCACGCCCTTGCTGATTTGGAAGCACGCAAACTCCTCCAATGCAAAATCCACATTCTGAGTTCGCACGTGTCGCCACACCACAGAGAACGAGAAACCCCATCAGCTGCCATGCTCCTATGTCATCTTCACTGATCTTGTCGCCGTCTCTGGCACGCGGTATGACTAGCCTGTCGCCACTAGTCTCTCCGCCATGCACCACGATATGTTCACCCTCCAAGCAAACCGTCCGCCAGCCATCCTGAACTATTGGCCTTATGCCCCGCGAATTGTTTGGCTCCGATCCTTCAATCACAGATAGATCACCAACAAGCTGCTCTTCATCTCAACCCTGTCAGTCTACACCTGACTCCGTTGCTCCCAACAACACCCGCTGAAAATACCACCATCGAACTCCCATCAGTCGTTGTGTGCACCACGACCGAACACCATCGACGGTCTCTCGCTCATCGCCAAGGAGCACTGCAACACCAGCATCAAGGGCTGGTCAGCTGAACACTACCTCTCCTCCATCGCCTGTTGCAAAATTTCATCAGCATCTCCAACATCCTGTCATGCCATGTAGCACCGCTATGCGCACAGCCCTGCCACAACTCCCGTAACATATCTTGTTGCCTTGTATGCTGATCCGATCGCCTTTTGGTCACCAGTACATCAGCTCTTGACGCAGACCATACGTTCGAGTTCATTGACTGAACTCACATGTTGTCATTGCAATGCCATGCTTCAATCCTCAAGTCTATGTCGTCGCTTGCCCGAGTTTGCTTGATCCATTGAATCGACATGCATCGCTTTTCTACTCTGGTTTCCCTCCTATTATTTTATTTTTCTTGCTTTCCATCTTGAACTCCAAGTCCACCAAGAAGTATGACATCCACTTCCTAAAACTCTCCAATTTGGATGAAACAATAAATAAAGTAACAACCTTGGCTTGTAAACAATTGTTCTTCGACTACACCACGTGAACAAAACAGGAGACCGGCTCCATCACGGTCACAACTCACAAACGACAAATCAACAGAGCATGGCAAAATCCGCTGCACCACGATTGCCATCCAAGCCTTGTACAAGTACACCACCAGCACCTTGCCACCGACGATCGCTGCCGCCAACTGCGCTTCCGTACCCGTACAATCTCATTGACACCGCAGAAAAACCACAACCCTCGACGACAACATCCGGCTAAAACTTTAGCCGCCACGGATGCTCGCGTCGACCTGCCGCAACCCTACGTGTGCAACTCACACGCACCGGCCACGACCATGCTCCACCTTGTGTCGTATCCGCTTTGCATCACCGTACGCTGCACGACGCTTGGTAGATGCATAATCCTCGAACCTCTCTAGGTGATCTTTTGCACAACCTCAAGATCCAATCCAACCATAGCTCTAGATACTAATTGTTAGAAATTAGCCCCTCACAGCGACGAGCTGTTTGCTAATCTCCACGTGCAGAAGCGTTGATCGACTCTACCGAGACGAATATGCAAGATCACAGACGACACCAGAGGTACGATATTTGTTAATGAGGTTTAGCTGAAGCCTAATCCCGGGGCACGATTATGGGCGCTCCTCCCCAATACCAGTAATACCGGCCGCTCCAGGGTCCCGGCAACGTGCCGCCGCCCTCCAGCGAACCTGTCGCTATGTCATCATGGTTACAACAGAAGCCCCCCTCTCATATTTATGAGGAGACCAGGGTTACAGAGTTCAACACTAACTCTACCCTATACTGCCAAATACAACTCAGAGTTCTAGCATAACACTCATACATAATATTCGACACATATTCTAACACTTGGCAAAGAGCTTCTTTGCTGAGTGTTTTAGTTTCAGCACTCGGCAAAGGGCCACTTTGCTGAGCGTCGTAATTTTGCCGAGTGTTTTGTGTATAGCACTCGGTAAACTTGTTGTTTGCCGAGTGCCCGACATAATGCACTCGGCAAATGTCTAGATACTCGGAAAACGGGCTGTTTCCTGTAGTGACTTCTGTACACACACTATACACTAAAGTCGGTATATCAAAATTCATATCACTAAAGTCAATATATCAAAATTCATATATCACTAATGCAAATATATCACTAAAGTTAATATATCAAGCAATATCACTGCACTCACACTGCTAGGTCATATCACTACGTCAATATCAAGATTCATATCACTAAGTCAATATGACTAAAGTTAACAAATCAAGATTCATATCATAATTTATATAGCCAAAGATTCATATCGCTGCACTCACGTACACTGCACGGGGGCCGGCGAGGAACGGATCGGATGACGAGGTGGGGGTGGGGGCCGGGGACGGTGGCGGCGTACTGCTGGGTAGGAGGCCAGAAGAGCAAGGTGGGAATGGAGCACGTGTGGCGCCAGCATGGCCGGGGGCCTTGTCGACGGTGGCGACGAAGAGGCGCGCGGGTGGCGAGTGAGGCCGGTAGGGCGCATGTGTGGGGACAGCTTGAGGATGATGACGGATGGTGTTGAGGAAGCAAGGCGCGTCGGTGGCGAGAGCGAGGCCGGCCGGGCGCATGACGCGGGGACGACGTACCGCCGACGGTGCCGAGGAAGAGGTGCGCAGATGGCGAGTTAGGCTGGCCAGGCGCACAGGCTGTGACGGAGCGGGTCGACGACACGCGGACGGCGGAGAGGACGGCGAAGCGGCGTGGCAGATCGAGCTCTTAGCAGTGGGCAGGAAGAAGAGAAGGCACCCCATATATATAGGATTACAACCTTTAGTCATGGGTTTAGCCACAAACCAGGACTAAAAGACCTTTAGTCCCGGTTTGTGGCTGAACCTGTGACTAAAGATCACTTTTGGCGTGCCACGAAACTGCGGCCTATCCGGTAGTTTCGTTTCACGCCCAAACAACAGTTTTTGTTTCATATCTCTTTCACATAAATAGGCTGACAATTGGTAATTGTGTAATAAAAAAAATATAGCTCCAAAAATTTCAAAACAAATGTGATGGCTTCGTTTTTGCTTTCATATATACAAGAAAAAAATCCGTAATTTAGTGTTTATCACATGCTATAAGTAGGCTTACGACAGTTTACTTTCATATACAATTGGTAGTTGTTTTATTTCATCCTTTAAATGTTTAATAACATGGTATAAATTACAATTACAATTTTTATAATGGAAAATTTTAGTAGTTAGTTAAAATCTTATAAATTATTGTTTTTTGACATGAAATGAGTTTTTCCATCACATTAACGTTAATAATGAATTTTCCATTTGAGTACCGCAGAAATTGAGCGTCCGCTTTGTGAAGCATGTATATTACGTCAATGTCAGAATGGCTTGAAAATTTTTCTGCAATCATGTAGACCCAAAGTATGTCCCCACACGGAATCTTAGATTTTTTCTGATCAATTTTGGTACTTATCACATTTATTTTGCGCTACACCGGAGAAAGGAGGTTCAATGACCCCTTCAAAATAATATATTTTTCCATCTACCTCCATCAAACTTGGTTCACGGGGCCGGTATAATAATTTAGTGCCATTTCGGATTGTTTAGGGGTGGCCTCAGTTCGACCTCCAATTAGTTCGTACTATCACGTAGATATTCATTTAACCATAGAAAATAGGAAATGAACTCTGAAAAATCCGAAACTTAGCGTTTCCTTGTGGCACGTAGAAGCATGACAAAATGTTTGAGGCACATGTGACGTTGAAATGCACGAGAGCTGTGAAAAATTAGGAGTTGTAGTCACGATTCCATGAAATTGAGCGTCCGCTTTGTGAAGCATGTATGTTACGTCAATGTGGGAATGGCTTGAAAATTTTCTGCAGTCATGTAGAACCAAAGTATGTCTCCACACAGAATCTTAGATTTTTCTGATCAATTTTGGTACTTATCACATTTATTTTGCGCTGCACCGGAGAAAGGAGATTCAATGACCCCTTCAAAATAATATAATTTTCCATCTACCTCTGTCAAACTTGGTTCACTAGGCCATATGAAACCCAGTATAAAAATTTAGTGCCATACAAACCTAATTAAATATAACCATAAAAATAAACCTAATTAAACATGACCATACAAATAAACCTAATTAAACATAACCATACAATACAAATAAACCTAATTAACACATAAACCTTACAAACCGACCGCAACTCTAGCCTGTCTCCACTGCCAGTAGTGTGTTTCTCGGATTGTGTAACCACGCTCATTGTCTATGTAATTCAACGCCCACACTAAAGCACTCTCTCTTGCCTCACAATGCCGAGGACATGGTCGCCCATAGATGTAACCTACTGCCGGACTATTGATGGCTGAGTTCTGAGTAATTTTCAGGCAAAACTGGTGTCCATGTGTGGTATACTGGCCCAGGTGTCCATTGTAGTCCAAGGCGTAACCCAGTCGCCGAATAACTTGCTGTAGAATGGCCTGCAACCCCCATGCATCATAGGTAAAATCTTGGAGCAAAATCTACACACAGAGAAACAAAAAATATTTGGGAGTGCTCATATAATAATAAGAATAAATAAACATGACTCTGATATCATACACGACTTACCACATCTATTTAGTTGAATCTCGTCATCCTTTTGCTTACTTGCGCCACGTCCAGATTATGCTCACATAAAGCTTATATCTTGAAGAAGTACGAGTAATAAGGCACTTGACAGCCAATTCGCTCAAGTGTCTGTAAACAATATATGCAGCACAGTATTGAATTTGGCACCTCTCCGGTTCGACATCTGTCGTCCCTTCTGTAAGATGTCTGTGAGCTGCTCTCGTCGATACCTAATAGCGATGTCAAAGGTAATATTACACGTCCATAACTTGTCGTTTGCATGAAGATGTCCCACATCCCGAACAATTATAGTGCTGATTTCAACCACTCGATCGGGGATATAGTCTGTGACATATGCAACAATCATATTATGAATGTATATATGCAAGAATTATATTAGCATGCAAAACTTAGATGGTGAAAATATTCCATACTATAGATGGATCTGGGAACTGCAGAACGGCCCTATTTGGCGGTGGCATGAATGGCAGAGCGCCAGGGTGGAAACCTGGTTCCCTTGGCAGGGGAAATCCACCGCCATGCATCATACCTAAAAAAACTGAAAAAACTTCCAAATAAATATAGAACCCCATATAAATACCGTGCAATATATTAGAGAAACATATATAAAATGTGTCAAGATACATTTGTGCCAAGTAAACTTAAACATTTTGCAACCATTTTGCACCCCCGAGTTCTCAAAAAAAAAAAAAAATACCATTTTGCACCCTACTTGTTGGCACATAATTTATTTTAATGATTATTAACTCTCATCATGGTTACGTAGAAATGACATATAAATAAAAATAAAATCTACCATTATTATTCCTAATTAAAAAATACAAATTTCTCTATTTATTTCGAACATGAAATGAGCTACATTATTATCAATATAAGATTAGAAGATGAAGTAACTAACCTTTAGAAAGTAGAATGGATGGAGGATTGAAGATCTTCTCAAGAGCTAGCCGGCCGAGAGCAAGAACTTGCTCACCCAAGCAAGAACACACGCACAGCCGAGAGCAATAATTGAACAGGATGGCGCGGGCTGGGGGGGGGGGGGGGGGGACCATGGAAGCAGATATATAGTGACTCCCGGTTGGTGGAGCCATCCGAGACTGAAGGTCATTCTCTAGTCTTGGTTGGACCCACCAACCGGAATAAAATGGCAGCGGGACCTTTAGTCCTGGTTGGAGCCATCAACTGGGACTAAAGTCCCCTCCTGCAAAAGCCAGCGGGGCTAGCCATTGGGCTGGGGATTTTAGTCCCGGTTGTTGGCTCCAACCGGGACTAATTCTCGTATTAGTCCCGGGTCCAACTCTGGCCGAGACTAAAGCCAAAAACGAAATGCATGTTCACTTTTTATGCACGCCATGCGTGGCATGCTGCTCCTGCTGTTGATTACGAGAGTATAATATTATCACCTTCATGTCGTACTGATTGGTTACTTCTCAATGTCCCGCATAGGTTGGTGACAGACATTCCAGAGACAACTGATGCCAGTTTTGGTAAGTGATTTGACCCCCACTTGTTGCATTGTCTGAATGTAGCCTGTGACTTATGCTCATGTTGATTAATAATTTCATTTTCGGCGCCGTCATAAAAAAAAGTGTCTTTTTGATTTCTTTGCCACGCCCAAATTAATTATAACATATTAACTGTAGCATGAAAAGAGAGAACACAAACTCTAAATTGAACGTTAAACGTGTGAGAAAGAATCATTCTGTCAACTCCATTTACTCCAGGATGTTAAAGTTAAAGCTTGGAAAACATTTTCTTGCCACATCACATGCATGCTCACTGGATTCGTTGTTCACAAGCATTTTAATAAAGTATATCTGCTCCACCAATTTAAAACTTTTTAACTTATTTAGATGTTGCCCAAACAAAAATCAAACCATACACAGAAAAAATGTAATCTGATTACAAGATATTTTGGTTTCATGTCAAGGCAAAATACAACTCCCACGTTCAAACTAAAATGGAAAGCATGTACTTACAATAAATATACAGATATTTCAGTTCAATAAAGTTGATATTGTATGTAACAGGGAATGAAATAGTTCCATATGAGAGCCCACGTCCAACTGCGGGAATCCATCGCTTTGCATTCGTCCTGTTCAGGCAGTCAGTCAGGCAGACCACCTATGCGCCGGGGTGGAGATCAAACTTTGACACCAGGGACTTCGCAGCCATCTACAACCTTGGCTCCCCTGTCGCTGCAGTGTACTTCAACTGCCAGAGAGAGAACGGCTGTGGTGGAAGAAGGTACATAAGGTGATACATGAAAGAAATTGTGTCTTAATACACGTAGTTGTGTGCTTATGCCTCTCTGAAGGCAGAGAAGCATAACAGCAAATTGGGGTACAAGTACACCCTAGCTAAACGAAAAATATATCCTGTGTGTTTGGGTGTTTGTGGGTGAGCATTGCAAGTACGATGTTCACAATCATAAGAGCTATTATTAGATCACTGCACATTATTATAACAGCTCTGATGTAATGCTATCATATTACTTCATTGCCCTAGCTTAATTTCTCTCAATCACAAGAAGTAGTATAGCTGGGGAAAATATATTAATTGGAAAAATAGGCACGGTTTGAGATACATATTTCTGATGGAAATTGTGAAATTGAATGTGTACTTCAAACCGTTACAGGTAAGACAACAGACTCGATCAACTCTACCTGTGAAGATCTGTATCTCTGTTGTCTTCCGTGTAACTATGCAATGCATATAAGATAATCTTAAAGCATTGTAAAGGTTTCCAGTCAATTCAATGACCTAGCTATGAAGCCCTTTACCTTCGCAGAATTAGACCCCAATGCAAGGTGAAAACCTGGGCCTCATGCGGGCATGCTCTGAGATGTGAACTTAATTTGCTTTTCACGTTCACACAGCCAGAAACGGCAAGAAACGGCAGGCAAACTCCCACACTTTAATGATAAGAAAACAATATTGCATTCACTACTATAGCCGAGCTCTGTAGAGGCGGCTGGGCTAGCTGTCTCTTGTATTCCGTCTTTACAAACCAGTGATTTGTAGAGGCAGTTGCCCATCCGAGGCGGTTGCTCAGCCACCTCTACAAGCCCTTTTCTAGCTGCTTCTGCATTAGAAGGGGGCCCTGTAAAATAACACAAGGTACAACAACAGAAACACATGCACTTGTGTCTATTTCATAATCTAAACTATAGTACTTGCAGCTTTGTAAATTTACTGCTTGATTCATAAGGAACCTGAAGATCTCTGACTTTTTGGGCTGTGCGTGCTACCTCAGCATATTAAGGTAGTGCCTTCTTGTTTTGTATGCCTCCAGGAATGTGAATGTCCAACTTATAAATAAACTAGTACAGACATACTACTAGTGCATTACCAGTAGGTTTTGTCACAACTTTTTTGCCTATAGAGTCTAAACTAAGTTAAAATGGGCAAGGACCTGTTCATGATTTATAGAGGCCGCTGAGAACAAGAACCGCCTCTACAAGCCCTTTTCCAACGGCGGCTACAACTTTAGCCACCTCCACAAATAGATTTAACACAGACTGCTGGGAATGAAAGCTACCTCTATAGAACTATTTGTAGAGACGGCTGGAACTGTTCCAGCTGCTTCGGTACATTTCCCGCCAATAATTCCAATGATATTTCCCGCTAAGATTCAAACTGTGTTTGTGAATTAATATGCATACACTTGTTCGAACGTTTGGGTGCCAATCACTCATGAATCGCGCTCACTCGGATGCACAAGGACGTTTGATAGTATGAGATAATACACACGTCCATAATAATTTAAATTAAGTCGAGTACACACCAAAGTTCGTGCAAACAAAAGTACATTAAAAAGTTTGACTACATCGTATGAGGTAATCGGTGAAGTGTAGGTCACCCATGTTGTAGCTTAGTATATCATGATGTAGACCAACATATTGAATAGTGCACTCTCTCTTGCTTCACAAGTCCTTGCACAAGGTCTACTAACGATGGTAATTAATCTCCACTACTATATAATTCACTAGTTTGAATTATCCTAAAGCCACACAACAAACTTTCCACCACAGTCATTATCTCTCCTAATCTCTTCTAAGTGCACCCAACAAATGCACCCAAAATCTAATCAACCTTTCAAATGAAGGGACCAGATTCACTCTAATCTCCTCTTTCTCTTACTCACTCACATCCAACGGACGAGATCACTGGGATCAATCATCATCACTCATTCCTCATCCCTCGTGCGCATGCCCCGCGTGCGTGACGGCGCGACCCGCGAGGCGCGTCTCTCCGTTTCCCCAACGCCGGCTCTCCCTCTCCCCGAGGCCAGGCTCCCTCTCAAGTCTCAACGCCTCTCTCCCGCAGTCAGGCTCCATCTCTTCGACGCCCCTCTCCCGCATCACTCTCCATCATGCCGGCAGGGAGGGACGCCGCCACGGACCCGTCAACGCCGCCAGTGACCCGCCGCCGCCGCAAGGGCTTTGTGGCGGCGCGGCTTTCCTCGCATGACCGATGGCGGTGGTGGCGGTGACCCCATCCCTGAGCCCCCAACTGCCCCCGATGGCGCCGCGGCCAGGCCTGCACACACGCCAGCGGTCAACCCCTGGCGATGCCAAGGTCCCGACGCACATATGGGTTCTCAGGGCCGCTCGACAGAACAGGCCGCACCTAGGAGGCCGCGTGCGAGAGGGCTGGCGACGAATCCGGCGTTGGTCCAGGGAAGCCGTATGCACGAGGCCGGGCCGCCGGTGGATCTGACCGACGGGAGGGGCGACGTACGGGAGGGGCCGCACCCTCAAGGCGACGCGGACGCCTGCTTCATCTCTCCCTCCGTCCGCATCATTCCATCGTCGATCGGTTCCCCTTAGTTTCCTCTCCTTTCCCTGTTCCGTCCCTTTTTTTTTGATTCATTGTTGGCAGAATGGTCCCTTGATGACTACAATCACTAGGGTTGAGATTGAGAGGTTCAAAACAAGATACTGGGCAGCACATTTGCATCTGAGAGACCACTGATCTCGCATGCACGCACTACTCTTCCATGGCCATAGCCAGGCAGGCATGCACCTAAATCTTTCGTCACTTCCGGGCTACGAGTTCTCTGTCTGCCATAATGCTGACAGCGAGGTGGTTGAAGTTCATAACGTGATGAAGGCAGTGGGCAATGCGCCATGTACGTAAGGTTTGGGACTTCCTTCCTTTTCTCTTTTAATTTGTTTGCTTTGAATTTATATTAAAATCTCAATTTGGTTCTTTAGTTTGTGACATTCTTTGCATTATTATAACTATGTCAGATTCATGGCAGCATCTCGCCTCACCTTGAACCACCTTTCCGGATCACCGCTTGCTGTGTCCTGATACTGTAAGCATGGTCCGAGGCGTGCATTCCTATTTCCTAACGAAGTGCCTGGGCAAAAATTTGATATTCCCTGACCTACATGTGAACTGAGATACCAAACATGATAATTTAATTTGCTTCTACTTTTCCAATTTAGTTTTAGCTTGGAAAAAGATTAGGAAATTGAAATACATTCAGGGGCCTTTTATGCACTACAGTTGTCATTTTTTTTTTCCATTCAGATTCAGACTATATGTATGTATAAGACTATTTATGATTTGAAAATATTTCTTTACATTTAGTATGAAGAGATGAATCCAGGTATCAGTACATACATTCTAACTGCCTATCTTCTATTGTTTTCAATTTAATCACCAGGATTTGATGTCCCAATCATAATTCTTAATCACAAGTTTGTGTTTGCCTTTTAGTAGTGCATAGAATTGTAAAATAATTTTTCTCTCAGTTCCTTTATCAGTTTATAGTGCAATGGTGTGAACCGTGTTTCGACAAAACTTTTGACCAAGGATTTTTGTCAGAATCTTTTAGAGCCGGTATAAGAAGGCTAATGTTTAATTTTGTGGATCTGTGATAAGAGTATTCACAGCAGAGTTATCTTAATTTGGTAAAAAAAAAACAGCTTGTTATAAAAAGCCAGTGTACACAAGCTCTCTCACTTCCTCTCATTGTTGTTCTTGTGTGCAGAAAGATTCAGTGGAAGATTGTCGAGGTATAGATGGAACAGGCCAAGGATAGAATGAGGGTATCTATCAGATATTTTCCTCTTCAACAGGACAATTGTATGGTGGTGGTTCAAATTTCTTCTTATTATTCAATTTAATGTCCCTTCCATAAATTATTTTCCACTAGTTAATTGCGCGCGCCCATGCGCGCGAGTTATGGCCGCAACTCCATTTAAGAATGGAAAAATCTTAACAAAGAAGCTGAGGTCAGAACAGGGAAATAATAGAACAAATATATATACTCCATCCACAGAGGAGTCTGACATAGTCACTGGATCACAGGGTTCATGCTTTTCCCATCCCAGATAATATGAGTCGCTGAGTCTATATCCCGTGGGATTATCTGGCCTAGAGACACAGAATATATATAGTAAGGAATTCTTCATGTCTAAACGCCGATATGGCGATATACAGCTCGAGCCTACACTACCAGAGGCCAGTTTCCTCGAGCCTACACTACCAGAGGCCAGTTTCCACGGCGGGCCTACATCACGATGCCCAATAGCGTGGAAATATGGTACCATCAAAAGCATGCAGAAGTCTCCTCTGGATGGCAAAAGGCAGCGTGTCATCCAACCACAAGATCTGGAGCAGCACGGGATATCTGCAAAGCAGCAAGGCCAACTATCAAAACTTAGAACATAATCAGCAGAAGTATAACTGAAAGTAGCACTGACAGGATTTACCTTATCTAGCCACTCTTTGAGCCAAAGAACGACCTCCACAATATCGTTGGAGTCTTGAGTTTGTTTCAAGGTTAACACAGTGCATGTTCTGCAGTGCCTTGGTCCACGATCAAAAGATTACTGCTGAGGTTCAGTTGCTGGATGATCTGTTAATAGTGTACCACTTTAGATTGATATTAATTGAAACGAAAAGGGGACTAATTTGTTTCCATATATAAGAGGGATTTGACCAGACATAACCTGTTGAATATAAATTGTTATATGAGATTGTGATGGAAATGGAATGTGAAATTAACTAAATTCTATTTTGCACGGATGAACACTCAACTACTATTCTAGGTTAATGGATCTACCAAACGGTTAGATCTGTAAACAATATACCTGAAAAATAGACTTCAAACATGCATAGTAGTTCTAAACAACTAATAATCGTGTAAGCAACAAAGCAGAAGTAGCAGATCTCCTTAAATCCCCCTCCTTAAATCATGTTAACTCTGCCGGTGCTTCCCTCTAATCTCTTCAGGTCCTTCGTCGCACCCTGGCCGTGTCTGGCGCGGCGCCCTAACCAGGCAAGGCTGCCTGGCCGGAGACCGCCAGCAGCTCCGCGCAGCGGCACGCATCTATGGTTGTGTTGGACCCTGGCCTGAACCTGCACTGCCGTCCTCCTTCCCATGCTCCACCATCTCTACCTTTTAGATGCCCTTCCACTAACTAACCACACCAGCAACAGCACCAAATCGAAAAGAAGAAACAAACGGAAAGCACATAGGAACACGAAGAGAACGAACAGATGCATTGACAAAGAAAATGTCGTCTGACCTCGCTGGCACCCTGCACGCCGGATCCAAGTGGTGTTGCTGGGAGGGGACCGGGTCGCCGCTGCACCCGTCGAGCCCCTCGATAGGGTCGCCGCCTTCTGCTCCCGTCGCTCCATCGGATGGGAAGCGGCCGAGGCATCCCATCAGAGCCTGATGCGCCCTCGGCTGGGCTCCCACAGGAGACCCGCCGCCGGGCTCGCCCCATCCCTTCGTCCCCGGCCGGGCACGCGTACGCTGCAGGGCGGAGCGGAGAGCCGGAGAGCAAGGCAACACAAAAATAGAAAAAAAAATAAAAAAAAAAGTCAGAAACATCCGTGTAAGAACCAATGCGACACTGGGACTACTCAAGAACCATACCTCCGAGACCCTCCGCCGCTGCACCACGTCCGCACCTGGGCGTGACAGCAAATCTGGATTCGTCCACCCGGTCACCTGCAAAGAACACGAGCCGCGCCTATAGACGAGCGGCGTCGTGGCGGCCGGCGAGCGGAATGAAAGAAAACGGAGGAAGCGAGGAAACGGAGCGTCGTACATTGGGCAGCCGTCAAAAAGGGGACCGGGAGACGAGAGCGAGGCGTGAGCGACCCTTTTGTCCACGCCACCCTCCGTGCCGCAACACGCCGCAGCCAACAAGCAGCGTCCCTGGCTGACCTGCGGACCCATCTCGCCGCTGACCCATGTGACCCCACGCGCAGCGTCACATGGCTGCACGCCTCTCTCGTCTGGATGGGAGATGGACGGGAAACCCAGTACTTTTTCTTGGAGCAGCTGCCCCGCTGGTCAATGGGCCTGTGTACCCCGCTGGTCAATGGGCCTGTGTACCTCCCTGCCAATACACACACGACAACGGAAGGAGCCAGCCAATGGGAAGGCAACAACGAAAACCGCACGCCATCTGAAAGCCGGTTTTCCAGTCGACGCTGCAGCTGGGCCTGCCCAAATCCAACCAACCATCGATTGACAGCAGCCCGGGCCGTCCAATGGACGAGCGACAACGGCGTACCCGCCGTATTGGTCTGACCACGCGCTTTTGCAACTCGCAGGTCAACAAGCTGAGCACCGCCGATGCAGATCGCAATGGACAAAATTGTTTTTGCTATCGTGGCCACCCTCAGGCTGCGTTGTGGCTTGCGGTTCTAGTATTCTTAGATTTTATATTGGTCTGACCACGCGCTTTTGCAACTCGCAGGTCAACAAGCTGAGCACCGCCGATGCAGATCGCAATGGACAAAATTGTTTTTGCTATCGTGGCCACCCTCAGGCTGCGTTGTGGCTTGCGGTTCTAGTATTCTTAGATTTTATATCTTAGCAGTTCATCGGAAAAAGAATCATACTATTTCATCAATCCTGATTAGTAGTTCGGTAATATTGAGGCCCATTTTAGCACCATCTGCTTGAGGGGTGAGTTCCTTAGCCTTTTTGTTCTTGGACAATGATAGTGAATTAGAATTTCAATTTGTTATTCATCATTTCTGCACAGAAAAAGTGGTCCATCCTCATAGACTGCCTTGTTTTCGGCTGCTGTACTTTGGATGGTGGCATACCTGAACTCAAGGCTATACAAAATTCATATCTAGAACCTTATAGTTTCTGAACTTAATTTACTTTTTTTGCATATTTGGTGGTTTGTATTGTATTTATATATATATATTTTTTTTTTGCAAATCCGGACTTCATGATTGGTTTGAGAAATCTCTGGTTCAGTCAACTTGCAGTTGTATTTTGGAAAGTAAAAGGTATCAACAGTAGTCAAAAACCATATCATTAGCACAGGCAATGTAATCAAATTATTTTATTTTAGATCATTTTCTAATATGGAAGTAGGATTTCAATACATTTCAGGCTTTAACTTTAGGTTTATTTCAAACATTGATTTGATCATTATATACGTAACTATGTCCTGGTAACTTTGCATCTATGTTGTCTGACTTGTTCAATGTTTGGGTTCACATTTAATAGTTTATTTGTTTTTCTCTTAGGTCAATCATCTTCGTGTCATTGTGTGCTGGTGCAGGCTGCAGGCTGCCGTAAGTGAGGCAGCCAAGTGGAGTGCAGATAGAGATAGCCGATTGCACATATAGGTATGTAATATTCACCCTTTAATCCTATTGCATGAGTGTCTAATTTCATATTGCAGCCTAATCTCTGGTAAGGTCCTGGTTATTGTATGTATTATTGATTCAAAAAGTTTGAAATAATTATGTTCTTTGCTTGAATGGAACTATCTGGAACTTGCTGGATGCACTCAAGATAGAAAAGCAAGATATTTTGCATGATGAGTACGTAGTTCTGGGACAAAGAGGCTGTAAGTATTTAATTTCAGATGACTTGCCCTTTAAGGATGAAAATACAGTGTTTCAGTGCTGGTCTATGCAAAATATTTTGACAGGCATCTGTTGAATTTTGAAACCCTGCTATTCTGATTGTTCCATTGTCAATTCTTGTAATTTGAGGGACATCACCTCACCTTTTGCTTATATGTGCATGATGTAGAGCAAACACAGAGTGCAGGTGATTAGTTTTACACCTTAATTTATACAGGAGATTCTGAGTTCTTCGCTGGCAACGAGCAACCATTAGGTACACACATATTTTCTCCTCCCTTATTTGCCAAACAGAGCACCCGAACCTAACTTAAGCTGTTTGGCTATTGGCATTCGGATCTGTTATGAGCACAAGTGTATACATGCCTGCTAACTTCGATTTTTTGCCAAAAAAATGGTGTCCATTTGTATTGCGGTCCACACGTGTACACCGATGTTATTTTACTTGGTCCGCAGTTGATGTTGAATGTACTGTCAAGACAGGATGAGTCTTGAAGAAGTTTCTGTTTGGGACAGTAGCAATTATAGCATTGCCAATTTTCAACTGAAAAGGCTTGGTGTGATTGCTGAAATAACTATTCAGTGTGCCATTGTTTTATAGTAAAAAGGAGCTGAGGATTGGTGATTTTCCTGTCAAGATAGACATACCCAACTTTCAGAGTGATACCATTCAAATAGTAGCCGGTTAAGTGCAAGAACCTTAATCTAAAGTTTTAGACTTGAGTAAAATATGTCTAACCATATTAGTTGTTTTATGTTTTTTTCTTTGGAACTCTGATGACCAAATTAGTTTTTTTTATGTTCTATTTTTTCCCCTTAACAACAGACTACCAAAGTTCAGTATCTCCAAGCAGGTGAAATAGGGAGCCGATGATGCGCACAACTTCTACTGCTGTGATGCTGGTGGCGCAAAAGTAGCGGTTGAGACTCACAAGAGATGGATAATATACCACCAGTGCAGTTTTCCCATTCTTGTATCTCATTCGTTATTTGCCCAATTTATTTTTAATAATTTCTTTTTCAACTGTTTGACTATTTGCTCGATAACATATCTTAATTTAGTCAACTCGCATGTTCAGGTGCCTTAATTTTCACCTGGTTATGTTCTTTAACTTGTCATGTATGGTTCAGCATACCTTGTATGTCCCTAAATGACAGCAACGTATTCAGGCAACTTCCTGCCAATGTATGAGCTACTGAATTACAAGCCGTAGGGCAATGAGAAACAGCTCTTAACAAAATCATACATTGTTTTTGCGCTTATTTCTCTACTACTAAACACAATGTCTAAACGTGATATGTTAAAATCACATCGTCTGGTTATTTTTAAATATATTCCTTAAATCAAACCGTGGCAACGCACGGGCACTATACTCACTACTAGGGAAGTGCTCATCAATGACGTTCCACTTTCATCACGGAAGACTCCAAAATCGACGAATTTGTGACAAAAATTTTTCATCATGGAATGAGCGTCATAGATTAGACAGTGACGAAACGACTATTTTCATCACTGAATGGAATTCATTCAATGATGAAATAGTCATCGTCACTGAATGAAATTCATTCAATGTTGAATCCTATTCGTCACTGATGTGGCCCTGTTTTCGTCATAACATGGCACTCCGTTATGCTGCCAAACGCCGTTTGCCACGGTGGCAGCTGACGTGTACAGCCACGTGGCTGCTGACGTGGACTGCCACATGGCGGATGACGTGGACTGCCACATGGCGGATGACGTGGACTACCACGTGGCGGGTGACTAGACTGCCACGTGGCTGATGACTGGACTGCCACGCGTCGCTGGCCTGGACTGCCACATGTCAGTTTTTTATGGGACCACGTGGCATTATGTGATTAGGCCACGTGTCGTGCTATGATTGCTTCTCATTTTCGTCGTGAAACAAAATATACAATCGTCACAGAACGAATTATAAAATCGTCACAGAATGTCAGTATTTCATCACAGGTGGTCATGCTGCTTTCATTTCAAAATGCAAATAAAATTGAAATCCACAAAAGCTTCCATAAGATAACAGATCCATTATTTCCAATGACCATACAACTTCATCACCACTACTAAACTCGGTACACATAGCAACAACTCAGTTCACTAGCAACAATGCCATTCCTACATCTTGACATCACTACCAACTTAAGTGCCATTCCTACTAGCAACAACAGCAACTCAGCAGCAATAGCAACATAAGTGCCTTTCCTCAATAGCAACTGAGTTCACCAGAAAGACTACTAAACTTGGTTCAAGTAATAAACAATTGTCAACCACCAGCAACAAAGGTCATTGCATAAACAAAAGCACCAGCATGCCAACCATCACGAGCTATAATTTGTGGTCATTTCTACCACCACCAGATGTCAAAGAAAAGTTGTTGAGGGACAAGATTCGCTTGAGTAGTGCATTGTTCTCCTCAATTGCCTTGTTGTTTATCTCTATCAGCTTCTTGTAATTAAGCTGAGGAAATATCAGACACGATGTAATTTAAAAAATATAAACAACAAGATGTGTACTAATTGAAAAAAAGAATATTCGGATCCGATATTCTACTACTGAAATGCAAGGACTTCAGATATCACAGAACACAAACAATATTGGCTCAACAATGCTTAACTATAGACTTCAGACTTCAGTGCTTAACACAAGTACATTCAGTGGTACCACTTTTCTATGTATATACATAAAAAAGATAGATCATAGAACACAAACAGTATTGGCAAAAATGCATAAGAATGCTCTATAGTTTTTCTAGTATAATTAACATTTAACTAGTAAGTATTTCGATCCACAGACAATCTTGAACTGTGTGTCTATGAGCAGCTTCAACAAAAGTTACTAAAGTCCTCAAAATCATAGATTGAATTGTACAAAGTTAAGCACCACAATATCCACTATTACGCTGCCAGCATCCTTGCCCAAGTCCCATCAGCTTACCATTATCCGCAAAGTTAAGATAAAAATACACAAAAGTTTGAATGAGAACTGATGGTCCTAGTACTTGCAGCTAACATTCTTCAGCTGAGACAAGCTAACTCTATTAACATATAAGTATGTACAGACTAGTAAGCTCCCAAGCAAACAAAAACAATTATCGAGTGACATCTCATAGCAAATATGAGTGCTTGTATTGACAATCACAACTAAGTACTTTCACATTAATCCTGGCATGATATACTGCATTACCTTCTTCTGGAAGACAGGCCAACTTCGGCCATTATATCCTTATCCATCTCGTACTGAGTCACCTTTTGCACAGTTGAGATTCATGCCACCGTAGGAACAAATAATCCGATTACCATGATCATATTACAAGTCCAATTATGCCTCAAGTAGAATAGACATATTTAATTAAAAAATACCATGATCAGCTACAAGGTATACTAAGCACAGCTGACATTTTGTTTTAGGCTAACAAGTGGGCTTTGCATAAGGGAAATAATAGCAGTCTCCTTACTGGAGGTACCTGCATTTCAGCATAAGAATAAGAATAAGCTAAATGTTGATGATTGCAAGACAACAATACTTGAGAACTAGTGCTCACTCAGCTAAACAAAAGAGAAATACAAAGAATAGGTGATCAGTAAAAAAACAGCAGTGTATATTAATACCTCAGCAAGTTCTGCTTCTCCTATAAAATTCAGTTACCTATGTCTACTTAGACAGCTGCTGTCCTTCTTCCTCCAAACAAATCAGCAGCAGAAGAATCACATTGCGAGGAAAGATACTTTTCAGCCAACATTCTCTGTCAAAACCATGTAGTAATTCTCTGTCAAAATTCAGTTACCTATGTCTACTTAGACAGATGATGCATGATAAGTATAAGTATAGATGAGGCCTGTAGACGTATATATATCACACTTGCAAAACTGCCATGGTAAGTAGTCACGGCAAATATATATAAAATGCTGGATTTGTAGATATGCATGCATGTGCAGAGGTGGCACCAGAGACAAGGTCGTGCGCACATGGTGAATATATCATCAAAAGAAAAATTCTAGTAATCCAGGAAGATCATATGTATTTTGGTATTTTCATAGTATTTATAGATTTATTTTTGTAAAGCAAAATGGCCACAAAACATGAGGTGTGGTCATCAGGCTATGATTGATGTCATCGAGGCTAACAAGGCATGCATGCGTACGGGCGAAAGATGCTGGTGCACACATGCGTACGGTGGAGTACTGGAGGCTATGATCGACGATGGAGCTACACTGGAGATCGATGAAAGTAACTATACACCTCGGTTTTCAGTTTTGTGTTGCAAGTATACAAGCGGATGGAGAGGGTGATCGGTGAACTCACCTAGGGCCTTTTGCGACAGGAAACGAGATGTGGATGGCGTCAGACACGACGGGCGACAATGGCTTCCTTGGCTCAGAGCTCGGCAACAGATCGGAAACGGCGATCAAGCAGCAGACGGCGCCACGGCGGCAGCGGGCGGCGATGGACCTTCCTGCAAGATTCGGCTGCGATGAACAAACAGTAGAGGGCGAGAAAGATCAAGGAAACGGCTGCTGCAGTTTCGTCACCATGGAGCTCGGCTTCGGGTTCAGAACGCCACCACCTGAGATCTGCACGGCTGCCGCCCTTGACAGGCGAGTATTGGTGGGAGGACGACGCCGACTGCGATGCGTTGTGGAGGCTGGAGGATCGGAAGAGGACTAACCTAGGGTTTGGAGCTTTTATACACATCAGGATGTATCTCAGCCATCGAGGAGACGCAAGAGATATTGGGCCGCAAGGTCTTAGCAGGCCAGTTTCGGGTTTTAGGTTGAATTCATGTTACATCGACCCTCTATTAGAAATACATTTAAATTTCTAAAATACAAATCAAAATACCATAGCTATGTGAAGCAAGTATATTCCTCTTATGTCCGAATAATTTGAAATTTTTTTGATAGACATGTACGCCAAAATTATGGTCCCACACAAGATCTTAGGTTTTTTAACCAATTTTGTTATTATTATATTTGATTTCATGCTGGATGAGATAGAAGATGGTGAATTACATCTTCAATCCAGTAGATTTTTTCATCGACATCCACAAAATTCTAGTCCCTAGGGCACATGAGATATTGTGGAGAAGTTTTGCATCATTCGGGATCATTTGGGGGTAGACTCAATGCAACCTACAATTACTCGGTGATGTCGTGCAAAAATTCAATTAAACCTCAAAAGGTATCAAAACCATCTTAAAAATCCAAAATTTGGTGTTTCCTTCACCCATGGCACATGGAAGCCTGAGAAAAAGTTTAAGACCAATATGACACCGGAATGCATATGAACCACATAAACCTTAGAAACCCGTGTGTTTAGTCATGGTTCGATGAAAGGCTTGAAATTTTTTTAGCAAGCATGTACACCAAAATTATGGCCCCACACAAGATCTTAGGTTTTTTTATCAATTTTGTTGTTATTATATTTTCTTTTGTGTTGGATGAGACAAAAGATGGTGAATTACATCTTCAATCCACTAGATTTTTTCATCGACATTCACAAAATTCTGGTCCCTAGGGCACATGAGACATTGTGGAGAAGTTTTGCATCATTCCGGATCGTTTCGGGGGTAGACTCAACTCAACATCCAATTGTCGCGTGAAAATTCAGTTAAACCTTTAAAAGTAGCAAACCACCCCCAAAAAATCCAAAACTTGGTGTTTCCTTCACCCATGGCACATGGAAGCCTGAGAAAAGTTTGAGACCAATATAACACTGGAATGCATATGAACCACAAAAACCTTAGAAACATGTGTGTTTAGTCATGGTTCGATGAAAGGGCTGATGTAGCTATGTGAAGAATGTATATTCCAATTATGTCACAATGGATTGAATTATTTTAGCAAGTACATACACCCAAATTATGGCCCCACACACCAAAAATACTAAATTAATTTAAGCAATAGAAAATATCAAATAAGTACAATTTTTTTGAAATTTTTTCACACCAAAAAATATGTAGCATATTGTTTGTTAAAAAAATTGTAGTATGAAAGGCATTTTTTCTTAAGGTAGATTCACGACCATTCTCTATTTGCTTGAGAAATAAAGTGACTAATAAAAACAATAAAAGAACTAGTAAGAACACAAAAATTTGATGAAGCATGATTTAAGAACTTTTAGAAAATAAGGATCATCACATTAGAAGTTAGTATGTGATAGAAAAACTAGGTACAAATTTTAGTTAGAGATCTAGTTATCGCTCTTCTTTTATATAGATGTCGTCTCTGGCTGGCGGCGGGAACTTAAATCACGCGTGCGTTGCCGCGCGGTCTCACCCAAAAGTGCCGGTGGGGGCTGGGCGGGAGATTGGTTGGTGTTAAGATGCATTACATTTTATATTCTAGATATAGAGTAAAGTACACATAATGACACAAACTCTACCTTAGTTCGGTGGTAGAGCTTCCTGAATACATGCAAGCAGTCTCAGGTTCGAACCCTCGAGAGGTCTGTTTTTATTTTTAACTACCGTTTTTTTAAAAAGAAATAAGATGCGCAGGACCCCGGCAATATGGGCCCGCCTTCCTTTTAGGTGGCCCGTACAAGAACGTGCTGGATACGGTATGCGGCCCATCCGAGTGGCCCGAAGATTGAAAGGCCGATGGAAAATTTTGCAACGCTTGCCACGCAAGCTGTACGACGTGGCATTGATCTTCTAGGAGTAGCAAAGTGATTTTTTTAAAAAAATCTCACATGTATATTATTTATATACGCTACGAAAATGTTTTTTTTGACAAGTACGCTACGAAGATGTTGAGAATAACGGAGAAGCTAGCAAATTGTGTACATACATGATCACGTGCACCTGTTTCGTCGGTGCTGCTGCTCTGTCCCGCGCGCGCCGCCACGGCCCGGCACCGCCGCGGCCCGGCGCTGCTCTGCTCGCGCGCCACGCGAAGCTGTTGGCCTGCTGCCGCTGCCTGGCGCCGCTCTGCTCGCCCGCACGGCGCCGATCAGCCGCCGGGGACGCCTCGCCGCCGAGGCACCGTAACGCGGCAGCAGGGTGTCTTCCTCGCGATGACCCAAGCCACCAGGGATGCCTCGCGCGAGGGCACTCTGCGCCACGGACGTCGGATCTTGGGTATAGGGCTAAAAACAATGTTTTACATACAAATAGAAAAATCTTCATACTACAAACACATGAGTGCCCGTGTTCTGGTGGTAAGGCTCTTACCAGTAATTGGCAGGTCGCCGGTTCGAACCTCTCTGCAGGATCAATGTTTTTTTTTTTTTGCAACTATCATGTTTTGACTTTACAAATAAATAAACATGCATGCTATAAACACAAAATGCCGAGTGTTCCAATGGTAACACGACTCCCTGTCTACTAGCAAGTCGCGGGTTCGCCCCCGCGCGGGTTGAAATTTTTGCAAAAAAAGGGACCGGGCAGACTGCTGGTCAATCTAGGCCATGGGCCCGCAAGCGCCACGTGTTCCCGCCACGCCCCGCTGGTGGGACCACATCGCCACATCATCGACGTGGGACCCGATCGTGGGACCGCTCCGCCATGTTCTCGATGTGGGACCTAGTGGTGGAACCATAGCGCCACGTGTTCGACGCCACATCATCAAGGTTGGGACACTCTTGTGGGTCCGCATCGCCACGTCCTCCAGGCAAACGATCAATGACGATTTAGTTTTGTTATTGTATGACGATTTTCTCATTTTCGTCATTATTCTTCGTACCAAAGCTCCGTCACTTGTGACTAATGACGAACCTGCACATTTCGTCATCGAATGCTCTCATTCGGTGACGAAATTATTAATCATCACGAGTGAATCGTCATTGATTAACACATTTCTAGTAGTGACTAGTGGTCAAGAAGTGTGTGTCAGCCCCGGCACAAGCACGCGTTCCTGGTATCCATGTGTAGTGCGTGTTGGACCAGCATATCACCATTCATAACCCAATCGATCCATGACCTGGTTTAGAATGGCTTGAAACCTACAACCTGCATAGGTTAAGTCATGCCTTTGAACCTATAAGTGTTGACAAAAAAATAGATATGAGAACCATGCAGATGGACATAACAATAAATCTGGATATAAGCTATGATATCCACTTCAAGTTTACCACATCATTTCGGTTGTTTTGAGCAATTCTTGCACACTCGCCCGCCACATCATGACTGCGGCCCTCATTCAAAGCTAGTAGCAATATGGAGGGGAATGTAGGCAACTTGTGCCCAACATTTGAAAGCGCCCTTAAACTCTCCGTCACAGCATATTTTCTGCACTTATCACGTGGTCTGCCTTTCCTCCTGTCTCCAAGATTTGTACAAACTGACCTCGGCGACCCCTCCTGGCGGCGATAGAAAAGCCAATTCAACATTTTGTGAACCGTCCTTCTTTTGCGTTGAATCTCACAACATTGATGTCATGAACCCCGAAACAAGAGAGTGTCTCTTCGAACCTCTCAATCAAATCAATTGCCTATGGTACATTTAAGAATCATATTAGAAAAATATATGTAACAAAGTCTTAAAACAAATTAATTTACTAAAAACATGTTCCTTACTATATATGCTTGGACGTGGGAAGGTAGCATACGCCAACCTTCGTTCGAATCCCCAATTATATGTAGTGCTGAAACCTGGTATATCCGGCGGAGGCAGACTTCCGGACATCTCTTCTCCTAAATTTGTGTTAACGCTAACACAATAATTATTTTTGTAACTTATTATGCACGAACAAGGTTGACCCGTGCGTTGCTCCGAACCATACAACTACTTAATTTAGACTCCAACTATACAAATTCCACTAACTAAACAAATCACATTCCATTTATACAAATTCCCCTAATTTCTAATCTAAATATTAATTGTTTGGACAAGACAACAAGCGAACACTTGGAAAATAAACCTAGATTAATTGTCTTGCATAATACACTCGAAAAATAAACGTTAGACTAAGCTATCAACCAGAGTACCACGTAGCAGAGACCAGCAATGACAACAAACTGAATAAAGATGACAATGTCTTTGGAAGTAATTGACTTTTCACCCTCCTTCCGCTTAACAACCTCATGCTCTACCTTTTGCTCATATGTGCCACCTTTCATGTATGCACCAAACGCTACGAAGGCTTCATCTTTGGTGTCATGTCTCTTATAGCATGCATTAGAGAAGTGAAGACTTAGACTTGAGCATGGCATTGAGCCCATTAGGGGTAAATACCTGGCTCTTTACCATGGAATACAACATACCAAGACATGGTCCTAACCAGAACAGAAATTAGAGATCATTCATGAAATACAAAATTAGTAAGGATGGAAAGAGAAAACTTATTATCAATGGTGATCATCATTGCATATGCCTTAGTGCCTCAGTTTAGTAAGAATGGAAAAAAGAAAACATGGTATCAATGGTGATCATCATTGCATATGCCTTAGTGCCTTAGTTTATCAAGAATGGAAAAAGGGAAACAATATATCAATGGTGATCATCATTGCATATGCCTTAGTGCCTTAGTTTAGTAAGAATAGAATAAGGAAAACTAACATCACAATTAGGGATGAAAACGGTCGGAAACGATCGGTAGGAGGCCAAATCACTTTCACTTTTACATTATTTACACGAAAACAAAATCGATACGATATTGTCGGAAGCGAATACGACGTCGATATTTCGGTAATTTTGAAAACGGTAATAGTCGATCGGAATATACGTCGATAACGATCGAAATCAATAAGAACGGTATCTAGAAAACAATAAACATACCAGATCGTAGAACTTGAGAGAAGAGTCATATAACTCGCTTCACCTATCTCACATGACAATAATACATAAGTTTCTAAATTGACTTCACACAGCGTAGCCATAAAAATTATGAATTATTAGATGCAGTGGAGGTTGTAGTCTTCCTAGAGATGAACCTCAGGCATGTATGTGATGATTTGTCTAACTTCCTAATTGGCTAGACACGGGTGTTGGGTGCTTGATGCAGTAGATGATTATTATCTCATTGCCTGATTGCCCGATTGGCTTCCTGTTTAATATGAAATACTTTCCTAATAGTTTATTTTTAAAAAACTTATGTGCTCGCATGTGCTGATGGATGGCAAGATGGGCATGTTTATGTGGGCCAATTGGACCTAAACTCCCAAAGCATGTGTTGTATCAGTAATTGCCACCGGTAAATTACCGGTTAAATACGAAAATCTTCGAAAACAATTAGAAGAGGGCAAGATCATTTTCACTTTCGTTTCCGTTTAATTTTACGCTGTCGTTTTCGTATTTTCGGTAACCACTACCATTTTCATTTAGGTCTAAAAATCAGAAAAAACTCAAAAACGATTTCAAAAAAGTGGAGATTATCATTTTCGTTTTCATCCCTAATCACAATCATTACATTGGCATATGCTCATATTCAAGCATCAAACATCATAAGCATCATATAGGCATATGCTCAGATTAAAACAACAAACATCACAGGCATCATATAGGCATATGCTCAGATTCAAACAACAAACATCATCACTAGTTGTCCTTGGAGCATAAGGGCATCAAAATATGCCCATTCCCTCACAAGAACAAAATCATCAGTAGGGATGAGGCGCATATCCTTAGATTAAAAGAAATCATCACAGACATGTGCTTAGATTAAAAAATCAACAATGTACAGCAGCGGGGCCCACGCAGGGGACATGAGCGACGGTGGAGCTAGGGTTTGGTCAGGCGGGCTGGGAGGCCACACAGAAGAACAAGGTCACCGGCAGAGCTAGGCTGTGGGGAGGCGGGCCATGGAGGCTTCCTGAGCTAGATAGGGTGCACGGCAGTGGCAGATCTAAGGAGACGGGCCGTGGAGCTCACCGGAGGCCGCACGTAGCATGGGATATGAGGAGATGGTGCCGTGGAGCTCGAGCCGAGGGAGGAGGCGGTGCCAGGGACCTTGTGCGCGTCAAAGGGGAGGCGATGCCGGTGATCTCGCACACTGCGAAGTGATAGGGAGGTGGCACCGGGTACCTCACGCGCGCCGAAGGAGAGGCGTCGTCGGGGACCTCGCGCCGGCCTAGGGGGAGGCGGCGTCGGCTTCGTGAGCCGGGGAGGAGGAGCTGAGGCACCGCATAGGGTGCCAAGGCGGTTGCGGTGCCGGTGGGAAAATCTGGCAGCCTGACGGTGTTGTTGAAGAAAGAGCGCCCAAATGACTTAGAACATTTCAGAGTCCCACGCGCTTGGGTTATATATAGGTGAGGCTTTTGTAGAGGCAGGCCGGATTCCTAGCCACCTCTACTAATCATTTATAGAGGTGGCTCCTGACCTGAACCGCCTCTATAAAGAGATTTGTAGAGGCGGCTAGAAATCCGACCCACCTCTACAAATAATTTTTAGATTTTATTTTATAATTTTCTATTTCATTCTGTTATGAAACAATAAAATTTTCTAACACTATAAATTATAATATTGATAGTCACACACATACACACATAGATACATAGATAGTCACACACATAGATACATAGATAGTCTCACACTTACACACACAAATGATACACTCCGTCATCTAACAACTAGGCACTAACAACTTTGCCCTTGACATCTTTTTGTTCCCAAGGCAATATATTTTTTGGGAGCTTATTTTCGATTGCACTAATCCTCTGGGGAAAGTCTGTACTGAACATCATGCACGCCATCAACTCTGATAATGCTCTGTTTCCTGGCGACAACCACATGTTTTTGCTTCCTATTTCGGATGTGGTGATTGATAGGATCTGGTAATTACATAACTTGTGCGACACGTGAAGCGAGCACCTAAGCGTCATCTTTGAACCCTAGATTGTCGAAGTCTACAATTGTGAGCCCATAGTCGTTCACTTGTTTGACCCAACGGCACCAAAAGAGGGCGACCTGTATACCCATTCCATAGTCAAGTTCCCATATGTCATCGATGATGCCATAGTATGTGGTATTTCGCCCCAATGCATCAACAGCTTATGTTCGGATGGCATTGTTTTGGTTGACACATTTATTATCCCTTGTGTTGGTGTAGTACCTGTATCCATTAATGTCGTAAGACTCCCATGATGTCACCTGGCTTGATCGGCCCACAGCCAACCTTTGTCTATTAATATCATCTTTGGTTTCCACATCGGGTATGTCTTGTTCCCTCAACCATGTAGTCAATGATGCCTATGTTATTTCATGACCCATTCTTCTCTGTCGCCATTACTCTCCACTCTTATGATATCCAAGTGTTCATCAATGTACGATTGCATAAGTTCAACACTTTGTAGGGCACTATAATGTGCTAGACCCACTTTGAAATCATTGTTGATGAAGACTTTTTTTCCATTCAAGCCCTTCCCAGCCAGCCTACCCTTGTGGTGAGAGTCTGGTAGGCCAATCCCTCTCCTATCTTTTAGGTACTCTTGGCATCACTCGACCACTTCTTTAGTGTTCTAGCCCTCTATCATGGATCCCTCTAGGTATGCTCAATTTAGTACATGCCAGTTAAGTACCGACATGAATTGCTCATGGGGCCACATTTCATGTAAGTAGCAAGGGCCCAGTGCTACTATCTGATCAATCATGTGAAGCATGAGATGTGGCATTATATAAAAAAGCAGGAGGTAAGCACATCTCAAGTTGGTTTTGGGTCTCTGCCACGAATTCCCGTAGGCCATGAAGCTCATTTTCATCCATCGTCTTCTGTGAGATCTTGGTAAAGAAGTAACACATGCAGGTGATGGCCATCTTCAAAAACCCCATCTTTATAGCCCTGATTGCAATGGATGGGAACACTGTCAGCATCACATGGTAATCATGAACCTTAAAGCGTGTTATCGACAGGTCCTTCATCGAGACTAGTCTCCTCACATTGGCTGAAAACCCGGTGGGAACTTTTACCTCCCTCAAGAAATTGCACACTGCCCTCTACTAAATAAAAAAATAATATGAAAGCCAAAAATTTAAAACTAATTACAAACCCTAATTCTAGGTCTAGATCTAGATGCACACTAATCTCTTCCCAAACACTATTAAATGGACCACTAAAATGAAGACATGGCCGCTAAATTATGGTAGAATCTTGTTCCCCTACCTAATTTACCCTATCAACTTCAAAGATTTGATGGCACAAAATGCAGCACGAGCACACCTCTGCTGGTGCAGTACACTATACTTGCTTTTTTAAATACATAAATCATCTATTTAGGAAGACAATGTTGTCTAACGAATGAAACTCAAATTGCCTAAGAAAATGCAGCTGGTGAGGTTTTATGGAGGTGTCAATAATCAGAATTTAGAGCTGAATAATTAGCAATTAGACATTCTTTGGGCATGGTGTAAGTATTCATGCCTTAGCCTAATTATTTATCACATTACAATCACCCTCTCATAGCTCACAATTTGAGGTAGAAGATGAACTTGAGCACCGAATGCAGCACGTGCACACGCCTGCTGGAGTGCTGGTGTAGCAAATTAAACTGCTTTCCATTTGCTAAACAAGTTGTAAACTTGTAACCACGTCTAGTGCACCTGCTACTACTATAGCCACTACTAGCTACAAGTTGTAACCACATCTAGTCCATTTTGTATGATTTTTTAGTGTCAAATCTACATACTTAAATGCTAAGGCATGGGATACTGAATCGGGGTTGCATTCATTAGTTTTTCATGCCTACAGTTCTATGTCTAATCATGCTTGTTTGTCACGATGTGATGGTCTTTTTGACTAGTAAGAATAGGCTAAATTGCCTATTTTGGAAGACATTGTTGCCTAATGGATGACACTTAAATTGCCTAAGAAAATACAATCCACTGCAACATTACCTACTCATCGCCAATAGAGACTCCAGGAACATCCCCTAGCACTTTTAGGTACTTCTTTTTTCAGTAGCTACATATTGCTATTGCACATGTATTTTAAACAGTTCAATGCGTTGTTTACATCTTGCTATCCCCATGACCTTGGATCCGGCTGGTGTGCTGCTCCTCACCGTGTCACCATCCTAGGTCTTCCAAGCTGCGCCATATATGCACTTGCTCGCCTTTACAGCTAACCTTGCTCGCCTAAATTTTTAGAACTATGTGCACCTATTTCTCCTCAAGCCTGAGCTATTGGCCTTTTATTTCTGGTTGTCTCACTATTATTGCTTTATCAGCCACACCGTTTTTGACTAATTTATAACAATATTATTGCTTAATGCCTAACACTATTTTGCCTAACACAATGCACTCTATGAAGTTAGCTGGTTGTGGTCATGTCTACATGACAGATGGTCCTGTATTTTGAGTGGAATCTATAGACCTGTATTTTGATAGAAGCTAGATGGCTGTTTTTTTAGTGTGCTCATAGCAAATTGTTGTAGCATAATAGTCTCCATGTGGAAGATGCTTACATAATTATCAAGATTGCACCTGAATGTCGCTCCATATGGAAGATGCTGAAGTTTGCATATATTTTCAATTCTGCATTGCATGTACCTGAATGTTGCCGTAGCATAGCATGGGCATTATACTAGTCATGACAGTAGGCAACTTAGTCAAACACATTAGGCAATAATACTGTATTGAAAGCAATACTTGAAAAGCATATGAAATATATGCAAACATTCAGGTGCCTACATGTTAATAATTTTTTAAACTTGCAGGACATATACAGAGAAGCAAGATGCAGGCAAATATAGGTTTATCACTTTTTTGCTAGGGATATCATTTTCTTCACTGCTATGGATCTAGGGGGGAAGTGCCATGTGTTTCTTCTGATGGGATTGGAGACCAACAAACCAATCAGCTTAAACTGCAGATGCATGTTTTTCTTTTTTTTTTCTGAACGAATACATGCTAGCACCTAAAACCATAGTTCTGCTTTTACAAATTGTAGCAAAAAGCATATCAATACCCAAGGTCCATGATGGATACACAGACATATTTATGTATGCTGAGATGTAGTATTCTGAATACTTTTTGGAGTAGGCAAAACAGCTCTACATACCCATTTGTGTTTTTGTTGGCTTTCTTTTGCTCTACACCTGCCTGGGGAGCTACCGGTGCTGTCCATGGACGCCTGCCGGCACCCAGGAAGCCGGTGGCGCTACCCAGGGAAGCCTGGTGGCAACCAGGAAAGCTAGCAGCGCCGTGAAAGAGCCCCGTAGTTGTCTGGATCCAGAAACAGTGAAGGGAAGATTTGCCTTTTTTCCTAATCTGCGTGTCCGGTACTGAGTCTGGGCCAGGCAAGCCGCGACGGCGGCGCGCCAACAACCAAGCGTGAATGCATCTTGCCAAAAAAGGAATCTAATTGCTCTTTTTAACAAAAATGGACCGCCCGTGCGGTAGGCTTCCTATTATATTAAGGTAAACTTATCGCTGTTTAAGACCTCCATGACCACCTCCACAACCAAAAGAGCCCCGACAACCACATACCCTAAACCTATTGATGCTTAGGACCACTGTAAAACCAGGAGTTTATTTGAGCTTATTCATACCTAAATTTGGAGAGAAATAGGTTAAAAAAGTTTGAGAGAAATGAGTGCCCTTCTAAACATTTGGAGCTTGTCAAGAAAAAGAATACTAGCAAGGTCACAAAGAATGTTCACTGTCACGTGTTTCGAACAGGAAGAGATTCCATAAATACAACAGGTGTTCCCTGTTTTCGCTCAAAACAAATGGGGATAAAGCAATTTCAAGCACTTCACCGTTCACACATCCTTTCCTTCCTCAATGCAAACAATATATTAGTAATGAATATACAACAACAATGTATCGGTTTCCACAAAGACCTCACGGCAAAAATCAACCCACTAGTATTTGGAAACAGCTCCAGTTTCTCCTCGTACAAAATGGGGAAATGAAAAGAAAGGCAAAGTGGGCAAGCCATACAGCTGCCAAAAAAAAAACACACCCAAGCAGCCCCACTGTAAGAAAAGACACCAAACTGGTTATCAGCCCTGACAAATCCAAATTGTCCGGATGATATCAACCAGGACCACGCACCGACATCAGCCCAGCTCTAAGCCACTCCGATGTGTCTTCTTTCACCGCCTTGCTATGATCTAGCATTTCTGGAGCGCACGGAAGAAAAAACACTAATAGACCGATCAGATTTCTATGCAAAAGGCCAAAACCATTGCTGGTCATACTATCTAGAGCCTCTTTGAGGCGGTGCTGGAACCGTGCCAAGCGAGGCTAACCAAGCCTGCAGCCTAGCGTCACAGCAGAAAGCTCAGTTGGGTCACGCAGTTGTCAATCAGGCTAACTGGTTGATAGCCGAGAGACACACTGGTTCCACACAACTAGAGACTGTGGCGGACAATAAACGCAACCACCTGGGGCTTCGGCGTGCCCACTGTCAACTCCGTGCTCGCATTGGCGCTGTTTGGCTCGTTTGCGTTGGGTTCGTCCCTGGATGCCTTTTTTTTTTTTTTTTTTTTTTTTTTGAGAAACATCCCTGGATGCGTGAGGACAGTGATGGATCGGATTACTCAGATGGAGGCCCATCTCAGTCCACGACGCCTATGTAAAGCGACGCCCGACTCTTTTCCTTCAGCTGCCATCCCCATATCGTCGCAGATGCACTCGCCGCCACCGCCATGGCGCTACGGTCGACCGGCCCCCACCATCCGCCTCCCTCCGCTTGTCCCGCGGCACAAAGGCCTGGTCCTCCCGGACGTTACAGCTCATAGCCGGTTGCATCAGGTGCGTTCCCTTCCCCGCCTGAACCGTCGTCACACGTGCAGTGGCTGCTTGTCGTCTGCCACAGAGAGTAGTGCTATGTCTTCGGGCCGCGCTCGCTAGTGCCAACGCTCCCCTCCACCGCAGACAACGTGGAGCCCCCTTGGCGCATGAGCTTGAGCTGTGAACGACCGAGAGCCACCGGCGTGCTCCCATGAGCTGGTTGTTCAACGGCACACATCTTCAGAGTGTGCACTTCGTCGTGTCTGTAAGCGTTGTATATATATGCTTTGTAAGCACCACTTCCGCAGCTATGTAAGCATTGTTTGGTATAGGAAGAATGCAGTGTTGTGAATTTGTGCAGGAAATTGGACAGGAAGCTTGGGTTCTAACAAATATTTTGGACCTGTCTATTAAGCAGCCGGATATTTTAGGAGATCTAAACAACCGGCTATTTGCTACGCCAAAAATAACCGGATCAGTACTCGCACTCGCACTGTCGCACGCAGCAGTAGCCTGCCAGCCCCACCTGGCCTTTTCTCGTCACGGTCGGCCGGTCGCATGCAGCGGCATCCCGTTATCCCGGCCACCTCCCTCTTCTGTTTTCACGGTGGCATGCAAAACACACACACACACACACACACACACACACACACACACACACACACACACACACACACACACAGAGACAGCACAGAGACCAAAAAAAAACACACACACACACATAGACATACACCACAGACAGCCGCGATCATGCAGCAGGCCGGCTCGCAGCGGATTCGGGTGCCAGCTAGCAGCGCCTTCGTGCAGATCGGGCTGCAGAGAGGCAGCTCGTGTACCATATCAGACGGTCTCAAATCCGGCTATTTGGAAGATATAAAACAACCGGCTATTCATTAGTAATTATCAATATTTTCAAATTGTGTATAGTAGGGAGCAGGAGAAAACGAGCAAATTGTACAGATTGCAATTGTGGAATAAGTCGTGCTCCTTTTTATTGCCATTTTTTTGGCACTCCATGTCTGCTCCGTTGGTGCCATATGCTCGGCTATCAGCACTATAATTTGCATGTTCATGACTATAATTTGCAGATTTTGTTTTTATCTAGGCAAGTTGATGACTCCTTCAATCATCCATCTAAAATGTGCAGATTTTGTTTTGATACAGTCAACTTGATGTTTCCTTCAATTAGATCCAACACAATCTAATTAGACTAGTATAATGCCCGTGCTAACGCCACGGGTTTTATCTTCAGGATACACATAAAAACCATCAAATATTTTTTTTCTATAGTTTGACTTTTACAAAATTATTTTTGAGCATGTATTCAAGCTAAATTGAAAAAAGAAAAGAAACAGAATCAAGACTTAAAGACTATGAGCGTCACTCACACACCTATAGATTGGGAATGCCTCATGCCTTCATCTTCAGCTACACCTTTACCAGTTTAAAAAAACAGCAAACATTTATGCTCCTGAGTTTCCCCATCCACAACTAACGTAACTCAACCTTCCAAGACAGAAATGAAAAAAGTCTCTATCCAGGAGAATCCAAACCATCGAAGCACCATGACCCTGAAAGGAAAACCAAAAGAAATTAGCACAAATAAGAACTTGCAGCTGCTTGTCGGCGACAATAAGTCAGCAGTCATTCTTTGAGTATTGCTAGGTTTAGTAAAAAACAATGTGGTCACAAAGGTTCAAATCTTACCCCCATTTTGGAATAGCATTTGCCTGCTCAACATATATTGGAAATGGCTACACCAGGGACAATATCTTTGTCGTAGTACCTTGCTCTAGCTAGAAACCACAACTTGCTTATAGAAGACTGATAAAGTATAAAAAAAAATATGTGGAGACTCACCAATGCCAACTACATGCTTGTCCAGATCTTGCTTCTCAATAATTTAACAAGTAAATAGTGTCATTTCAGGGAAAATTTTCCATGTAACCTTCAAACAATAATGCTTTAGCTATGAATCTGCAATCTAGACAATTGTCATCTATTTTGGGAGATATCGACCTGACACTTCCTAGGAAATGCAATCCAAATATTTTTAGCTATATATTTTGCTTGGTATAAATTATGGTGTCAGTATCAAACAATAGGGACAAGTAAACTGTCAATTTTAGAACAATAATAGATGATTTGAAATTATCTGGAGAATTATATTTGACTCGAGAGACAGACTAATGGATCTATACTTATCAATATTGCCTACTGAAAGCAGATATTGTTGGTGTGATGGTGTCCCATTGGACTGAATCACTGAATAACCGAACCCTCGCAATACAAATTATCCCCAAAATTCATATTTGATTTCTCTGTGTATTTTGCAGTTGGAACATAATGGCTCATATGGGCAGTACATTGATGAATCCCTAGTCACATCTTAGATTTTAGTTTTGGCATATCAGCTCAGGAAGCAGACTGAACAATCCTGGTTGTAATGGCAAACATTTTTTTTCTTTTTCTACTTTAAGAAGCAAGACCATTATAGACTAAGCATTGGCACTTGATTTATCTAAGCTCTTTTCTTTATGAAATATATGAACATGTGTTTATATTGCCTAACTCATGAAATGAAAATTTCCAAGGGCATCAAAACATCGGAAAGCTTTATATGCATGAAAAGCTCAAGCTTCCACAACAATTTTGTATTATAGAAACCGACTCTCAAACCAAACACATGTTTATTTGCTCACTAATGTCCGATAAAGCTCCATGCACCCATGCACCTGAACTCCATCCTGCTTTGCGCATCTTCGGCAGGCACACATGCTTGCTGTATTTTCCATTGATATCAGAACAATGCAAATGGAGAAGATGTCAGAATGTATTCATTAATTAGCAGCTTGTACTTTCTATACATACTTTAGGATTTATATTGATTGATGCAAAATTAAAAAAATGGATTAGTGGTACTGATGTACAAGCAAGTTGTTTTGAGATTTATGTACAACAATAGCTACCAACCATGCTCAGCAGTCTTCTGACTTTGAAAGCCTGCAATAAATGCAGTGGATTGGATTAGTAAACAGGGAGATCTAAGCAAATGAAACAAATGCATGACATTTTCTCACATCCTCAGACTTGGATAACCAACCCGAACTTAACTCACTGATATGACATAAACACTACATACTGAGTTATTACAAGCACTGGGTTATGGCAGAAAATAATATCAAAATTAAAATAGAAGGTTTTTTCATGAGAACTTCCTTTTCTATTGCACAGAAGGCCAACAATGCCATGCGATTTCGCCACTCATGCCTAGTCAAACAATAGCGTTGTTTCAGGGAACCTCAAGCCAACTTCTATAGGAAGATCTATCTCCATTTATCGAACATTGCTACAGGAAAAGTCAACTCAAATTGGAACAACTTATATATGCATGTATTAGTCCTCTAGAGCACTTTGGCCCATATTATATTTCTAATTCCCTTTGGAATGACACTGATTGATTATAAAACAAGGATCACAGTGCAACAGATATACCAGGTAACAAGCAGATCATATACCATTATCCACTTTAGGACCATATCATTCCCACTGGACCTGCAAAAATTGAGTTCAGATTAGATGAAGGCAAATGGCACGGTCTTCAAAGTAAACATTCAAACAGAGAAAAGGGCTAACCAATTTGTGTCTTTAATACGAAAATATTTTTTTTTTTACAAATTGACACCAGATATGACAGCGTGTCATTTCACTTGCTACTTGTTCATTTATCATATTGATCATCAATTTATCTCCCTATTTGTGGTTCCAGATAATTCTCAGGGAGCTTCTCTCCAGGGTTTTTTTACCCATCAGGATTATTGAAGAATGGGACAAAAAAGAAATATCTTTTTAAAAAAACATGAGCCAAAGTGAACACCTTGTATCTCTGTACCACAGAGCCTTTTTACACAGGTTACCACATCCTGGCAGAACTGTGAATTTGCGAACCTGGCAGAAACTGGAAAGCAAGAGGAATCCCATGTTAAGAATCCCAAGCAAAGAATGCTGGCTCAGTTTTGCTCTAAGAGACGACATGCTCCAAATATATTTAAATACCGATAAGTGCAAACTATCCAGTAACAAAAGTTCAGAATTCCAAGCCAGCAGCAAAGCCAGCTAAGATGTACCCTGCCAAAACCTGAAAGTTCCAAAGCTCTCTCTTGGTAGTAAGCATGCTCATCATGCTGCATAAAAATAAGTGAGGAAAGGGAGATTAGTTCAGAATTCCAGGCCAGCAGCAAAACCAGTTAAGATGTACCCTGCCAAAACCTGAAAGTTCCAAAGCTCTCTTGGTAGTAAGCATGCTCATCATGCTGCATAAAAATATGTGAGGAAAGGGAGATTTCAAACTCCTAACGATCACATAGTTGCCCAGTCACATGAGCAAAATTAAGAAAGAAAACGATATATTGATTAGTTTCTTACTTTCTTGTGAGAAACGCGGCAGAACACAACTGTTGAGAAGTCGACACAGCTTCAGATCCTAATAACTGCTGCTCCTAATTTGCCTCTCCCATCCATCCTAATAACTGAACGGAGGGAATAGGGTCGACGGTTTCTCGGCTAGATTGGACGCAAACTTTCAGGATTAACGGAATTGATCCCGATTTTGACACGAAAGCGAAGCAAAATCGAAATGGGATGGGAGACGTAGACAACCATACATGAGATGGGAGAGGCAGGCAACCATATCTGGGACGAGCGCCTGCGAGGCCGCAGGCGACGGTGCCGTGCGGCCACTGACCGGAGGCCGGACCCGGATCTCACCGCCCCTGCCGCTGCAGAAGTAGGCAAACAGCTGGTTATCCATGAGGCGGAGCACTCTGGTTACTATGGCGAGGCGGAGCACTCTGGTGACGACGGCGAGGCGTAGCAGGCGCGGATCACGTTGCCATCGTCCTGATCCGGTCACAGGAGGAGGTGACCGGCCACGGGAGGAGACGCCCGATCTTGAAGGAGGCCGGCGGGATGACGGACGCGCAGCGCCTCGCCTAGGAGATCGCGGCACGCGAGCGGACTGACGTGGGTTTCAAATTTGATGGATTGGTTTCCGTGATTGAAGGATGCTTACTTGCGTGGTGTTGTGGAGGTGGGTGAGAGACCTGCATGTGGGTCCGGTGTAAGGGCCAGGCTTCTTACGCTTGGAGAAGATTTCAATTATAGTATAGATAGAACAAAAGAAAAAAAAAAATTACGACACCATCTTACTATTACTAATTGGAGGCTCTAACGAAGCATTCACGTTAACTCTCTCACCAGATGCGCTAAGAAAAAAGATAAATACTAGAAATTCTCACATTAATCGAAACATCTAGCCGTTAATCGTAGGCTCGACAATTTGTAACCATTAGATCTATTTTATTTCTAGAAAATTACCCAATATGCCATTATATTATAGATAAAAATAAAAAAATAAATCCATTATTTTAGAACCTATTACTAATTGGAGGCTCTAACGAAGCCTCCACGTTAACTCTCACCGAGATGCGCTAAGAAAAAAAGATAAATACTAGAAATTCTTACGTTAATCGAAACATCTAGCCGTTAATGTAGGCTCGACAATTTATAACCATTAGATCTATTTTATTTCTAGAAAATTACCCACTCTGCCATTATGTTATAGATAAAAATAAAAAAATAAATCTATTATTTTAGAACCTACGTACAAAGAAAGAATGAATAATAAATACATTAATTTTCCTAAGCACCGTCCCTTGGCTTCAGTACCCTAACGGTGGCACCCTCAGCACCTCCCCTATCCCGGCCCTGGCGGCGCCTGGCTTCTTCAGCAACGAAGAAGAGGAAGGCACCCGTGGGCGATGTTCAGCGGTGACCTCAAGCTGATCTCTATCGAGACTAGGAGCATGGGATCAGAACAGGGTGATGGCTTCACGTCATCCTCCATGATGGGTGAAAAAACTAATCTAATTATTATCTTCTTCAATCTTGCATAGCAGCATGCACGTTGGCTGGTGTCACAGTTCTGGCCGATCGAGAATCGAAGGCTCGGACACAACATCCACATGATCGACACGGCACCAGACCGGGAGAGGCATCGCGACATGAACGAGTCACAAATCGCCAATAGACTCCGGCCTATGGGTGCCGGGAGTGCCCGTGACATGAAGACAGGGGTCACACGCGCAGCTGCAGCTGCTTGTCGTCTGCCGCAGGGAGGGAGTGCTATGTCTTCGGGCCGCGCTCGCTAGTGAGATGCCGACGCTCCCCTCAACCGCAGACAAGGTGGAGGCCCCTTGGCGCACGAGCTCGGTCGAGCTGTGGAGAACAACCTGAGAGCCACCGGTGGGGCTCCCCGGAGCTGGTTGTTCAGCGGCACACATCTTCAGAGTGTTAGCACTTTGTGTCTGTAAGCGCCGTTTTTTATAAGCACCACGTCCATTGCGTTTGGTATAAGAAGAATAAAAGTGTTGTGAATTTGTGCAGGATATTGGACAGCAGGAAGCATGGGTTCTAGTAGATTTGTTCAGATTGTGTATAAGAGGAAGCAGGACAAAACGATCAAATTGTACATATTGCAATTATAGAATAAGTCGTGCTCCTTTTTATTGCCAGGTACACTTTTTTTTTTTTTTTTTTTTTTTTTTTGCACTCCTTCAGAGTGATGCATCAGTATATATGTTTGCTCTGTTGGTGCCACATGTTCAGCTACCAGCACTATAATTTGCAGATTTTGTTTTTTATACAAAATCTGCATATTTTAGATGGATGATTGAACATCTTGGGAATGAACCGAGAATCTGAACACCAGATTGCCAAGAGGGAAACCCGAAAAGCATCAGGCTGCCACCAATGACCGCTTGAAGAAGAAAACACAGCCGACTTCTCTGAAAGCAGATACTTACAATATAATGGTCTCTACTGAACTTTTTTTTCACCACTGATGTCTGCTCAATGATACTGGAAAAGAAATTATGCACGCGTGATGTAGATGAGCTGCCATGCAGCACATTCATCACTGCCGTTTAGCGCAGCTGGACAATAGTACCGCCCAGCTTTTTTGGCCATCACAAAACTTCATTAAGCATGCAAGCTGGTAATTTGCATCTAAATTACTACTAGTTTACTACCGACACATCACAGTGGAAGCAGAGTTGTTTTTCTTTTTCTCTCTTGTGTGCAACACTTCCAAGCTCTGCGTGACACAGACACGTTAATCAAGCAATTGATAAATGAAGAGCTCACCTTTTCTCTTGTCGTCAACCGGAAAAGTTGTCCGCCTCTCTGGTTATTTTTATTGTCTTAGCTTGGGCTTTTCAGCTTGCTCCAATCTCAAGAACGTGGAACAGTAATGTATACATTTCTCTTTTAGTTAAATAGGAACCACCACTCATCGTGAAGATCCAGCTGCTGAGTGGTTTCCTCTACCTGTCTGGGTTCCTCAGTGTCTCCTACAGGTTTCTCACCCTCATCGACTTGACAATGGGATAGAGATTTACACCATTGCATGGGGCGTGAACTAAAGATCCAGCTGCTGCGCGGCTTCCTCGACCTGCCTAGGTTCCTCCTGCTACAGGGCTCAGACCAAGAACAGGCAGTGAATCTGGGTGAGCCACCTTTACCTTGCTTCCAACACAAAAATCAGCCCCGCTTACTACTATTCTACCACTAATGCAAGCTGCTGGGTGCAGGAGCTACCGATTGATATTGCAAGCATGGCGCTGGTGACTGGGGTGATAGGCAGCCTGCTCCGCAAGCTGGGCGACCTAGTCAAGGAGGAGTACGGCCTTCAGAAGGGAGTCAAGAAGAAGATCGAAACCCTCTCCCGGGAGCTCAAGGAGGTGTACGCCGTCCTCTGCAAGATCGGCGACGTTCCCTGGGACCAGCTTGACGAGCAGGTCAGGCTCTGGGCGAGTGAGCTCAGGGAGGCGTCCTACGACATGGAAGATATCGTGGACACATTTCTGGTGCACGTTGACGGTGGACCTAAGCCTACTACCGATCCACACATGCTTCAGCGCCTCCAGAAAAAGGTGGGCGGGCTCTTTAAGAAGAGCAAGGCTCGCCGCGACATCTCTAACCAGATCAAAGAAATCTACAAGAAGCTTGCAGAGTTGGCAGCAAGGCGTGACCGGTACAAAGCATCCAGCAGCGTTGTCACCCAGCCAGGAACGACCATCGACCCTCGCATCTTGAATCTGTACAAGAGTGCAACAGAGCTTGTTGGCATTGAGGGACCAAAGGATAAGCTCATAGATATGTTGTCCCTAGGGGATGGCGGTGATGCGTCTGGTCCTAAGAAGATGAAGATAGTCTCTGTTATTGGATTTGGAGGACTGGGCAAGACTACACTTGCAAAAGCTGTCTATGACCAGCTGAAACCGCATTTCAAATGGGGGGCTTTTGTCCCGGTGGGTCGAAAACCTGACATTAAGAAAGTCCTTAGAGACATTCTCATTGGCCTTGATAAGGAAAAGTTCATGAATTTCATGAATTTGACCATGTTGGATGTAAAGCAACTCATCGACGAACTCAAGGAATTCGTGAAGGAAAAGAGGTACGAGTTTAATCACTCAACACAATGCTGGTCACTGCATACATGCATATAGAGATTTTTTTATTTTTTATTGTATTTAAGTAAGTACGTAACCGTGCAATGCTAGTCCACTTCTCAAGTCTATAAGTTAGAATAGTAATCAAGGATCCATACACGATTGATTTAAAAGAATCATTAAGGAGCCAATTTGTATTTTCACCAGGAAGCATAACAAGTTGTATAAAATATAAATCTACAGCCACCAGCTCTTTTTTTATGGTCGATAATGCCACCACTCTATTCTTCATATGCTTTCCCATTTTAATTACCAACTCATGAAGGCAATTGCTCTGTCATGTGTGTAGGTGCTTCATTGTTATTGATGATATATGGGACAAGGACACCTGGAAACTAATCAGATGTGCTCTGCAACAAAGTAATTGTGGAAGTAGACTTGTGATCACTGCACGCATTTCTGAAGTAGCCGCACATGCTGATGAAGCTTACAAAATACAGCCACTGTCTCATGATTACTCTGAAAAATTATTGTATGCAAGAATATTTGACGGTGAAGGGAAGTATTTTGAGAGGCCTTTGGCTGAGGCATGTGAAAGAATTTTGAAGAAATGTGGCGGTGTGCCACTTGCTATCATTACAATAGCCAGTTTGTTAGCCAGTAAACCACGGGAGGATTGGTCTGAGGTGTACAACTCGATTGGTTTTGGGCATAAAGGCAACAGTGATGTAGATAATACCAGAAGGATATTATCTTTTAGCTACTATGATCTGCCTTCACATCTAAAGACTTGCTTGTTGTATCTCAGCTTATTTCCTGAATATCACATGACTAAAAAAAATAGTTTGATATGGAAGTGGATAGCTGAAGGTTTCATTGCTCCGGAACAAGCAGAACCAGGGGTAGGATTATTTGAGCTCGGAGAGAGGTACTTTAATGAACTGATAAATAGAAGCATGATCCATCCACGGGAGACAATGTATGAAGGGTACGTTGATGGATGCTCAGTTCATGATATGGTTCTTGATTTGATACTTCAATTGTCAAGGGAACAAAATTTTGTCTCTATATTGAATGGTGGTGAGCGACAGAAATCACAAGGGAGCATTTCTCGCAGGGTGGCCCTACAGAGTGTTGAAGAGCACAACGTTGGTCAGCTGGCTAATATCCCTATGGACAAAGTGAGATCCATCTTTGCGAGTCAATGTGATTTTTTTTGCATTATGCCCACGCCTGTCATTTTTACGTGTAGTAGAAATGGTAGAATATTCTATTTTGGATGAAGACTGTGGCAAAGATCTATCAGAGGATTATCTTGCAAGTTTACTTCACTTGAGGTACCTTAGATTAGCGGGTATGTTTGAGCTTATTCCTAGGAATGTAAGATATCTGAGATTTCTGCAAACACTGGATTTACAGAACACCCGGATAGTGCAGCTGCCGGAGGAGGTGGCACTTCTGACGCAACTTGTCTGCCTACGACTAGGGAGGTGTTTTGAAACATACGTGCCTACCGGTTTGATCGGAAAGTTGACGTCACTGCAAGAGCTGTGTATATGGTATGTAAAAGAAGATGGCACAATGCAGTTTGTGAAGGAGCTGGGTCTGCTGAGGGAACTGCGGGTGCTCAAGACTAGCATTTCTGGTAGGTGTGAGAGCATCAGGAGTGCTTTGCTGGAGTCCCTGGGCCATCTGTATAGGGATGAAAGTGGTACGGATAATTCTCCGCTCCGATCCGTTCCGAATCCAAATTTTATGGATGTGGAGAACTGTTTTTAATATCCGTGCGGATATGGATAATCCGAATCCGATCATATGCGGATGCGGGGTAGGATATGGTATTGGTGAAATCCGGCGGATATGGATTATTCGATAATTAAACACGGATTATCCGATGCATTAAATAGGATAATCCGAACTTTAAAGAGCCCAAACAACAAAAATACAAGTCAGCCCAGCTCATTATTATATTTAGCCCACGTCAACTATTTTTACACTAATTTAAGTATCTGTTTATTGTATATAGAAAGGTAATCACGTGATTGTCTATTTGACTAATTGGTGTGGTGGCTATTTGCTAATCACTAGTAATGAGCAAGGCAAAGGGACGATGCTGGACGAATGATCTAGCAGCACTTCGATCCCATCTTAATCTTTGCATGTATATACATATATTTTATTGGTGAATGTACGTAAGGATTCATGTAAAAAAATATACGTAAGGATTATGCAGTATTGTATATACATATATTATTGTGTATAAAGAGCAATATGTAAGCACGTATAATCCGACTTAGAAAAGTCCGCTTCCGCTCCGATTCCGGACCGAACCCGCACCATTTCCGACATCCTAAAAATCCGCATTCGCATCCGAATCCGTACAATATCCGATCCGCTCCGAATCCGATGACAAAAAGAGGATTAGGATATGGGAAAACCATTATCCGCTCCGATCCGATCCGTTTTCATCCCTACATCTGTACAATATCCAAGAACTTGAAATTTTGGGCTACTTTAGAGATGATGTCCAGGTGAGTGGTGATGCAGGACGGCTCTCCTGTCGGCATCTCCGTTTCCTTCATTTGAACATTTTGGTGTTCTCTGGACTGGCAGCATGGATTAACCCGTCACTTGCTCCAAACCTCTCGTATCTGGATGTGAAATTGGTAGTTGTGAAGGACCAGGACATGGAGACCCTTGCCAAGTTGCCAGAGCTCATTTGCCTCATACTACGTTTGAAAAGTGGCACCAAGTCAGTATTTAGAATAAAGATTCGTACTTATGAAGGTTTTAGCTACTTTCGCAAGTTGAGATTCTGGAACATACATGGTCCATCATCTCTCTGGTTTGATCTGTGCGGCAGCGAGTGCAACAGTAGCAGAGCAGCATCGAATACTATCATGCCAAGTCTTGAATCCCTTAAGTTTGATGTCCATGTGCGGTCCCTCAAAGACGAGAACCTGCAGCTTGGTTTTGACGAGCTGCTTGGTGGCTTCCAGAATGTAGGAACAAGTTCGCTCCAGAGAGTCGCCGTCAATGTGTATTGTGAAGGTGCTGGTCCTCGGGAGGTGGAGGAAGCAGAGGCTGCGTTGGAGCACGCTGCCGCAGTCCATCCGAAACATCCCACCTTTCAAAGCGAAAGGTTCCAGGAAGACTATATGATGTCACGCTACCAAGAGGTATGTACGGTGAACTGATGATGCATGCACATGGAGAAATTCGTGCTTCAAAATACAGCTGCCTCCGATTAACTATTAATTGCTTCGTTCATTCCTCTCTCCTATCTCTTTCTCTGCACGTACTGTATTCTAGTGTAGTGCACACATGCATATCCCCATGGCCCACACTTTACTGCTGGTTGTTACCACTATCCATTTTTTTTTTCTACCTCCACAATAGTAAAATAGGTAATAAGCTTCCTTCTCTACTGGTTTCCTCCTTGTCACCTTGTGGACGTCCTACTCCCAATACGCAAGAGTTGTGGCCAAATCTGAACAGTTAAATTTCATCAAAACAACCAAAAATATTTTCCAAAAGGCTGAAAATGCAAAAATAAATAAATAAAAAAAGGTAGTCCAGAATTTCCCGTCGCACACGGAGTCGTCTCCTACTGGCCAATGCAATAGTCCGCCATCTGGTTGGGTAAAAGGAATTTCGGCCCCCAAGCAATAAACACGAAATTTCAAATCAAATTCAAACAAATCCATTTTTTTAAAAAAATGACATATTTCAAAAGAAACGCTATCATTGCATTGTGCATGACAATTATATATAGCACCAAAGCAGTCCCGTCGATCAGCATGTGCAAAGCGTGCGACTGTTCAGGGCCTCCAAAATTAGAGGGCCACCAACAAATTTACACAATACGCTAAGTAATACACTAAGTAGTAAGTAGCAATTAATTAACGGCCAGGCCAGCAATCAATAATTTGTTAATTGGAGTTGCCCAACATAAAGGCACACGGCCATCCGCCATGCCTTGCCCACCAACCTGCTTGGCTTCCCAATACGTACACATTGATCGGAACCAGACAGTCAGGCGAGGTTTTCATTTTCCTTTGCCGCAAACCAAATCGTCGTCTCGTCAGGCTACAGGCTACTGCTAGACATCGGCAGTTCGGCACTGCAGCGAACACGCAACCATCGCCAAGACGCTAAGGCGTCGTCCGCCGAGAGCCAACACATCGACAGCTCGGTACGCAGTACGCACACAGGCACACGGCTTTCATCCCTAGTTTAGGATTGCAAATTAGTCTAAAGTTCTGCATTATAATCATGGAATTTCATAGGAGGTTTGCGTCATGTATTTTTGTATTGTTTTAGCATCAACATTTGATAAGTACTATAAGAATAGCATATATTTGAAGCTTTATAATGAAATAAAAAAATTTACAAAATTATGCTTTTGTTATATTATTTTTTTATATAAATTTGAGGGCCACATCACACGTTTTGTTCAGGGCCTTCCAATTCATAGGTACGGGCCTGCACCAAAGAAATGACAACATATCACATAGGTAGAGCAACAATAGTAAGATGGACTGACGGTGAGTGACTTGCCTAATGCTGGTGCCGTTAGGATGTGGGAGTGGGGAAATTCATTAATGAATTTGGAGAAATTTAGAGCTTTTGGTAGTGGTATAGGATACAGAGGTCACTTTTGGACGATTTGGTGAAATATTGGGCAGAAAGAAGAATTCAACCAAACAAATTCGACCAAAACAAATATTTATCAGTCCTTAGTAAAAAATAATATATTTACGGAATCTTGGTGAAATTTCACCGAAATTGTGAACCCTTTGGGTTTTTGGATGCTTCTTGCTTCTATAAGATAATCTTAATTTTGCTAAAGAATAATATTGTACTATGAAAAGTAGGTCTTTTTAGCCAAAGATTTTTTACAAACACGTTTTTTTACAATGGAATACTTTTGTTGAAACTGCCATTCAGAAAGGGAACTAGTTTTTCCTACATGTATGTGGAAGATATCTACTACTGCAAATCAATCCTCACAACTGCCATAAAGCCCGCATATCTAACCCCGACATCAAATCAACTACTCGAGGGCCGTTAGAAAACGCAAGAAAAAGGACCTCTGTTTTGAAATGTGTATATTGTATTCTTGACAGGGAATTCATGGCTCATGAGGGCCGGCGGAGTGCCCAACTGAGTGTACACGTGCATCTTTTTGGATTTCCATGCATTTCAATATATTTATTTCCTAACCATTTCAAACAAATGGTAGGCACGTATCGAAATGAGCAGAGCCCCTGAGTTAGTAACCAAGGCCTGGAAGTTGGCAGACATCGTTGCCTCAGAACATATTCAAATACTGCGTATGCCAGATCCTGAAGCATCTTCAGGCAAAGTATGTTCAACAACAATTGCATGTACATCTTCCATTTAAATTAATGCAAGGAATATCACACATCAGTATCTGTTCATGTGTTTATGATTTTCGTGACATATATAGCACCACACCAAACAATTTGGTAGAATTTAAGACTGTTATATATATTCAGAGCAGTATATATAATTATGATAATCATTATGTTTTATTTGTTTTCTTCATAGGTTATGCGCTTAAGCTTGTTGTACACAGATAATGGGGTGGCACTTTTGGCTCTGAGCTCCAACGCTGTTCATAAGCTGTGGAAATGGGAGCACAGTGGCAAGAATCCACGTGGCAAGGTTAGACAGGAGAACTTGCTTATTTTGATTTCAACACTGCAGTTTTGTTTGGTTGTATTCTGAAAACCATCCATTACTACTTTTTGTTAGCCATCCAACACTACTGGGAACGCCATCCAACATAAGCTGTCGGCGAAGGCTTTAATCCTGTCGGCAAAGGCTTTCCCGACAGGGTTTCGCTTTTCCTGTCGGCGAAGTTTACGTCGGCAAAGATCTCTTTCCCGACAGCCACGTGTACCCTGTCGGCAAAGGTTCACCGACAGCCACGTATTCTGTCGGCAAAGGAGACGTGGCCCTTTGCCCTTTGCCGACAGCTGACGTGGCAGTCGGCAAAGGGTTTTCATTTTTATAAAAAAAAATCGAAAGTTTCATTACAAGCCATAATTACAAGTTTCATGCTGGAAGCACATTTAGAGACAGATGTTCAAATAGAAGATATGGGTTCACACTAAACAATAAATACAATCGTAATGAAACACTTATCGCTTCACACTAACACTTTGGATAACCAATTCAATGAGCTATTCATCTCTTTGCTGAACTGTAGCGCTGAAAATGTGCTCTGAAAAAAAGATTGGCAATAGCTAGAGATAAGTATCATATATATCTGTCCAAGAATTTTCACATATAGAAACTAAAAAGGTATCAAACTATCAGTAGCCTAGATGTCCAAGACCTACATTAGCCTAGTTAGATTACAATTAGCCTCGTCAAGAACATCCAGGCTCCATGTATCTGTATTTCTGAACACGAGGTTGCTCTTACTGGATGTAACAGGTTTATTTTTGTTTATGTTGCTGTCACACTCACAACCTAACTTGCAATGTTAATTTCAGTTGAGTGTGAATCATTTAGTTCACACACACATGTATAGATAACTTCACATAACATAGCAAGGTATCACAGTTTTTATGGGTTTTCCATACTGTTTATAAACTAGAGCAAGGTTACTTACACATTACTTACAGTGTCTTTTACTTATTGGAGCAAAAGGATTCTTGGGGTGAAGCACCTGGAAAAGCAAAGCTATCTTTAGTCCATGTGTCATAGGTTAACACTATAAGATTAAAGCATTGCCTAAACTGAGTGAAAAATTTATAACCAATTAACCATGAATAGTAGCAGATCAGCATTGTCAGTGAGGGAAGTTTCATGAACCAACAGCACAACATACAGTTGTTTCATGCCTTGTGGCCAGCATTGAGCAGTGTGGTGCAAAGGTACAGAACCAAAAGAAGCAGGGCAACCAAAAAGGCGATCATGAAGAACCAAAGCATGCGACAATGTAATCTCAGGGAATAGGGACTGTGCTCAGGACCAACAATGATCAGAGGCAAACATTGGAGAAGAGTATATCTACGACTTCATAGGCAATAAACATGAGCTCAGATTATACAAGTATATGTATTTTGACATCGTAGACAACGATCAAAAGTCAACATGACAGGAAAACCAAAGGCAATGAGTAGATCCGACAGAATGCGAAACCATCAGAGGCAGTGGTAACACAAGATGTACATTTCATCGGGGGTTCCGTCAAGGAGACAGCATCCACGTCCGGCAAATGAACTTGTCCTGCTCCATCTACCTTAGTTATTACTTAACAGGATGAGAAGAACTGAAAGAAAACAGAATTAACGATGGTAATGATCATCACCTCAGTTATGAACATAGTAGGGAGATGTAAAGAAAGTATCATCATAGCTCCCGAAAATTGCCTCAGTATCATCTATGCAATGGTATGCCATGATCATTGTAATTGAACAAACAATAAGCATGTTCTAGGATGCACTCATCACAGTAGCACCCAATGAAGAGCAAAGAGCAGTCATCATTGCACATTTGGAAAATGCAAACGATAAATCTAATTTTTTAAGGCACTGCAGTGTAACACAAAATGTAGCAAATATCATTGTCATGGTAATGTCATAAGCTATCGACAAAATTATCTGGGCACTCCCAAGATCCAGTCAAACCGAGATGCAAATTATTCAAAGAGTTCAAGTAATCATCACAAGAATAAAGGCCAGGAGAAGAGGAACCGAGGAAGGCACCGACGATGAACCGCCCGATGCGGCCTCGCGGGGCCGTCGCGCGGCCCCGTCGGCATCGCGCTGCCGGGGGAGGGCCCGCCGCGCCGAGGAGGGCCCGCCTCCTCGCCGAGCCGGATCGGGGCGGGAGCCCCGCGCCACCACGGATCGGAGCGGGTCGCCCCCGCCCGCCGCGGATCGGGAAAGGGGCTTCGCCGGTCGGGGAGGTTCGGGGCCGCGCCGTCGCTCGTCGGGGAGGAGCCGCCGCCCACGCCGAGCCGGGGCGGGGCCGCCGCGTGCCGGGGAGATGGGGATGGAGGGAGGTCAGCCCGGCGCGGATCCACCCTTGCCGGCGAGGGAGAGAGGGGCGACGGCCTCCATGGCTGGATGGGGGAGAGAGGCGGTTGGGGAGGCCGGGGCCGCGAGCCCGCGCCGCCGCCGGGACCGCTCGTCGCGAGAGGGTGGGGGAGAGGGGGAGCCGCGCAGTCGGGGCCGCGCGCCGCCCGCCGGGGCCGTCGCGCCCGAGCCGCGCCGCTGGGGGCCGCTCGCCGGCGCGCCATCGCGAGAGAAGGTGGGGGAGAGAGGGGGAGAGAGTGGCGGCGCACGGTGGGAGAGAGTGGGGGTTAGGGTTTAGGTATATGTAGGGGTTCTGTGGGCCGGCGGCTTGGCCTTATTGGGCCGGCGCCTTTGCCGACCGGCCGGTAAAGAAGGGGTGTCGGCAAAGCCTTTTTTATTTTTTTATTTTCGTTTTAAATCTTTCAAATTCAAAAGCACGAGAAGATCTGTCTTTTGAAATTCAAACTTTTTCTATTGTCCTAGTATATTGTTTAGAAGCACATATTTAAATTTGAGACTTTTTTATAATGTTTTGCTATATTTCACTCATTTATTTCATTTACTTGAATTTTTTTGGATAATCCAAAATTGAACTGCAAGTGTATAAAATAATGAAATCTAGCCATTCAAAAAATTATATTCATGTTGGAGAGTGAATATTAAGGCCGTATCTAGGAACTCACCTAAAATTTTGAACGACTTGTTCAGGAAACATGACCATTCTTTTGCGGGAGAAGTGTTTTCTAATTATATAAAATGCAAATGAAGTCCGAAAATCACCAAACTTGTTGAGGTGTCATGATATCACTTGAAGAGCCTATGATAAAAAATTTAGAATGTTTCGAGCAAGTTATGATGTCGGATGTCTAAAACCCAGACATCTCTACATGCAACCATAAGGGATCACATGTGGAGATGTCTAGGTTTTAGCCATCCGACGTCATAATTTGCTCGAAACATTCTCAATTTTTTACCACAGCCTCCACATACGATGGGATGACACCTCGCCAAGTTTCGTGATTTTCGGACTTCGTTTGCATTTTATATAATTAAAAAACACTTTTTTCACAATTGGATGGTCATGTTTCGTGAACAAGGAGTTAAAAATTTTGGGTGAGTTCCTGGATACAGTCTCAAAATACACTCTCTAACATGAATATAATTTTTTGAATGGTTAGATTTCATTATTTCATGCAACTGCAGTTCAAATTTGCTTTTTCGAGAAAAATGCACATAAACAAAATGAATTGAAAATATATAGCAAAACATTATAAAAAAGTTCAAATTCGACAATATGATTGAATACAATTTAGAAGGACCACAGAAAAAGTTACAATTTAGAAGGACCACAGAAAAAGTTTGGACTCAAAAATCAAAAAAACAATTCAATTCTTTGCCTACAGCCTCTCGTATGCTGTAGGCAAAGAAAGCCTTTGCCAACAGGCATACAGGGGCTGTCGGCAAAGGATTTCTTTGCCGACAGCATATAGAGGCTGTCGGCAAAGGATTTCTTTGCCGACAACCCTGGCTTTGGTTGTAGGCAAAGAGCTGGGCTGTCGGGAAAGACCCAGTTTCCGGTAGTGCAAATCTGTTCCACCTGTATTATGGCAGCCAGAAAATGGCATTGTAATGACAAACGACACTATTGATGGCAACAAGCCTGAAGAAGCAACAGCCTGCATTGCACTATCCAAAAATGGAAGGTATCTATTTTCTGCTTCAGGTGGCAAAGTCTTAATGTTCAACATGGAGACATTCAAGGTATGTCTTCTTTCTATAACAGTAAGTAGTTAATAATTCCATAAAATAATTATTCTTTCGTAGTTGCACCATGGCCTTCTTTGGCTTCACTGATTGCATGGAATCTCCCACAGGTCATGCGTACTTTCATGGAACCTCCACCTGCTGCAACTTTCCTTGCATGCCACCCACAAAACGAATACAGGGTTGTTATTGGAATGGACGACTCTTCAATTCAATTCCATGATGTCATTGTTGGTGAGGTGAGTATTACACGCGTGTATTTATCACCAGTTATTTCTCACCAGATGTGCTGTAGTGCACCCATTATAAAATACTATATGTTCTCATTTCTGACTCTAGATCCCCTCATCTTTTACTTATGTGTCATGATAGCATAAGATCGTAGATGTTGTTTTACATATGTTCTCTTTTATATAACAAATCATGCACTATTTGCGAACTTTGAGGAGATAAACCACAATTTACACATATATTCCATCACAAGTTTGTGGTATCTCCCGGCAACACTACGAAGAGTAGTAAGTACCATGTATTATGACCCCAAAAAAACCTTCATAAACCATAAATATGTCGTTAGCTTGACATTTAATGATCCAAGAATTCTTAATAATGATATATTCTTTCCTATGTGGAATATTATGCTTACCATTCAGTTTATATTTAACATCGACGTGCAAAATATCGACTTACCTTAATTGAACTGCACAGGTTCCAATTGTTCTCAGGGGTCATCAGAAAAAGATAACCGGACTAGCATTTTCACAATTAAAGAGGGTGCTCGTATCTTCAGGTGTTGATGCCCAGGTGTGAATTCTAATATATATCAAAAAAATTGGACGGGCAATTTCGTTGTTTTAAAAGTGATCCTGAGTCAAATGTACAGCGTTGTTCACGTGAGCATGCCTTCAACCCCAATGTTATATTTTGTCAGATTTCATGTTGTCCTTTATTCCATTTAATTTCTAAAAGATATAAGGATCTATAAATAGTACATTAATGACTGAGATGACATGAAAAATTATTTAGTTTATATTTGTTTTTTGTTTCCGAATTCTAAATCATTGTTTTCTTTTTTGCAATGAAATGAAATTAATTTTCAGCTATGTGTTTGGAGCATTGATGGTTGGGAGAAGAAGAAATCAAGATACATCCAACCTCCATCTAATCTTTCCGGTGCTTTAGTTGGTGATACAATGGTACAGTTTCACTTTGATGAAATACATCTTCTAGTAGTTCATGGGAGCCAATTGGCGATCTATGATTGGCAACTAGAATGCTTGTGCTCGGTAAGCCTTTCACAACATTTTCATAAAAATATATTTTCACTTACTGCCATATGCAATCTTGACTAAGTGCATGTTTGGTAAAGATTCACCAGCTCTAGATTCACCACTTTTAGCTCCACTCCACCAAAATTTTTTGAAACATGGTCGATCTAGAGTCCAGATTCACCATTTTGGTTGTATTCGTTGTATTCTTTCCCTGCGCAACAAGCCTGTGCTCCCAACCCGACCGACACGCCGCTCGTCCCCCCTGACCGACCGCTGCGCTCGCCCAAGGCGGCATTGTAACATCCTAGATGTTAACGACAACTAAAACCTGTTTAAAAATTTTGTTAAAACCTAATCATCGAGCATCATGGCAAAAATGCATTCATGTTTTAATATTGTTTTGATGTGATGCTTTGTTTTACATATGAAATGATGCTTGGGATCACCGGTGATCCATTAGGTTAAGTCGAGTTCGAGTTTTATTTCAAAACCCCGTTTCCGACAAACTCCGATTTACCCCCTTTTCTCTATTTCAAAATCTACAAAGAATTTGGGGTTGGTTCAAAAAGCAAAATTGTGGGTCTTGATGAGAGCTTCAATGTTGGTGTTCAAAATTTTTCAAGTTTCCAAAAAGAATTTCAAACGAATTTAAAAATACCGTTTTCGCAACCGTTCCCTTTTGAATTTTAAGTTGTATTTCAAAAATTGTGCATAATTTGGGAAAACTCCTTTTGGAGAAAATGTTTGGTTTCAAAAGTTGAGTATTCCATAGTTTTGAAGATTTTCAAGTTCTTTAGAAAAATCAAAAGTAATTTCATATATTTGTTTCTAGGGTTTTTGTCCCCTTTTCAAATTTGATTCAAAATTCAAATTTTTGTTTAGAATTTGAAAATCCTCCAGTTGAGAAAATTGTAGGGCATGAAAAATTAGGCTAGGGTTGTTTTTGGAATTTTTCGAGTTCAGTTCAAGTTTTTGGAGTAATTTGCAAAGTTCTGAAAAGATCAGCCCTGCTACAGTAATGATGACGTCATCGCCTCCCTTCTTCCTCACTGGCGCCGTCATCGCCGTGGCTTCCCTGCCCATGCCGGCATGTCGCCGCCGCGCCAGCTCGCCCTTCGCGCTCGAAGCGTCCTCGTCGCGTGTCGCTCTGCCGTTCCACACTGCCCCTCGTCCTTATCTACCCCGGGAGAACGCCGTGCTCCTTCTTTCTTCTCCCTCTGTTCATGCCGGTCGTCGTCACTCGCCGGCGAAATTCGTCATCGTCGTTGCACCTATGCTTCCATCTTCCTGCTCAGTGCTCCGCCTTCCTCTTGCGAATCCAGCGAGCCCGACCCCGCAGTTCCTCGCCGTCGAAATCACCTGCACAAGGTCTTCCTTTCCACGGGCGGCGGACTGCGCCGTCGCGAGTTCATCGTCGTCGTACATCGCCGTTGCTGATCACTTATTCAATTCATCCTCACCGTGAGCTCGCCATCACCTCTAGAGTTTGATGCTCCCTTTGTCTTCCATGTTGGTTCACAGGTCTCGTCGGAACGCCGTGCGTGCCCCGGAGCTCGCCGCCGCCATCGCTGCCGCCGTCTCTGCTTCCGACGAGGTCATAGCCCCGCCGCTGTCCAGTCATCATCGTCGTGCGCACTGAACCCGCGGTGAGCTACTGGTCACGCCCGTGCCCCTGGTTTGGCCTCGCGCGCGCCGTTGCCGCCGGCCGTGAGTTTGCCGGCGCTGCGTTGCCGCCGCCGCCATGTGCGTCGCGTTTGTTGCTAGGCTGCCGCCTAGGCTCGCTTTAGCATTTGGTTGCGTCCGTAGCATCGCGTAGGAGCGCAAGCTCGCATCTTCTTCGCCGGAAAGGCTCCAGTGAGCTCGCCCATTGCCGCAGCGCCGCCGCGTCCGCCATCACCGGCGTCGAGCCACCGCGTTGCTCCGCCGCCGCTTGGTCACCACCAGCGTGTTCGCCTCGACGAGTAGGTCATGTAGGTGCAGTCCCGCCGCCAGACTCGCCGCCGGCGAGAAGTCGCGGTCGAGCGCGCCGCCGGGGCAGGCGCGGTTGGGCCACGTTGGACCGGCTCGCCGCTCCGTTGGGCCACAGCCAGTGCCTTCGCGTGTCTCGTTGGGCCGAAGCCGGCCCATGTCACTTTTTCTTTTTTTCTAGAATTTATCTTTTTCCCTGAAATCTATGAATAGTGCTGATATTTGTTTATTTTATATAAAATTATTTAGGGCTCGAAAAATTATGAAAATTTATGAGTGTGCTCTCTGTCATGTGCTTGATCTAGGAAAAATATTTTATGCCTATTTTGAGTGCTTTTACTATGTTATAAAATTAGCCCTTTTAATTGAAAAATTCTCCTTCCTCTATTTTTAGTTATTTATTTATTGTTTCAAAAATCTTGAAAATTATTTTGTAGCCTTCTCAGGTCATGAGGAGCTTAAGTTTAATTTTGAGATTTATTTGATGACTTGTTATTTTGTCTCTATTTTATGCTTAGTTATTTAATAGATCTTTAATTATTTATTAGGCCTTAAGGACTTAGGGTTTGAGTGTCTTGAGAGTGATTGAAGACCTTAGGTCATTGATTTTAATGGCCTTTGGCACTTTAATTAGTTGTTGGTGCTCTCTTGATCAAGTCATTAGGGTTTAGTCGATGTATTCTTGTATGAATTATCTTGATCTGCTGGTTTATCTTAATGCAATGCATCATGGAGCTCAATATTCTAAATCATGCATCATTACCTACGTGTAGTCATTTCGAGAGTGAGATGGACCGCGTTAATTGAAGTTCGGAAGATGTCGTCCGACAACGGTGTCGAGGAGATTATCCACCAATGATGACAAGTCATCTCTCTTGATGTTGATGTTATCCATCCATGGTGTTGATGTCAAGTCTGACAATTGGAATCTAACTACTCGCACCAGCAAGCCCCTGAGCATGCAACCCATTTCTATTTCGCAAATATTTTACACCATAAGTCTAGTGTAATGTGCATTAAGTAATAGGAGTTGATTGAAACTGTTGTCGCATAACATCCTTGATCTACTTTATATCATGATATCCCACTAGTATGTGTAGGTCGATTTCTTATGCTTAGCCATGCTTAAACTTCGGTAGAAGTTGTAGGTCAGTTAATCCTTGATCATGATTTACCATTGTATCTTTGCTTCTTTAGACCTAAAGATGGGTCACGAGGGCATAAGAATATGGTTATATTAAATTGAGACCGGTCGGGTAACTTGCATCGGGAATGGAGTCTTGATGTAGTGTTTCCGACTTGTCGATTAAGGACCGGCCGTTGTTTGGCCAGCTGGACAAGACTTTGCAACTACTCACATATCTACGGAAAAGCTTTACCCTAGGATAATCTAAGGACTAGTACGGTGAGCCCGTGCACTGGGAGTGGCGAGATGGCGGGAGTACAATACCCTCGTTGGCCGTGTCCCCCGGATTGGAGGTGTAAGTGTGCTCTCGGGTGGCGCGGAAGCTGAGCCTAGTTCTAGAATGTCCGACGGTATTGTTGATATAATTGTGGGTTAGAGTCCCACTTATATCGTGTGTTTAGGGATCCTCAGCTGAGTAAATCGTTTCAAAACGTCGTGCTCCTCGGTTATGGAGACTTGATCCTCCGACCATACATCGTAGCATTCAAGTGAAACATGAAAGAATTGGTTCTTGGTGACTCTTGGTTTCAAGAAGGAAGCAACTGGAAAAAATAATTTCAAGTGTAATGCTTAATATGATTGTCGAAAATAGAACAGGTGCTAATCTAGCTTTAATAGACATAATAGAAGTTGATGCTTTTATCCTGTTTAAAACATTGAAAGTAAGGATCTACTTATAGTAATGCTTTTCTGCAAAACTCCCCTTCTCTAGCTCAACTACTCAAAAGCCAGCATATCCTTGAGAGTCTTTTCTTTTAGTCGGGTAAGTCTTGCGGAGTACCTTGAATGTACTCAGGGTTTGTTCTACCCCTGTTGCAGGTGCTGACAGTTGCTCCTAGCCAGGATTGTGTCGCTGGGCTCGATATGATTTGGTTGCCTCTCGCAACTTAGGTGTCCTACCTAAGTTGTCTTCTGTAGCTCCACTCTATTTCCGCATTATAAAGTTAAGTTTGTAAAATATTATCCTATTCATTTTTTTGAAAAATTAATGTTATCATTCTTCCGCACTCGATGTATATATTTTTGTAACAAATGTTGTAATGTTGTGGTTACTCCATTGTTGATCCCGGTATGAGTGTAAAAAGTGGTTCAATCGGTGTTTGTTAAGAACATCGACGGGGCTTCATAAGTCGTGTGGAACACATGCATAGTAACTGAGGTCCGTTAAGACGAGGATTAGTGCATGTGGGCCACATTACTTAGGAGGTTCTCACAGTGGTATCGAGCTCATACTTTGGATCAGCTACAACATTACATTTGAAAACTTCAAAATGATTTTACTATATAAAAGTTTTTGAAGTTAACAAATTAAAAATGGATCCTTATCTATTTTCTTTCCTGCTGAAAGACTTTGAGAAGTTTCTCGGTACTTCTTCAAATGGTCAACATGGAAGTCAACTTCCTCAACCAAAGCTTCACTGGAGTGTCTTTAAACAGTTCGTCTAACAAGCCCTCTAATTCACTAACTTGGTGAAGATGAAGTTTTCTAACATTGTGAGGACGTATAGGACGAGCATATCATATGAAAATCTTTTGGAAGTTAAAATATCCCCTTAAGGTTGGAATGGTTATATTCCTTTATGACTATTCTATTGCTAAATTTCGTCATATACCAGGATTGCTTATTAATTGAATCTTTTATTCCATAAATTTCTGATCTTTGGGAATTTGTGGAATATACCTTGATATACATCATTATCTTAAAGATGAAACCTGTTACGAATTCTTGATTCTTTTGTTGAGTATGTGTCATGCCTTGATTTCTTTCAACTTCGACACATACTATCTCCTTGGTGTCACTTGATGACATATATCTTGCTTGTACATAACTTGATTATGTTCTCTAAGGTACCATGATCTATGGCCAGGAAACAGCGACGAAACCTAGAGTCTCCTGTGGCTTATGACCATATGGAATTACTGCTGGGCGTTCGCTAATGTCGGGGTCTATGATCATGAAACCTTATAGTTCACACTTAGTGTGTTCACCTTCTCTGAACATGCTAATCTCTTGACCTTGATATTCGACAAATATTTGTCGAAAGTCATTATGATGTGTTCTATGGTGGTGCTTACAATTCCCTCCCTATGTTTGAAGAACAGTTATATCTTTTATAATTGTTCCATTGCTGAATCTCATCTTATACCAGGTTTTTATCACCTGTTAATAATCCTGTACTCCATAAGTTCCTGATCCTTGGGAATTTGTGGAATATGCCCTGAAGTACACTATTACCTTGAAAACTGAAACTAGTGTGAATCCTTAATTCTTTTGCTGAGTATGTGTCATACTTTGATTCCTTTCAACTCTGACCTGTGCTATCTCCTTGATGTCGTTTGACGACATATATCTCACTTGTATATCACTATGAATATGTCTTCTAGGGTATCATGACTTATGACTTGGAAACATCGCCGAACCCGAGTGTTCGTCGTTATCCGGTCAATGATCATGGTCCTCTTGGGTGCGATCCTTGTTTGCACATTCTAATTTCTTGACCTTGATATCCGACTTTGTTGGCCAAGGGTCATATTGATTGTATTCTGTAGTGGTGTCTCAAACCGTAACTATGGTGCCGTGTCAACCTGGAATCTCCCGTGATTCGCGACCACTTGAGTTTTTGCCAAGTTGTGCACTGGTATCATAGTCGGTGCTCCTGAACTATTATAGTTCATACTTAATGTGCTATCGATCATTCAACATTCCCTAGGGATTCAAAGTTGTTCTTTGAGTTCCTAAACACCGTGTGGTTGTGACCGACTTCTGATCTCGGTTACTGTATCAATGTTTCAAAATGTGGGTGTTGACGGTCGTTAAGTATCAATTTTATGTCATCAACGCAGCAAGAGAAAGGACTAATATGAGTTCACCTGTTAGATATAGGGGTTACACGATGTAATTCCACGAGTTTTGGTGATTGTCTATTTCTCGGGGGGTTATCGAAAGAGAACCAAAGGAGGCCCACATGTCATGATTACATAGAGATAAAGACCGAACGGGTAAAATTGTATAATCTAGAAGACTCCATAAGGAGACCCCGAAGGCCGGGCCCCACCGGGCAGGTGGGCAAATCGGCCGACCAGGGGGAGTCGGCCGACTCCCCATCTCCACCAATCGGTGGAGTCTCGTGGATCCCGCCTCCACCGCCTTTGAGGATGAATAATTATCGTCCATTTAGGTCGGTTTGATCCGAGGGCCGTGGTTCATCCTAGGGGGCTATATATTCGAGCCCCCGGCCCCCGGGTGATACCCTAATTCATTCAAGAGTTCATTCTCTCATCGAATTCGAGAAGCCAGAGCCACCATCTCAATTAGAGCTCCATAGTTTAGTAGCATAGCTACATAGGAATAGATCTAGAGGGAATCAAGCCTAGCTTGGAGTCCGGATCTGTCGGAGTTCTTGGTAATTCCCCCTACATTCTTGTAATATTCATCATTGTTCGTGATACTATGAGTAGTACTTTATTCTATTCTATTATATCGACTTGACTTTGCTCTATTTGATTATGTTCTCAATTATATTGTTCTTAGTCTACTTTGATTATATGTTTAGCATAGTTGGACTAGAATTATGTTTATGCATAGGATCGTATAGCGCTTACTCATTAGATCGATGGGTGAGTGGTAAATATTGTGTAGGCGTGGTGCCTAGACCGTATTTATCTCGCGATTGCACCCTATTGGCCGGGTCGTGTGGTAGATCGCGGAAGTGACAGCCGTTGAGTCCTTTGTATTCCATCCCCGTTGGTAGGTCTTAGTAGAACAACCTATTACATTGAAGTCATTGCTATGTCTCTTGTCTTCTCTGGTAATATCACTATGCATAGATGTAACCTTTTCCCGCCATGATTGCTAGATTGTCGGTGTTTCGTACCCAGGGGGTATCACACCAACGAGTAAATTTCTATGCGTGCTCCCTAATCCGGATGGTGATGCAAGAAGAACATAAGCGTTTATCCTGGTTCGGGCAAAGAGTGCCCTACGTCCAGCAGAGGGGTGAGTTTCGTGTTATCTTGCACCGAAGTGCTTGTACAGGGGTGAATACAAGCCAGTCCTGAGACTTAGCGTGCGTGGAAATGTGTTGTGAATGAGGGTGTCCAAAACCGTCCCCTGGACTAGGCCCTGGCGTCCCCTTTTATAGGCTAAGAGGAGGCTCAGGAGTACAGAGTAGATAGGGCTATCGTGGGCGTGACGTAGAGGTATATGCGTCGTGTCGTGTCGTCGAGACTGTAGACGTCCCTTTTGGTCGGGCTCGAGCCTGTAGCGGTATGGTCGGTGATGGCCTGCTCGTCCTTCTCGATCGTGGGCTGACGTAGTCGAGGTATGGTGCGTGCGTGGACGAGCACGTGCGTCCGGAACCTTGCGGTATGGTTGTCGAGATGGGAAAGACGGGGCACGGCGCGCCCCATGCTCAAGTCGCGTCCGTCACTTCTCCTCGAGCGGTTGGGGGTTACTTCGAGGGGGCAATGATTCGAGCGACGGGACGGGACGACGTAGTTGGTGGTACGGAGAGTTGACAATGGCGTTTTGGAGAGAGGGCCGTACGCGTCACAGTACTCGGCGTGGTGTAATAGCGTTGCTTGGCACGCCCGAATCCGGGTATGGGCGGTGGAATAGGAGAAGTGACCGGCGTGCTTCTCACTATGTCGCGCACCGTAGCCATGGGGTTAGGCGGGGCAGCATACTTCCCACTATTACACCTACCGTAGCCATGTGCGTGCTCCGGGTAGGTAATTATTGCGGGCCGACTCGAGCGGCCGCCGCTCGAGCGTTCTCCGTCCCGCTGAGCGGTCGCTCGCTCGAGCGGTTTACGTCACCGTCTCGGCGATCGCTCGCTCGAGCGGTTTCCGTATTTTTCTGGTCGAGCGGGTGAGCGTCGCTGCTCGAGCTTAGGAGGCTCGAGGCTTTGTGGGCCCGATAGCGGGTCGGCCCGGCTCGGGGATTGGGGTTTCCTTGGTTAATTCTTGGGAGAATTAGAGGTGAAGTGGGTTGGATTATTTTCCTCTAATCTACCCGATTTAGGACCCCTAATCTAGGTACCCGACAAGTAGCCCGAGCCCTTGTTTGATTGTGAAACTTCAAACAAGGGATCATGAAATGGAGTTGAAGTACCTAGAATTGGGATTATTGTCGGTGTTTCGAGGAGTCATTTCGTTCTTTCTCCGTGGGGCGCGCGAAGCGTCCCCGCGGGGTAGTTTCGAGGCCCCGCAGGAGCGAGGCATTCCTCCGGGGGCTTTGAGATGAATGGTTTTGGGCAAGGATGTTATTAACTCGGAGTTGTGGCATCTCGAGGTAGGAGATTTCGTTAACCGTTCGAGCCCCGAGTTTTTCCCCGCTCCTCCCGTGTTGTGGGAGTTCTTCCCCGTGCCCCGAATAGCTGGGCTGGAGTCGTGATCCAGTTCCTCGCTGGATCTCTTGGATCAGATCCAAGTGGTGAGAGGTCTGACACTACTCGCGATCGAGCGAGCGCCATACCCCTCTGTGAGCTGATGGCGGGTAGTCCAAGTGAGAGCTCGTCTCCTTTCGAGGGGAGACGGCTTCGTGGCCCGGGGGCGCTCTCATTAAAGCTGGGCTCTTAGTTTCCGAGGACCGGCCCCGTTCGAGGGGGCCGGCGGCTCGAGTGCCTCCCGTCGGCGGGATCTCTTAGATACTTAGTGCCCCGCCGGGACACGCCGTCCGGGTTCGAGGGTTCGTTCTCGAGCGGAACCTTTCGAGGGTTCCTTCCCGTAGGCGCCCGACTCGGGTGCTCGAGGGCGGCCGTTCGAACCCGTCCGTGGGCCGCCTCCGCTCCCTCGAGACTTACTTGTGGGACCAGGGTCCCTGGGTTTCTTACCGTATAAGGGACCGCCTGTCGAGACGTCCCGTCATTACGCATCCGTCTGTTGCAAACGGCGCGCCTTTTTAGGCGGAAACCGGCGCATCGTGGCGATCGTGGCTTGGCGACGGTTCCGCTCCGTCTCGCGACGTGTGCGCCCGAAAAGTGGAGGTAGGTGGCGGTTTGTCGGGGCATTTAATGCGTTACCGTTTTTCGTCGAGTCCGCCGGTGCGCGCGGCCATTGGATGGCGTAATCTGGGCCGTTGAACGTGGTTCACGCGGATCGTCTTGGGCTCTATAAATATGGAGAGGTAGGCTCCCGGTCCTTCTTCCTCGCATTCTTGCCTTCCCCGCCGCTTTTTGCCGCGCGCCCCGTCAGATCCAATCCGCCACCGCCGTCCTCCTCTCGCAATCGCGCGCCACCGCTGCCCGTGACCGCCGACGCCGCTCTAGCCCGTAATCGCGCTGTCTTTCGCGCCACCGTTCCGGTGCCACCGTTCCCTGCCGTTCCGCCGCGCTGCTCTTACCGTTCCGCTTCCGTCACTGTCATGGGGAGGACATCCAAGAAGACGGGCCAGAGCTCCGCCGTGGTGCTGGTGGCAAAGGCAAGGGCAAGGGCAAGGGCGCCGCCAAGCCTTCTGTGCCGGTGGTGATGGCGGACGCGCTCCCGTGGCCTCGGTCTATGGTGACCGAGGGAATGCTGCTCAATCTGGTGAACGGCGGATTACTTCCGCCTAATCCGGCGGAGGGGTTACCAGAGTGGAGGGTGCCGGACGACGGCGACCTCGAGCCCAATCCCCCGCAGGCTACATTCGAGCTTCATCGGGTTCCACCGGCGGGGACTTGGTGCGCGGCCGAGCCGCTTCATGCGGGCGCTCCCCACCATTTCGGGTCGAGCTCCAAGATTTTAACCCCAATTCCATCTCGCTCGCGGCTACCTATGCCGCCGTGTGTGAGGGATATTTGGGGATGGCGCCGCAGTGGGACCTGTTTACCCACGTCTTCAAGGCGACACTCTTTACCAAGGCGGTGAAGAGCAAGAAGGCCGCCGACGACGACGGTGATGATGATGACGAGGAGGAGGAGGAGGAGAACGAGGAGGAGAATGAGGAAGAGGAGGAGGAGAAGGAGAAGGCGGTGCAGCCGAAGATCCGCCGCTATGTTCGAGCGGGTTCCTGCTCGCTCGGGCTGAAGAGGAAGGAGTGCTGGCTTTCCGGCACGTGGTCGTCGAACAACTCCGGCTGGGACCGGGAGTGGTTCTACCTCCGCAATGAGGGAAGCCTCTTCCCGGAGTACACCGGCGCCGTGCTTACCGCGCCTGGTTTCAACTGGGCGCACGGCCAGCCGGCGACGCGTCAGCCCCGCATGAACTCCCTGCTCGACGCCATTTCGAGCCTCCGCAACCGGAGGTCTGGCAAGTTTTTCCTCAACATCGCGCATGTGGTTGCCGAGTTCCACAGCCGCCGGGTGCTCCCGCTCGCCGAGCGCCCGCTGCGGCTCGACCAGATGACGGAGAACGCCGACCCTGCGGCGCTTGCGGCCAGCAGGATGTCCGACGAGCCTCTCCCCGGCCGCTACGATCGTGGCTCGGGTGCGTGACGCGATCGACGGGGAGGAACTTTGGCGGGAACCAAGTCGGCCTCTTCCGCATGCGTCCGGAGTACAACCCGCTCGGCTACGTAAGTTTTCTCGAGATCCTCTTTTCGTCGTTTCTTTTACTCGAGCAATCCTTATCGAGGCCCGTTCTTTTGTCCGAATATCAACGATCACGCGGAGTCGAGGCCCCCGGTGAAGGAGGACGCGCCCGACGGTGAGGTAAGACGTCGAGGGGCGAACGAGCACACACCGCCGTGGTCTCGAGGAGGGAGGAGAAGGCGCGAAGGCCCGTGCGCTAGAGGAGAAGGAGAAGCGCAAGGCTAGGCGCCGCCGGAACGTGAAATACGCCCGGCGGCGGACCCGACCGACCGGGACCCCGGTCTCGAGTCGTCCGATGAGGACGAGGAGGAAGATGACGAGAAGGACGAGGAGGCGACCGACGCCGATGACGCCACCGTCGCTCGAGCCCCGACGCCTCCTCGCTCGCGTGCGGGAGCGCTTTGGCGCGTGCCGTCCCGCGTGGCGACTCATCGCCGGGTTCGAGCCGGTCGGCCAGAGGAGTCGTCGAGCCGAGGCGCTCGAGCACCGTCGCCGGCCCAAGCAAGGCAACGGGGTGGGGCATCTCAACACTCCGGCCCGCCACACCCGCTCGTCGTCGCCGCCGGCTCAAGTGGCGGCGGGAGGAGTCACCCCGTCCCTCTGGCTATGGCGGGCGGGCGCCGTCTCCGACGCGGCGGGAATCTTCCTCCCGCCACCAGCCATCTTCAACGGGCGCGCACACCCGGCAGCATGCGGCTGCAAATGTGCACATTTCAAGTTCTACGCAGCCCGGCGAGCAACGCCGGGCCCCTTCCGGCGACCGCCGGGCCGAGCGGACCTCGTCCCGCCGACCCCAGGATCCCGTGCCCGATCCGGCCAGGGAGTCGGCTGGAGCGGGGGCGGCCGCCAGGGTCTCGAAGCCCCCGAGCGGCGCAAGTAGCGGGCTCGAGGCCCCCAAGTCCTCGAGCGACTCGAGGGGGGCGACTGAGGCTCGACAGCCCCCGAGTGCTTCGGGCAGGCCGGGCGGCTCGAGCAGAGCCACCCCGAGCGCGGGGTAAGTTCTCTGGTCGACCTACCCCTTATCATACTGTTTTGTTCGTGTATGAGTATTTTGTAATGAATTTTTGTTTTTCTCTTTCTTCTAGGACTAAGCGTTCCCTGCAGACCTTGCCATCCCTCCCTTCCATGGTGCCTACTAAGAGGCTGAGGACCACGGGAGGGTCGAGCGGCACCCCGTCGATGCCAGGTGGAGTGACTCTCCCTTCCTCTACTCCCATTTGGTTAGAGCGGGCCAAGGATGCGCTCAAGCGCGCGGCCCGATGGCGCCGCATCCCGTGTAGGTGCCGGGGTCGTGGCCAAGGTAGCGGAGGAGAAGGACGCCACCACCACCACGGCCTTGACCGTCATCCCGCTCGGGACCCCGACATCGTCAGGCGCGCTGGGTGACGCGGCGGCGGGCGAGCAAAGGGCAATGGTGCCAGAGCCGGCGACGGGGGCTGGATCGGAGCAGCAGCCCATCGTGCTCGAGGAGAGTCCGAGCTCGGGCGCCCAGTCTTCCTGGCCAGTCGGCCTGCGCCAGCTCGAGGAGGAGCGCAGGGAGAAGGAGGGGGAGGAGACGCCCGCAGCCGCCGACCGGCCCGTGGGAGATGTGGAGATGCAGGAGGCGGGACCGGTGGCTGAGGCTCAGCCGAGCCGGGCCTCAACCCCTGCTCGGGACATGGAGGTCGAGTCCTCAGCTGGGCAACGGGTTGAGGAGGGTGAGGCCCAGGCCGCCGCTCGAGAGGATGCGCTCGAGGAGCACCCTGCTGCCACACAGGAGGGGGAGAAGGCGGAGGAGGAGCAGCTTGCCGCCGCTGGCATCGAGGAGAGCCGGGCCGCAAGCGGAGCCGCAGGGCCGAGCAAGAGGAGCAGCACTCGGAGGTGGGGCAGCAGGCGGAGCCGCCCGCCGCTGCAGGCGGCGATGAGCACCAGGGCGGCGGTCAAAGGGAGGAGCGACTCGAGGAGCACTGCCTGGCACCACATCAGACGCCGCTGCCACAGCCGAGGTTGGGGGAGGTCATGGTGCCTCACCTTGTGCCTAACTCGACGACGGGCGAGGTGGAGTTCACAGTTATGTCTGAGGCCGACCACTGGGAGGAGGCCCAGAGGAGGCAGACGGCGTCAGCCATCGTCGACGGCCATATGCGGTCGGTTGGTCTCGGACCCGTTGAGCCCTCCGATGCCTCTATTGAAGAACGGAGGCGGCTCGAGGCGCGGGCGCTCGCCCAGGAGGCGTCCTCTTCCCAGGGCCTGCCGCAACGCCCGACTGCCTTGGCTGAGCGGGTGGTGACGGCGGGCGTCGATTTGGAGGCGGTGAGGAGACTCCACTCCTCCGTTGACAAGGAGATGCGGGAGGAATTCCCTCTATGGGAAAGGCCGCCGCCGGTGCTCCCCGACCCTCTCGACCACGAGGCCCCCGCGATCGTGATGAACGATCGAAGGAGCTCGAGGCGCATATGGAGGCCGAGGAGCGCCGTCGCTGGCTTGAACATGCTCAAGGCCGCTCTGCCGCTCGTCTCCGAGGACCCGCCCGGCTTTCTTACGTGAGTACCTTTGAGCACGACCCCCTTTTATTTGTATTTGTCTTATCGCTACTTGTATTTGACTTTTCCTCTCTTGTGGCTTAGACGGCGCAAAGCTGTTCATACGCCAAGTCGGTTCACATCCGCGCTCTCGTGAGAGTGAGGACGAGATCCGGCGGTATGTGCGCTTGGGGCGGGATGCCGAGGCGGAGCCGCACCGGCCTCGCCCGCTTCTTCGAGAGGCCAACGCCGCCCGGACGCCGCCAAGGAGGATGCCAACAAAGCCCACGACGAACTCGCTCGAGTGGTGCAGAGGCCGGCGCCGCAGCAGAAGCGAGTGAGAAGCTTGCCCAAGCCGCGCAGAGGCCGAGACCGCCGCGACTATGCGCAGCCGCATGCGGCCTTCGAGCAGCTCAAGCAGACGCGGCGGCCGCGCCGCCCGGGCTACAAGGCCAAGCGGCGGGACATGGAGCAGCCGGAAGGAGAAGGCCGGCGTCGAGGCCTACGTGAAGGAGCTCCGGTGCATCGGTCACCCGGAAGCCGCCGAAAAGAAGCCCTTGCCGCCGCGCTTAAAGCGGAGAAAGAGCGGGCCGAGCGGTCTCCGACGGAAGCGGTCAATCTCCGCCTAGAGATGACGACGAAGGACCTTGCCATCCAGGGTGCCGGCAAGGCTTATGAGGAGCTGCGCGTGGAGAAACACGACGTCGAGCGTACCCTCCGGAGAAAAGAGGCTGAGCTTCAACGGGCGCTCGATCGCGAGCAAGGGCTTTCAACCCGCTGCACCGGTAAGTGCTCGAGTCTTTTAGTCCTTTTTTGTGCGTGGCTTGTACGTGTTGCTCGAGCACCTGATGGAGTACTTGGTCCTTGTCGTCCTTTTTCAGGTTTGGAGGCGGACCTGGCGGGTGCGCGTGAGTATGCCAAGTCCACCCATGCGCTGGCTGAAGGCGTGATCTCGGCCAAGGCTCGCATCACCGGCGCCATTGACACCCTCAGCGCCAAGTGGGGCTTCCCGCCAGTGGTGGACGTCGAGGGGCCGGATGCTGGCCAGAGCAATGCTAGCCGGGTCCTCGAGTTCGGCGCTTCCCTGCGGGATCGTATCCAGGAGGCCCTTGTTTTTGCTGCGCGCCGGACGATGGCCATCTTCTACTCGGGATTCAGCGTCTCGAGGGAGGAGGCCCGGACCGGGATGGAGGCCGTGGCGAGCGGCTTCGCCTACGTCGAGGGCGAGCAAGAAGGAGGGGTCAACCCCCGGATCGAGCAACTCAAGGCCGAGGCCGAAAAACCGGGCGCCCGTCTTGGAGGCGATCTGCTGCATGAAGTCCTCCCGCCAGGCGCCGTAATCTGGGCAACAAGGCCCTTGTAAGAAAACAAGTATTTTTGGCTATGAAAGTGGCCTAAACGGCCTAAAATCTTGGCTCCTGTGATTTGAACCGTTATACTCTAGTTTTTTCTTTGCGCTCGACATTATTTTCCACTTCCTGCCTTTACTTTGTTTCAGCTAAGTGTTGGCGCTGCGCTCGAACCGCTTTGAGAGGGGGTGAGTTAGGGTGCCGTAGCTCGGAAGCGTGGGAAGCCTTGTGCTCGGTCGCCCGGCTCGATGAGTTCGAGGTGACGCAAATATTTAGTCTTACGAAAAATTTCGAGGCGAGGAGGGGAAAATTATGTCGAGCCTCGTTTTCGAAAAAACTAGGTGTGTTTTTTCGAGGATTTCGGGGATTCCCCCGGTCTAGCCCCCGAGGGGGCTTGACTTTGTGGAAACAAAGTCGAGCCCACCTTGTGTATGAACAAAAAGTAAGAAACTGATTTATTTATTCATACAAGCGGTAAAATTTAAGCGAAAAATATGTACAAGGCATCTAGGAGAAAAAGCGACGTAGCTGTTCGATGTTCCATGCGTTGGTGAGGGTCGAGCCTTTTTCGTCGGCTAACTTGTACGTCCCCGGTTTTAGCACCTTGACCACGATAAATGGACCTTCCCAAGGAGGAGTCAGCTTGTGGCGCCCCTTGTTATCTTGGCTTCGACGGAGCACGAGATCGCCGATGTTGAAATCCCTCTTGCGCACGTTCTTCTCGTGGTACTGCCGTAGCTTCTGTTGGTAGCGTGCAGAGTGTAGGAGCGCCGTGTCTCGAGCCTCTTCTGCTTGGTCGATGGCGTTTGCTAGCCTTTCCTGATTAGTCTGCTCATTGTAGGCCTTGAGTCGAGGGGACCCATATTCGAGGTCAGTGGGGAGGACGGCCTCAGACCCATAGACCAAGAAGAACGGGGTAAACCCAGTGGCTCGACTCTCGGTTGTGCGCAGACTCCACAGGACGGATGGGAGTTCAACTACCCATTTGTTGCCGTGTTTGTTCAAGCGTTTGAAAATTCTTGGCTTTAGTCCTTGCAAGATCATGCCATTTGCGCGCTCGACTTGGCCGTTAGTTCGAGGGTAGGCGACTGCCGACCAGTTCACACGGATGTGGTACCGATCGCAGAAGTCCAAGAACTTTTGCCCGTGAACCGGGTGCCATTGTCGTAATGATGACGTTAGGGACTCCAAAGTGATGGATGATGTCGGTGAAGAACTCGACCGCTCGCTCCGAGCGGATGTTAGTGATGGGCCTGGCCTCGATCCACTTGGTAAACTTATCGATGGCCACGAGCAAGTGGGTGTGGCCTCCCGTTGTCTTTTGAGGGGTCCAACCAGATCGAGCCCCCGCACCGCAAATGGCCACGTGAGGGGATCATCTCGGAGTGCGTGTGCCGGAAGATGCGTTTGCTTGGCGTAGAATTGGCATCCCTCACACGCTCGAACTAGCTTGATGGCATCAAGAATCGCGGTGGGCCAAGTAGAAGCCTTGGCGGAATGCGTTCCCGACAAGGGTTCTCGGTGCGGCATGGTGGCCACAAGCCCCCGAGTGCATGTCTCGAGCGTTACGGCCTTCCTCGATCGAGATACACCGTTGGAGTACACCGGTTGGGCTTCGTCGGAGAGCTCTGTCGTCCCCGTAAAGGATGTAAGTCTTGGCTCGACGAGCTAGTCGCCTTGCCTCCGTTCGATCTTACGTAACTCCCTCGAATGAAATATTCGAGGAATGGTGCACGCAGTCGGTTGGTGGGGTCGTAGCTCGGTCGATCTCCATGACCGTGGCCCCGTCGAGGGGGTGCGGTTGTGGGTGCAGCTCACCGGTCCCGACCCCGCCCCGAGTCCCATTTTACGGATGGCTCGTGAAGATCTTTCGAGAAGACGTCGGGGGTAGTGGCGCTCGAGATGAAGCGATTTTGGCCGGCCGTCCGGCCTCATTGAAGCGCCTTGGGATGTGGTTGAGCTCGAGACCATGGAAGTTGGCTTCCAACTTGCGCACCTCACTGCAGTATGCTTCCATCTTTTCATCGTGGCAGCTTGAGGCTTTCATCACTTGGTCGATAACGAGCTGCGAGTCGCCTCGAGCATCGAGGCGTCGGACCCCAAGCTCGATGGCAATGCGCAACCCGGTAACGAGTGCCTCATACTCTGCCATGTTGTTCGAGGCGGCAAAGTGGATGCGCACCATGTAACGCATATGCACTCCGAGGGGTGAGATGAAGAGCAAGCCCGCGCCTGCTCCTGTCTTCATAAGTGACCCGTCGAAATACATGGTCCACAGCTCGGCCTGGATCTGGACTGGGGGAAGTTGGACGTCGGTCCACTCAGCGACAAAGTCAGCCAGCACTTGGGATTTGATAGCCTTTCATGGGGCGTAAGTGATGGTCTCGCCCATGAGCTCGACCGACCACTTGGCGATTCGACCCACGACTTCCCGGTTCTGGATAATTTCCCCAAGTGGGAATGATGTTACCACCGTCACCGGGTGGCTAAGAAAGTAGTGCTGGAGTTTTCGACGGGTGAGCACGATTGCGTAGAGTAGCTTTTGGATATGGGGGTATCGAATTTTTGCGTCTGAGAGCACCTCACTGATGAAATACACCGGCCGTTGGACGGGGAGCGAGTGCCCCTCTTCCTGCCTCTCGACCACTATGACCGTGCTAACTACCTGAGTGGTTGCGGCAACATAGAGGAGGAGGGATTCGGCGGGTATACCGTCTCGAGCTGGTCGAGGCGGCACGAGCACTGGAGGAGATGTGAGCATGCTCTTCAGTTTCGAGAGGGCCTCCTCTGCCTCGGGTGTCCATGTGAAATGCTCGGATTTTTTGAGGAGTCGATATAGAGGCAATGCTTTTTCTCCCAAGCGTGCGATGAATCGGCTAAGGGCGGCCAAACATCCGGTGACCTTCTGTACCCCCTTCAGGTCTCGGATCGGCCCCATCCTCATGATGGCCGCGACCTTCTCGGGATTGGCCTCGATGCCGCGCTGGGAGACGATGTAGCCTAGCAGCATGCCTCGAGGCACTCCAAAGACACACTTCTCGGGGTTCAGTTTGATGTTCTTAGCCCTGAAGCACTCGAACGTCAACTTGAGGTCCTCGACAAGGTTTTTGACTTTACGTGTCTTGACAACGATGTCATCCACGTATGCCTCAACCGTCTCTCCTATATGTTTGCCAAAAACATGAAGCATGCGGCCGATATGTTGCCCGCGTTTCAAGGCCGAAAGGCATCGTGACATAACAAGACATGCCCATAGGGGTGATGAAAGAAGTCGCGAGCTGGTCGGACTCCTTCATCTTGATTTGGTGATAGCCAGAGTAGGCGTCGAGAAAGGAAAGTACTTCACAACCCGCAGTGGAATCAACGATTTGATCTATTCGAGGTAAAGGAAATGGGACTTTGGGACATGCTTTATTTAAACTAGTGTAATCTACACACATCCTCATTTTCCCATTCTTTTTCTCTACTAATACAGGATTAGCTAACCACTCGGGATGATGTACCTCCTTGATGAATCCGGCCTTCTCGAGCTTCTCGACCTCTTCGCGGATGATCCTACGCTTCTCCTCGTCAAAGCGGCGCAGCGTTGCTTGACAGTCTTGAACCGGACGGATCTCCAAGGCGTGCTCGGCGACATCCCTCGGTATGCCGGACATGTCCGAGGGACTCCACGCAAACATGTCAGCGTTTGCGCGGAGAAAGTCGACGAGCACTGCTTCCTATTTGCTGTCGAGGGAGGCGCTGATGACCAGCGTCTTTTCCCCCGAGGAGCTTGGATCGAGCGGGATCTTCTTGGTGTCGTCAGCGGGGTCGAAGTTGCCAGCCTGTCGCTTGGGTGTTGGAGCAGAGGCTTCAGCCGCCATATGATCGAGCATCATGGCTAGGTCTTCAGATGTTCCCAGCACATTCGTCAGTGATTCCCCATACTCGACGCACTCCACATCGCAGTGGTAGGCGTGCTCGTACGTGGAGTTGACAGTGATGACTCCTTTTGGTCCCGGCATCTTGAGTTTGAGGTAGGCATAGTTGGGGATCGCCATGAACCTTGTGTAGCACGGCCCGCCTGGGATGGCGTGGTACGTCCCCTCGAAACCGGGCACGTCGAAAGTTAGGACCTCTCGACGAAAGTTCGAGCGTCCCAAAGACGACGAGGAGGTCGATGCGGCCGATCGTGAGCGCTTTCTTGCCGTGGACCACTCCGTGGAAGCCCCGGCGCTCGGGCCGGGAGGTCGCTCTTGTGAGGCCGAGCAACGTGAGGGTTTCCATGTAGATGATGTTGAGGCCGCCGCCTCCATCCATGAGAACTTTGGTGAAGCGGGCATTGAGGATGATCGGGCGACGACGAGAGGGTACGAGCCGGGATTGGTGACGTGGTCTCGGATGATCATCACGGTCGAACGTGATGGGAGCATCCGACCGCCGAGGAATTGAGGCGTGGCGGGTTTTATGGCGAAAACCTCCCCGCGCTCGGCCTTCCGCTCTCGACGTGTCATCTGGGTGGTCGGGCCGCCGTAGATCATGTAGCACTCGGTGATGGGCGGGTATCCATCGTCGTCGTCGTTGGCTTGATCGTTTCCACCCTTGTCCTTCTTGTCGTCGTCCTTGTCGATCCCGAGCCGCTTATAGTAGCCTCGAAGCATTCGACAGTCCTCGAGGTTGTGCTTGACCGGCTCCTTGTGGTAGGGGCACGGCTGTTTAAGCATTTTGTCGAAGACGCCCCCATCCGGTGGGGGTCTAGGCTTCTTGCGTTCGGCTGCGGCCACCTCATCTTCCACGACCGCACGCTTGCCTTGCTGGTTGCCTTTCTTCTTCTTCTCGTTCTTCTTCTGGGCCTTGCTCGAGCCCTCACCGCCTCCCGGGGACGGCGCGGGCTTGTTCCCGGCCCCACCAAAGAAGGCCCCACGGCCTCGTCGCCGGCAGCGTAGTCGGCGACGACATCCATGAGCTCGTTCACCGTCTTTGGGCGATTGCGTCCGAGCTCCCGCACGAGCTCTTTGCAGGTGGTGCCCGAGACGAACGCCAGGATGACGTCGTGATCTGGAATGTGTGGCAGCTCGGTGCGCACCTTTGAGAAACGTCAAGCAAAGTCCCGGAGAGATTCCGTGGTATTTTGCTTGCAGTTACGGAGATCCCACGAGTTGCCGGGTCGGATGTAGGTGCCCTTGAAGTTCCCTCGAAAACCTGGACCTGGTCGGCCCAATCGTGGATTTGATTGGGGAGAAGCTCCTCGAGCCACCGTCGAGCGGTGTCGGAGAGGAATAGAGGAAGCTGGCGTATGATTGCCCTATCCTCTCGAGCCCCACCCGATCGGCGGGCCCCGGAAATCAGCCCAGCCGCAGCTCTGGCTTGGTTTCTCCGTTGTACTTGACCACGCTTGTGGGGGGTCCAAACGGGGTTGGCAACGGCGTGTTGCGGATAGCTCGACTGAAGACTCGAGGGCTCGGCGGCTCGGGAGCCTGCCGGTCCTCATCGCTGTCGTAGCGCCCCCCTCGATGGGCCTTGTAGCCACGGTCCTCGGCACCCGCAGCCTTGCGTCGTCGGTTGTCGTTGATGTCATGACGCGCATCTTGAGGCGCGCGGTTGTCGAGGATGCGTTCTCGAGCAGGTGCTCTACCACCTCGAGGGGGTGCCTCCTGGTGGACGGAACCCTCCCGCTCGTGCCGTGGTTGTTCTGGGGCTACCTCACGCTGTCTCGAGGCCGAGCTTTCGGCCTGCTGGACGGCCGCGACTTGAAGGAGCCCTTGGATCTCATCTCGTATCCGCAATGCATGCGGATTCGAGGGTGCCGGCATGTCCCGCAGCAGCATAGCCGCCGCAAGTACATTCTGGCTTGCTCGAGGGAAGTGGGCTGGCTCGGATGGCGCTTCTGGTCGCCCGTCGTTGACGATGCGGTTGAAAACGTCTCGTGCCTTTCCTCGAGCGCCAAGAGGTCGAGGAGGGGGCGGATGGTTCTGTTCAAGCGCGCGCTTGAGCAGCTCCATATTCGCACGTTCCTCATTCATCTTAGCCTCGATTTCTCTGAGCTGTGCCCATTGTGCTGCTCGAGCATCGTCTTCGGGTCGCTGGTCATCGTGAGCTTGCGGTGGCGGTCCGCGCGGCTCGACCACCTGCAGAGCTCCAGCTGCCGATGTCCCTGCCGCTGGCGTTACGTCTGCTCGGTTGGCTGCAGGGGCAACCATGGCGGCGCCATCTCTGGTCTCGTCATCCGACGGGACGTCGTTGTTGAGATGAAAACACTCGCGTGCCGGGTCATAGCACCCTGAGTCTGAGTCATCGGAATCTGGGTTAGCGCTGGACGGCGTCCAGGGCCTCCCCGTGCTCTCCTCCTCGATCCAGCGGCGCATATCCCCGACCGTGTTGCGGCGCTGCGAGCCAGGTGCTCGGTCAAACCCGCGGTCTATTGTCGTAGGCCACACGATCTCCAAGTTCATACTGGCGCGCAGGAGGGGGCCGGGGCTCTCCTCCCGCGGTCCCGTGACTGGCCGGATCGCGTTGGCATACGTAGTGGCGGCGTTGGTATGTCCAAACGGGAGCCTGCGATGAGCTCGGTAGATCCCGTGCGGCAGCAGGTTGGGCGACGTCGGTCGCACGCGCGCTCGAGGCGCTATACCGGGTTCTCTCGGCGAGCGCATGGCAAACGTGAAGCCAGGGTCCGCGTCAAGGACTCCCTGTCCACGTGCGGCTCCCGCCGCACACTTGGCACTCCGGCCGGGGCGCATCGTGGCGTCTCGGGCCGGGAGGGCACACGAGCGGGTGCTCAAGGCTGCGTGCCCGCGGCGGTGATGCCGATGTTGGTGACGTCGGCGACGTGGCGGCGAGCCATGGTGGCGTGGTCGGCGCGCGACCCCACCAGCGCGCGGGGGTGACGAGCGTCCCCCTCCTGGTTCTCCAATTGAGAGTAGAGCCATGTCGCGGCCTGGGCCGAGCGACATGAACTCTAGACTCCCGAACCAGATCACCGTGGCGAACGGAAACGAAGGAGCGGGCGATGCCATCCGGAAAATGGCGGGAATCGAACGAAAAGCACGCGAAACCCCTACTCCGGGCGCGCCAACCGCTTCGGTGTTTCGTACCTGGGGGTATCACACCAACGAGTAAATTTCTATGCGTGCTCCCTAATCCGGATGGTGATGCAAGAAGAACACAAGCGTTTATCCTGGTTCGGGCAAAGAGTGCCCTACGTCCAGCAGAGGGGTGAGTTTCGTGTTATCTTGCACCGAAGTGCTTGTACGGGGTGAATACAAGCCACCCCGAGACTTAGCGTGCGTGGAAATGTGTTGTGAATGAGGGTGTCCAAAACCGTCCCGGACTAGGCCCCCGCGTCCCCTTTTATAGGCTAAGAGGAGGCTCAGGACGTAGTAGATAGGGCTATCGTGGGCGTGACGTAGAGGTATATGCGTCGTGTCGTGTCGTCGAGACCGTAGACGTCCCTTTTGGTCGGGCTCGAGCCTCGTAGCGGTATGGTCGGTGATGGCCTCGCTTCGTCCTTCTCGATCGTGGGCCGACGTAGTCGAGGTATGGTGCGTGCGTGGACGAGCACGTGCGTCCGGAACCTTGCGGTATGGTTGTCGAGATGGGAAAGACAGGCACGGCGCGCCCCATGCTCAAGTCGCGTCCGTCACTTCTCCTCGAGCGGTTGGGGGTTACTTCGAGGGGGCAATGATTCGAGCGACGGACGGGACGACGTAGTTGGTGGTACGGAGAGTTGACAATGGCGTTTTGGAGAGAGGGCCGTACGCGTCACAAGACTCGGCGTGGTGTAATAGCGTTGCCTGGCACGCCTGAATCTCGGGTATGGGCAGTGGAATAGGAGAAGTGACCGGCGTGCTTCTCACTATGTCGCGCACTGTAGCCATGGGGTTAGGCGGGGCAGGCATACTTCCCACTATTACACCTACTGTAGCCATGTGCGTGCTCGGGTAGGTAATTATTGGGCCGACTCGAGCGGCCGCTCGCTCGAGCGTTCTCCGTCCCGCTCGAGCGGCCGCGCTCGAGCGGTTTACGCCACCGTCTCGAGCAGCCGCTCGCTCGAGCGGTTTCCGTATTTTTCTCGGGCCGAGCGGGTGAGCGAGCGGCCGCTCGAGCTTAGGAGGCTTTGAGGCTTTGTGGGCTCGATAGCGGGTCGGCCCGGCTCGAGGGGGATTGGGGTTTCCTTGGTTAATTCTTGGGAGAATTAGAGGTGAAGTGGGTTGGATTATTTTCCTCTAATCTACCTGATTTAGGACCCCCTAATCTAGGTACCCGACATAGATGTTCTTGCACTAATCATTGTATGCTTTGACTTTGTAGTTAGAATAACATAGGATTATACCCTAGATCGTCCTAGTCTATGCTAGTGTTATAAGCTTAGAGTGCTAAGTTGAGATGGCTTATTACTATTATTTTATGTGGCTAAATGCTCTCATTTATCTTATGTCATTTATCATTCATTCCTATATTTTATGTGACACTTACCCCGTATGAGATGATCGATACAGACAAGGTTAAGCTCTCCATTATAGCATGTGCATTGCTCATCACTCATTATCCAAAGGCATTCCCTTCCCAAAGTGGTAAAAATATAAATAACGATACCTGGACTAGTCCCGGTTAAAATGCTACGATGATATATTCCGTGCGCTTGCGGAACCTTCTTTATTTCATTGCACTTAATAGACATCAACAAGCATTTTTGGCGCCGTTGCCGGGGAAGGTTGAAAGCCAATGGATAATGAGCAAAGACCGCACTAGATAACGTGATCGAGTAGTCTTTTTCATACTAACCCATCTCTACAGGATTACCCTTGTTTTGTCTACTTTTGTATTTTATGCAGGGTAATCAAGACTACTCTTCCTGATAACTATATTGACAATCCAGAAGCTTTAATCAGGAAGGCCAGAAGCAAGTTGAAGAAGACCAATCAATCATCATCATCAACTCAACTTGGAAGTTTGTCGGAAGCAGAAGGTCGACCTTTCGTTCGAGACTTGACACCAGCGTTTGAAGCCATGGCGAATAAGTCACTCGCGAGTTCTCGCCCCACTACGGACAACATTCGTACTTGGACCACCGCGGACATCGAGGGAGCTTTTGAGCTCAAGCCCGCGCCGATCAACATGGTGCAAGCAAGCCGCTTTGTGGGAAGGCCCATGAAGATGCAAGTGCTCATCTCCAACACTTCCCGGAGATTTGTAGCACCTTCACCATCAAGAATGTCCCCGAGAGATGCTATACTACTTCGCCTCTTCCCATTCTCACTCTTGGGGAGAGCGGCGCTGGTTCTACGCCAATAAGGAGAAGAATACTACGTGGGCACTATGTTCCACCAATTTCTTGGCGAAGTTCTTCCCCATGGGCAAGACAAATGCTCTTCGTGGGAAGATATCAAGCTTTCAAAGAACACCATGATGAGACTCGTCCGAGAAGCTTGGGAGCGCTTTCAAGATTACATCCTCGAGTGTCCTCATCATGGCATGGAGAATTGGCTGCTTATGCAGACATTCTACCATGGGCTTAGCAACAAAGACACGTGAGACGATGGATGCCGCGCCGGAGGTGCATTCTTATCACTCACTATTCCTCAAGCCACGGCTCTTGTGGAGAAGATGGCATCCAACCAAGGTTGGAGTGAAGAAAGAACTCAGACCCGCAAGAGAGGTGGAGGAATGCATGTTTGAAAGAGGTAGACATCGTCTCGCCAAAATGGATCGCTAATGAAGAGGCTCGATGAGAGAGCCCCGCAGAAGAAAGAAGTCATGCACATACATGATGCTCGCATGACATGTGAAGAGTGTGGAGAGACCGGGGCACACAGTGCTAACCGCCCGTAGCCGAAGGAGGACGTGAACTACCTCAACAACAACAACAACAATTACTATCGTCCCGCAGTAATCAAGGTTGGAATCAGCAAACAGAGGCCTAACTACTCGTGCAATTACTCGTGCAATTATCAAGGTAACAACTCCTCCTACAATAATTACAACCAAACCGCCTTTGAGAGAGTTAGTGCTGAACCAAGGCAAGATGATGGACAACTGGCCCAAGAAGCCGACATCAAATGACAAGGTCCTAGAGACACTCAACAACAGGATGGATGGCTTTTCCAATGCCATCAAGAGTCGCTCGTTTCAACAAGATACTTGAGTCGCAGTACAACAACTTGTTAACCTTGCTCCCTCCACTCGGTCAAGGTAAACCGGCAGGACAACCCGAAGGGCTCGAAACTGCAAATCTTGTTGATATATTCAATGTGGAAGATAGCCGGAGTGATCCATCGAAGGGGTCATGGATAGACTCAACTCTGCCAATCAAGAAGGGCGATCCAGGGAGACCAGTCATTCCGATCTCCATTGGAAGTACCAATTTCAATGAGGTAATCTGTGACTTCGGTGCAAGCATCAACATCATGCCAAGAGTGATATACGAGAAGCTATTCGATGCCCCTTAGCATACACAACCATGTGCTTACAAAGCCTTGCGATCAGTCACTCCGTGTTCCTTTGGGAATACAAGAAGACATTTGTGTACGAGTAGGCAACTCGTATGTCCCTCGCGACTTCGTGGTAGTGGATACAAAGTGTGATGAAAGGTCCCCCGTCATTCGGGGACGACCATTCTTAAACACCGCCGGAGCCATCATGTATGCCAACACCGCCAAGATCATCTTCAACATCAAAGGCAAGCGAGAAACCTTCTTCTTCAAGAACAGTGCCGCAGCTTCCCAAAGACATCCTCATCAACGAACAAGGAGAAGAAGAAGAATCCACTAAGAAGAGCAAGAACAAGAATAAGAAGACCAAGAAGATGGAAACAAGAAGGATGGTCACCAGTCCACAAGGAGCATGACCACTTACTCGCATCCCCACGTCTAATCAAGAAGGATGACCCTGTGTGTCCCAACCATTCAATGCTCCATCAACGAAGCTCTTTCAATAAAAGCCTCGTGACACCGGATCGGGCGTCAACATCATGGCCAAGGTAACCTATGAGTATCTATATGGCACTATGCCTTTGGAGCCTACCTATGCACAATGCAGATGGCGTATCGACATTCCGCTTCGTCGAAGGAGAAGTGAAGGATGTCCTCATCCGATAGATGACCATTATGTCCCTACGTACTTCCTAGTCATTGACATGGGAGATGACTACGATCCTCGAATCATCCTAGGAAGACCATTCCCGAACACCACCGTAGCTATCATCTATATTGGGACAGGAGAGATCCATTTCCACTTTCCCACCGAGAAGGTACGCCGCTACTTCTATAATAATTATATAATCACCGAGGAGCCCAAGAAGAAGTAGCAAGGAGAAGGCAGCACTGCCGCGTAACAAGAAGAACATCACTACGATGGATGGGCCAACTATGAGGGAGAAGTGTCTAGATATGAAGATCGATACCTTAAGAGAAGAACATTGTAGAAGAACCCGAAGAGGTGCTACCAAGAAAACCAAGTGGTCCAAGAAGCTTCCTCCTCAAGGTCATCCTCTCCAACAAAGAAGGTGTGGAAGGTAAAAGCAAAATCGAATCAATTCCTACACACGAGGCGACATCATCCGAGGCGCCACCTAATGCGCCCTTGAAAATTGAGCGAACATGACAAGTCCTGTTCGGAGGACTTAAAACCACCGAACGCCGCGCCAAGAGGTAACTTGGTATTTATCAAGCATTACTTTTCAGCATTATATTTTTACCTTAGTATATTTATTTCCCTACTTGCATCTTTGTTGCATCTTTACTCTTTTATCTCTCGCATCGAAAAGAAAATAAAAACGTTGTGCATTTTGCATCCGTAAAATTGTCAAGCCCCATGTGAATAGTCATTCACCGTGGTGGCACAAAAATAATTTCTCAAGCATATTTATTTCCCGTCTCGCATTCCTTAAATAATAAAAAGATAAAAATATTTCTTGTGATCCCGTTAGAACAAGTTTAAGTTAGGAAAGTTCTAGACAACCAAGGCCTAGAGGTTTTATTACTAACGCTTAATCAGTTCCACAAGCTTTGTTGTCTATTTGAGCTTCACGTAACATCAAGGATCAAGAAGAGCTAACAAGCGTAAGGACATCCATTCCCCGTCGGAGTGCCGCCGCGACAATTGAATGCCGTCTTCAACAAAGAACTATCTACGACACTCCCCGGAGGACTAGAACGTCTTCGGCCTCGTCGCAACATCGCAGACTATGTCAACATCCAGCTTGGGGAGAGCATCCCCCGTGTACCAAGCTAAGTGTTTCCGACTTATCCAATTATGCTTTATTAAAGTATGCTTTGTTAAAACAACTAAAAAAGATGCATAACCATAGAAACCCGTAAAGATTTCCTTATTTATCTTTTCTACTTTTGGAGAGCTCTTGCAACTGTCTTTAAAAGTGATCCCTAGAATAAACTCTACATGGAGATGATGAATAGTTGCTCCGCCGTAATTCCTTTCAAGTACCTAGTTTTCAACCTTGCACTCTCCCGAGTTTTGGACACAACCGTTTAGATTTGAGATTTGCTCAACCCGAAACTTGTGGGTAGCGAACACTTGATCTAAGTCTAGGTGGTTGACGGGTATGATATGGGAAGGTTTTGAGTCAGTCATTCATCTTGTTCCTAGAGATACTAGAGTTCGAGAATTTATCTTTGAAAATATTAAATTCCTGCATGATGAGTTCCTTTATGATGAGAGTTCAAATTCCTACCACAAAGCCATATATTCATGCTTACTAGATTAGGAAAACCCATCTGTTTATATAGATCATATTGTAGGTTTTGAGTGTAGACTTTATAGGCATTGAGTGTGGTTATCTGTGGACCCATAAGGAATTAGTCACGCAGATAAAGTCAATACTATGTGCTCTCCATCCATTGATCTATGCTACTTCGTCCTCGAAGTATGCACCCATTTTATAAATATTACATTCATTCGTGCTACTTCCGTCCCTAGAAGTACCACCCACATATAGATCCATATCCACCACATATTGTGCTATCTCTACCCCGGAGATACGCACTTATGCGCTCCTACACTCGGGAGTACGCATCCATCCATTCATCCATCCACATATACATACGCCATTCCTTTCACAAGATCCTTAAAAGGTTCTACTCTTATTCGGGAGTGAACATCTAGACATAATCATCGCCGTTCTATTTGCCTACATAAAAGCTCCAGCTTATTATCATTTCAAGTTATATGAATCCCGTTGCTAAAGTTTTGTTTCCGAGGATTGGTTGCTCTAAAAAAAAAAAGAAAAAAAAGAGAGAAAAGAAGAAAGAAAGAAAAAGAAAGAGTAGCCAAGTCCTTCCATTCAAGAAGTTTCAAGGTTTCCGAATAAAGGAGTCATGTTATCCTCGAAGGAGCAAGCGTAGAAGTAGATGTTCACCAGCTTGAGTACCCCTCATAATCATTTCCTTATCACCATCATCCTATCATCATCTTATCATCCATTCCATTTCCTCATTCACATGCACATATGACTTTATTATTATTTTAGTTCCTATTGGATCCATGTCTTAACTGTGCAATATATGCAAGTGAGTTTGAGTGTCTCCCCACCTATGAGCTCCACATAAGCCTATTAGAAAGTAGGGTGAGAGAGAGAAGGCACTTTCCACTATGCCTTAGTTCCACAAATACCACATATTCTCGAGAGAAGAGAGAAGGCATACACTACTCATGCCTTAGAAAGGATCCGTAAATACCACAAATGAGAGACGAAAGGTTCATACAAGGAACTCGAGTTTTATTTCAAACCTTGCAAAAACTCCAGGATAATAGTTGATCAAAGAGCGAGAAACATGGCGCTTGACTTGATCATTCTATCTTTCAATTACTCAAGACCCAAGTGACGGTTACAAGCCCCATGGTGAAAGGTAATATGGGTGAGTTTTGAGTCAGAATAGTTCACTCTAATCCGGAGGAGAGTTCTTGTTTGAACGCATGTGTACTTGTGAGGAGTGAAAGTATTGTAGCAACTCCCGATCCATCGAGTCTATCTTTGCTCGGGACGAGCAAAAGGTAAGCTTGGGGAGTTTGTTGACGGCCGTTAAGTATCAATTTTATATCATCAACGCAGCAAGAGAAAGGACTAATATGAGTTCACCCGTTAGATATAGGGGTTACACCGATGTAATTCCACGAGTTTTGGTGATTGTCTATTTCGCAGGGGGTTATCGTAAAGAGAACCAAAGGAGGCCCACATGTCATGATTACATAGAGATAAAGACCGAACGAGTAAAATTGTATAATCTAGAAGACTCCGTAAGGCGACCCCCGAAGGCCGGGCCCCACCGGGCGGGGTGGGCGGGTCGACCGACCAGGGGAGTCGGCCGACTCCCCATCTCCACCAATCGGGTGGAGTCTCGTGGATCCCGCTCCACCGCCTTTGAGGATGAATAATTATCGTCCATTTAGGTCGGTTTGATCCGAGGGCCGTGGTTCATCCTAGGGGGCTATATATTCGAGCCCCCGGCCCCCGGGTGAAACCCTAATTCATTCAAGAGTTCATTCTCTCATCGTAATTCGTAGAAGCCAGAGCCACCATCTCAATTAGAGCTCCATAGTTTAGTAGCATAGCTACATAGGAATAGATCTAGAGGGAATCAAGCCTAGCTTGGAGTCCGGATCTGTCGGAGTTCTTGGTAATTCCCCTCTACATTCTTGTAATATTCATCATTGTTCGTGATACTATGAGTAGTACTTTATTCTATTCTATTATATCGACTTGACTTTGCTCTATTTGATTATGTTCTCAATTATATTGTTCTTAGTCTACTTTGATTATATGTTTAGCATAGTTGGACTAGAATTATGTTTATGCATAGGATAGTATAGCGCTTCCTCATTAGATCGATGGGTGAGTGGTAAATATTGTGTAGGCGTGGTGCCTAGACCGTATTTATCTGCGATTGCACCCTATTGGCCGGGTCGTGTGGTAGATCGCGGAAGTGACAGTTCCGTTGAGTCCTTTGTATTCCATCCCCGTTGGTAGGTCTTAGTAGAACAACCTATTACATTGAAGTCATTGCTATGTCTCTTGTCTTTCTCGGTAATATCACTATGCATAGATGTAACCTTTTCCCGCCATGATTGCTAGATGTTCTTGCACTAATCATTGTATGCTTTGACTTTGTAGTTAGAATAACATAGGATTATACCCTAGATCGTCCTAGTCTATGCTAGTGTTATAAGCTTAGAGTGCTAAGTTGAGATGGCTTATTACTATTATTTTATGTGGCTAAATGCTCTCATTTATCTTATGTCATTTATCATTCATTCCTATATTTTATGTGACACTTACCCCGTATGAGATGATCGATACGGACAAGGTTAAGCTCTCCATTATAGCATGTGCATTGCTCATCACTCATTATCCAAGTGCATTCCCTTCCCAAGTGGTAAAAATATAAATAACGATACCCGGACTAGTCCCGGTTAAAATGCTACGATGATATATTCTCGTGCGCTTGCGGAACCTTCTTTATTTCAGTTGCACTTAATAGACATCAACAAGCATTTTTGGCGCCGTTGCCGGGGAAGGTTGAAAGCCATTTTTGGCACCCTCGAATCGAACCTTGTTGTTCTATGAACTTCTGTCAAGTTGATTTGCTTGACACATTTCCTTTTCCATTACTTACCCCACGGGATTTTGTTGCTCCAAAATCTCGGGACGAGATTTCTTTAAGGGGGAAAGGATGTAACATCCTAGATGTTAACGACAACTAAAACCTGTTTAAAAATTTTGTTAAAACCTAATCATCGAGCATCATGGCATAAATGCATTCATGTTTTAATATTGTTTTGATGTGATGCTTTGTTTTACATATGAAATGATGCTTGGGATCACTGGGTGATCCATTAGGTTAAGTCGAGTTCGAGTTATATTTCAAAACCCCGTTTCCGACAAACTTCGATTTACCCCCTTTTCTCTATTTCAAAATCTACAAAGAATTTGGGGTTGGTTCAAAAAGCAAAATTGTGGGTCTTGATGAGAGCTTCAATGTTGGTGTTCAAAATTTTTCAAGTTTCCAAAAAAGAATTTCAAACGAATTTAAAAATACCATTTTCCGACAACCTGTTCCCCTTTGAATTTTAAGTTGTATTTCAAAAATTGTGCATAATTTGGGAAACTCCTTTTGGAGAAAATGTTTGGTTTGAAAAGTTGAGTATTCCATAGTTTTGAAGATTTTCAAGTTCTTTAGAAAAATCAAAAGTAATTTCATATATTTGTTTCTAGGGTTTTTGTCCCCTTTTCAAATTTGATTCAAAATTCAAATTTTTGTTTAGAATTTGAAAATCCTCCGTCGAGAAAATTGTAGGGCATGAAAAATTAGGCTAGGGTTGTTTTTGGAATTTTTCGAGTTCAGTTCAAGTTTTTGGAGTAATTTGCAAAGTTCAAAAGATCAGCCCCTACTAAAGAATGATGACGTCATCGCTCCCTTCTTCCTCACCGGCGCCGTCATCGCCGTGGCTTCCCGCCCATGCCGGCATGTCGCCGCCGCGCGCCTCGCCCTTCGCGCTCGAAGCGTCCTCGTCGCGTGTCGCTCCGCCGCGTTCCACACGCCCTCGTCCTTATCTACCCCGGAGAACGCCGTGCTCCTTCTTTCTTCTCCCTCTGTTCATGCCGGTCGTCGTCACTCGCCGGCGAAATTCGTCATCGTCGTTGCACCTATGCTTCCATCTTCCTGCTCAGTGCTCCGCCTTCCTCTTGTGAATCCAGCGAGCCCGACCCGCAGTTCCTCGCCGTCGAAATCACCCGCACAAGGTCTTCCTTTCCACGGCGGCGGACTGCGCCGTCGCGAGTTCATCGTCGTCGTACATCGCCGTTGCTGATCACTTATTCAATTCATCCTCACCGTGAGCTCGCCATCACCTCTAGAGTTTGATGCTCCCTTTATCTTCCATGTTGGTTCACAGGTCTCGTCGGAACGCCGTGCGTGCCCCCGAGCTCGCGCCGCCATCGCGCGCCGTCTCGCTTCCGATGAGGTCATAGCCCCGCCGTCCGGTCATCATCGTCGTGCGCACCGAACCCGCGGTGAGCTACCGGTCACGCCCGTGCCCCCGGGTTTGGCCTCGCGCGCTGTTGCCGCCGGGCCGTGAGTTTGCCGGCGCTCGCGTTGCCGCCGCCGCCATGTGCGTCGCGTTTGTTGCTAGGCCGCCGCCTAGGCTCGCTTTAGCATTTGGTTGCGTCCGTAGCATCACGTAGGAGCGCAAGCTCGCATCTTCTTCGCCGGAAAGGCTCCAGTGAGCTCGCCCATTAAGCCGCAGCGCCGCGTCCGCCATCACCGCGTCGAGCCACCGCGTTGCTCCGCCGCCGCTTGGTCACCACCGCGTGTTCGCCTCGACGAGTAGGTCATGTAGGTGCGGTCCTCGCGCCCAGACTCCGCCGCGGCGAGAAGTCGCGGGTCGAGCGCGCCGCGTCGGAGCCGGGCCGCGGTTGGGCCACGTTGGACCGGCCTGCTCGCTCGTTGGGCCAGCCCTGTGCTTCGCGTGTCGTTGGGCCGAAGCCGGCCCATGTCACTTTTTCTTTTTTTTTCTAGAATTTATCTTTTTCCCGAAATCTATGAATAGTGCTGATATTTGTTTATTTTATATAAAATTATTTAGGGCTCGAAAAATTATGAAAATTTATGAGTGTGCTCTGTGTCATGTGCTTGATCTAGGAAAAATATTTTATGCCTATTTTGAGTGCTTTTACTATGTTATAAAATTAGCCCTTTTAATTGAAAAATTCTCCTTCCTCTATTTTTAGTTATTTATTTATTGTTTCAAAAATCTTGAAAATTATTTTGTAGCCTTCTCAGGTCATGAGGAGCTTAAGTTTAATTTTTGAGATTTATTTGATGACTTGTTATTTTGTCTCTATTTTATGCTTAGTTATTTAATAGATCTTTAATTATTTATTAGGCCTTAAGGACTTAGGGTTTGAGTGTCTTGAGAGTGATTGAAGACCTTAGGTCATTGATTTTAATGGCCTTTGGCACTTTAATTAGTTGTTTGTGCTCTCTTGATCAAGTCATTAGGGTTTAGTCGATGTATTCTTGTATGAATTATCTTGATCTGCTGGTTTATCTTAATGCAATGCATCATGCCATGAGCTCAATATTCTAAATCATGCATCATTACCTACGTGTAGTCATTTCGAGAGTGAGATGGACCGCGTTAATTGAAGTTCGGAAGATGTCGTCCGACAACGGTGTCGAGGAGATTATCCACCAATGATGGCAAGTCATCTCTCTTGATGTTGATGTTATCCATCCATGGTGTTGATGTCAAGTCTGACAATTGGAATCTAACTACTCTGCACCGCAGGCAAGCCCCGGAGCATGCAACCCATTTCTATTTCTGCAAATATTTTACACCATAAGTCTAGTGTAATGTGCATTAAGTAATAGGAGTTGATTGAAACTGTTGTCGCATAACATCCTTGATCTACTTTATATCATGATATCCCACTAGTATGTGTAGGTTGATTTCTTATGCTTAGCCATGCTTAAACTTCGGTAGAAGTTGTAGGCTGTTAATCCTTGATCATGATTTACCATTGTATCTTTGCTTCTTTAGACCTAAAGATGGGTCACGAGGGCATAAGAATATGGTTATATTAAATTGAGACCGGTCGGGTAACTTGCATCGGGAATGGAGTCTTGATGTAGTGTTTCCGACTTGTCGATTAAGGACCGGCCGTTGTTTGGCCAGCTGGACAAGACTTTGCAACTACTCACATATCTACGGAAAAGCTTTACCCTAGGATAATCTAAGGACTAGTACGGTGAGCCCGTGCACTGGGAGTGGCGAGATGGCGGGAGTACAATACCCTCGAGGGCTGTGTCCCCCGGATTGGAGGTGTAAGTGTGCTCTCGGGTGGCGCGGAAGCTGAGCCTAGTTCTAGAATGTCCGACGGTATTGTTGATATAATTGTGGGTTAGAGTCCCACTTATATCGTGTGTTTAGGGATCCTCAGTTGAGTAAATCGTTTCGAAACGTCGTGCTCCTCGGTTATGGAGACTTGATCCTCCGACCATACATCGTAGCATTCAAGTGAAACATGAAAGAATTGGTTCTTGGTGACTCTTGGTTTCAAGAAGGAAGCATTGGAAAAAAATAATTTCAAGTGTAATGCTTAATATGATTGTCGGAAATAGAACAGGTGCTAATCTAGCTTTAATAGACATAATAGAAGTTGATGCTTTTATCCCTGTTTAAAACATTGAAAGTAAGGATCTACTTATAGTAATGCTTTTCTCGCAAAACTCCCCTTCTCTAGCTCAACTACTCAAAAGCCAAAGATATCCTTGAGAGTCTTTTCTTTTAGTCGGGTAAGTCTTGCGGAGTACCTTGAATGTACTCGGGTTTGTTCTACCCCCGTTGCGAGTCTTGACGAGTTGCTCCTAGCCAGGATTGTGTCGCATTTGGGCTCGATATGATTTGGTTGCCTCTCGCAACTTAGGTGTCCTACCTAAGTTGTCTTCTGTAGCTCCACTCTATTTCCGCATTATAAAGTTAAGTTTGTAAAATATTATCCTATTCATTTTTTTGAAAAATTAATGTTATCATTCTTCCGCACTCTGATGTATATATTTTTGTAACAAATGTTGTAATGTTGTGGTTACTCCATTGTTGATCCCGGGTATGAGTGTAAAAAGTGGTTCAATCGGTGTTCGTTAAGAACATCGACAGGGCTTCATAAGTCGTGTGGAACACATGCATAGTAATCTGAGGTCTGTTAAGACGAGGATTAGTGCATGTGGGCCACATTACTTAGGAGGTTCTGCCACAGCAGCTCCAAGCTCCTTGCTGGCCGCACGAGCCACCAGGCCGGCCACCCGCGCATGTGAAATCTGTCATGGACACTCTTGGCGAGGACGTGCCCGATGCCATGGCCGCGAGTTCCGCCACGGTCGTGAGCTCCAGCGAGGCCGCACCCTGTGGTCTCTAGGGCCTCTGCTCACTGACCCCGCGTGCCCGCGCCTGACTGTTGCAGCAGCCGTCAAACAAGAGCTCTGTCATGGCCGATCCACATGCGTGCGATGTGCTCTCCTCTATAGGAAGAGGAGGAAAGAAGAGCTGACCCGCAGGCCCAAGTTCGCAGTGAGATAGAGAGAACATTAGATCCCAAGGGCATTCTGGCTATTCTAATGAAAATGCCCTTGCGTGTTCTGGAGCTACTGCATTGGCCAAACAGTTTTGGGTAGATCCATGATGGAGCTGATCTATGGGGAATTCGAGATCTAGATTCTCTTCTTCCAGCGGTGAATCTCTACCGAACAGACCCTAACATATTACATGATTTGCACCATATCTGTAGAATGCTACTAATATTAGTGATGCATTGTAATAAACACATTGCACACTGATATTTAACTTTACATGACTTGTTAATGCAGTGGTTCCCAAGAGATACACTCCCTGCTCCAATTTCAAGTGCAGTATACTCACTTGGTTGTTTGTTGATCTATGCTGGATTTCGTGACGGTGCAATTGGAATATTCGAGGCAGAATCTCTTACGTTGCAATGCAGGATAGCACCCTCTGCCTACATACCATCTTCAATATCCAGGTATGTGGAGTTTGTCGTTCCTATTTTTTGTTTGTGAGTGGAACTTTCAATTCTGGCAATCAACATTTTGTTTCTGTTTCCTCTCTTGTTCCCAGCGATGGTGAAACTGTCTATCCCACAGCTCTCGCTACATATCCGTGGAAGCCAAATCAAATTGCAGTGGGCATGAGCGATGGTGCAGTTCTTGTGCTGGAGCCGTTGGATACAGACGAGGTACAAGTGGGCAGCAACGCCGACACAGAACAGTGTCCACCTAGTGATGTCAGCAACAGCGGTGGTCATAAATCACAACAAGTAATGGACGTCTGATCGGCTGACGAGGTGGCACGGCAATGCTTGCTTGGCATACAGATTCAATTAAATGTTCGGCTTTGGCTGCTAGGTATATATTTAGTTTTGTGTATGCCATCTATCGCTAGATCTCCTCAAGGATCTATATACCGAATACTAGTGTTTTCAAGTCCATGAGGACTTACTTATTTGTAATAAATAAATAAATATGAATGCATGTTGCTAGTGGATGAGACATTTCCCTCCCCACCTCTCTTCTTCTTCTTTATTAAAAAAAACATAACTATATGGTGGATAATGTATTCTCTTATTTGTATTCTCAAGTCAAGCTGGCTTAGGTTTAATTGCAATACTCTTGCCAGGTGAATGATGGGAGATTTTGACAAACTTGTTAAAAACTTGTTCCAAGTGGGGGAAATGTCCTTGGATAAAATAGTATAGAGCATATGTATGCAAGTTAGATTACATTTGCTGTTTTATTAAAAAAAAAGTTATTAGAAAAGCATTCAAGTAAAAAGTCACAAAGGGAAGTGCACGATAATGTCAAAAAAATTATTCAGTCCTCTGTACTATCGTCCTTCATGAGTAGTCATCAATCTTCATAATTTGTAACAATGATCTTCATCTTTAAATAATTAGATTAGATGGCATATCTTCATGCTAAATTCAAAATAATTATATTCATGGACCACCTCCACAACCAAAAGAGCCGGGACAACCTCGCACCCTAAACCTATTTATGCTTAGGACCACGGTAAAACCTTATTCATACCTAAAGTTGGAAAGGAATAGGTTCAAAAAAAAGTTCGAGAGAAATGAGTGCCCTTCTAAACACTTGGAGCTTGTCAAGGGAAAAAAAATACTAGCAAGGTCACAGAGAATGTTCACTGTCACGTGTTTTGAACGGGAAGAAATTCCATAAATACGAGAGATGTTCCCTGTTTTTGCTCAAAACAATTGGGGATAAGGCAATTTCAAGCACTTCACCATTCACACATCCTTTCCTTCCTCAATGCAAATAATATATCAGTAATGAATATACAACAACAATTCATCGGTTTCCACAAAGATCCCACGGCAAAAATCAACCCACTGATATCTGCAAACAGCTCCAGTTTCTCCTTGTACAAAATAGGGAAATGAAAATAAAGGCAAAGTGAGCAAGCCATACATCCGCCAAAAACACACCCAACACTACGGGAGACGGCGTCTTCGCCGACAGCCCCAGATTTAGCCGACAGCCGGGCCACGGGCTGTCGGCGAAGAACTTTTTGCCGACGGCTGATCCGGCCCATTGTCGGTAAAAAAATCTTTGCCGACTTGACTCTACTCGTAGACAGCTAGCGGTCGGTGAAAAAAACCTGCCGGCAAAGGTCTTATTTGCCGACTGTCGTACTGTCGGCAAAGAAATCTTGTCGGGAAAGAACCTGGGGGTTCCAACGGCACCAGACGCCGTTCCCTTTGCCGACAGCCCTGCCGTTAGGCTGTCGGCAAAGATAGTTCTTTCGAATGACCTAAAACGGCTGTCGGCAAAGATCTCTCATTTTGTTTTGAGTTTTGGGTTCAAACTTTTTATGTTGCCTAACTATATTGTTTGCAAGCACATGTTCCAATTTGGGCCCTTTTTATAACATTTTGCTATATTTCGATAATTTTTTTCGTTCACTTGAATTTTAGGCATAATCCAAATTTGAACCGGGTGCATGAAATAATGAAATTTAGCCATTCGAAAAATGATATTCATGTTGGAGAGTGTATTTTGAGGCCGTGTCCATAAACTCACCCAAAGTTCAAAGTCCTTGTCCACGGAACAAGACCATCCGGGAGCGGTAGAAGTGTTTTTAAATTATATAAAATCCAAACGAAATCGAAAAATCACGAAACTTGTCGGGGTGTCATGTTATCGCATGTGCAGGGTATGATAAAAATTTGAGAAAGTTTGGAGCAAGTTGCCGCCGCAGCCCGCCGCCCACCGCGCGCCCCCGCGCCCGCCGCCGTCCCCGCCCGCGCCGCGCCGCCTGCCATGGGCCGCCTCGCCGGCCACCGCGCAGCCCCTACCCGGCCGCACCGCGCGCCACCGCGGCCCCCCAGCGGGGCCCATGGCCCGGCCGCCCCGGCGCCCCAGGGCAGAGAGGAGGAGGGAGAAGAAGGAAAGGAGGAGAAGGGAGGAGGGAGGAGAAGGAGGGAGAAGGAAGAAGTGAGGAGAAGGAGGGAGAAGGAAGAAGGGAGAAGGAAGAAGGAGGAAGAGAGGAGAAGGGGAGAGGGTGAGGAGGCACCTCGGCCGTCTTCTTAGCGTGTACGTCCCGCCGACACCTCCATCGTCGTCGAACCCGGTATGAGAGCAAGGTATATAAACCCGTTCCCTACTTGTCGGCCTTCGTGCCGTTGTGATGTCGGCCTTCGTGTCGTTGTGGTTGTCGGCCTTCGTGCCGCTGTGGTTATCGGCCTTCGTGCCGTTGTTTTTTGCAGATTTTGGAAACCTCCCCGTGCAGGGGAGGTGCCGCCGAAATTTTGCGTGGATACTAACCTTGTTTGCCCTTATTGTAGGAGGAGGACCTGAGGGAGGTACTCGGTGACCCCAATCGTCTTCGTGGGCGCTGCGGGTCTTCCTGCATAGCGTCGACTCTCCACCGCCCCGCTACCCACCTCTGCGCCGCCACCCTAGGTATAAATCTCCTCTCTTCCTTATATTTGTTGTAAGTAGATTGCGTAACCGAGTTAGGCGTCTCCCGTCCGAAAGTGATACGTGGTCGTTGGTATGCTGATCAGTGCATATCTACGACGGTATCTCTTTCAGATTGTCCACATTTTTTGGACAGCCCGAGGATGCATAGATGGGTTAGCTTTCATGTTCCGCCCCCGTCCGAGTCGGAGTTTCGGCAGCACCTCCCCGTTGTTCTTCGGATGCACACTCTCCCCGCCGGGACGTGTATCGGGAGAATAGCGGGGAGGTACTGCCGAAATTCCGTCTCGGATGGGAGCGGAGCATGGAAGCTAACCTCATCTACGCATCCTCGGGTGGGATTAGGACCTATCCTTCACCTATTAGATGGTAGCAACGCCTTGTAGATGCAGATGCTGGTTTTATTACTCGCTTACATTGGCACATGGCAGAGGATGGCTGACCGTGAGTGGATGTACACTGGCTGGGAAAGGGCTAGACAGACCTCTGAATGGGTTAGGGGGACAAGCGCTTTCCTGGAGCAGGCATTTGACCGAGCTGCTAGAGGGTCGAATCGGATGCCGTGTCCCTGCAGCAAATGTAAGAACAAGAAATGGAGAGACAGGCGTACGGTTATGGAAGATCTTTTCAAGAATGGATTCATTCGAAACTATACGCGCTGGGTCCACCATGGTGAACGCGATCGTAATAGGGAGGAGGTGGTGAGACCCCTCCTCGAGAAGTATGATGCAGATGCCGGGATGGCAGACATGATGGAAGACTTCCAGGAAGGGCGGTTCGCTCAAGGAATGGAGATGGAGGAGGATCCAGAGGAAACCGCAAAGGCGTTCTACACCATGATGGAGTCAGCACAGAAGCCCCTTTACGAGAAGACAAGGGTTTCGCAGCTGGATGCCATTTCACAACTAATAGCGTTGAAGTCGCAGCTGGGCATTAGTCGAGACGGCTTCGATCTCGTGTTGACAGTTGTTGGCAAACTGCTTCCGGAGGACCACATCCTGCCGAAGAACACGTACACGTCACAGAGGCTCCTTCGTGCACTTAAGATGCCGTACGAGCTGATCCAAGCTTGTCCAAATGGGTGCGTCCTGTTCAGGGACGACCACGAGGACGCAACACACTGTCCAAAGTGCAAAGCCTCTAGGTTTGTGGAGGTAGAAGGCAGTGATGGCACCAAGAGACAGTCCAAGATCCCCAAGATGGTCATACGGCACCTTCCTTTCACACATAGGCTCCAACGGCTGTTTATGACAGAGGAGACCGCGAAAATGATGACGTGGCACAAGAATGGCAAAAGGTACACTAACAAGATGGTACACCCAGCAGATGGTGATGCATGGAAGCACTTCGATAACATGAATCCTGAAAAGGCTCTGGAGGCTCGGAATGTACGCATAGCGCTGGCAACAGATGGGTTCAACCCGTTTGGAATGATGGCGGCCCCGTACACTTATTGGCCCATGTTCGTGATCCCCTCAATCTTCCCCCCGGTGTCATGTTTGAACCCAGGAACATGTTCTTGACGCTGATAATACCTGGACACCCGGGCAACAATATGGGTGTGTTCATGCAGCCAGTGTGGGATGAATTGCAACATGCTTGGGAAGAGGGGGTGCTGACGTACAATCGCGCTACAAAGAGGAACTTCACAATGCATGTGTGGTACCAGTATTCATTGCATGACTTCTTGGCGTATGGCTTGTTCAGCGCGTGGTGTGTTCACGGGAAGTTCCCATGCCCAACATGCAAGACAGATGTGATGTTCACCTGGCTGGCTAAGGGTGGCAAGTATTCTTCTTTTGACAAACATCGGCAATTCCTGCCCGAGCACCATGAATTGAGACGAGATGAAAAGCACTTCACGAAAGGTGTTCAAGTCACCGACCCCATTCCGAGGCTAGGAGCCCCGCCTGTCCTGTCCTTGCCGAGTTACGTGCTCTCCAAATTGATGAACGAGAATGGTGGTTTTATTGGATATGGTACCACCCACATGTGGACTCATATATCGGGCTTGCATAGGCTACCGTACTTCAAGCACCTTCTTCTTCCACACAACATCGATGTAATGCACACAGAAAAGAATGTCGCCGAGGCACTCTGGGCGACACTCATGGACATTGGTAAGAAGTCAAAGGACAATGTTAAGGCTAGACTGGACATTGAAATGATTTGTGATAGACCAAAGCTTGTGATGAAGACCCCTGCGCCAGGCAAGAGATGGAAAAGGGGCCCGGCCGATTACGTCTTGAAAAGGCCAGATAGGAAAGAAATACTGCAGTGGATCAAGACGCTGCGGTTCCCTGATGGGTATGCGGTGAATCTGAGTAGAGGAGTGAACGTGGACACTATGAAAGTGTTAGGGATGAAGAGTCATGACTTCCACATATGGATTCAGCGGATCCTTCCCGCGATGACCCCGGGATACCTCCCCGAGCCGGTGTGGCGCGTCCGGCGAGTTGAGCTTTTTCTTCCGCCGGCTTTGTGCCAAGCGGTTATCTCGGGACGTTTGTCTTGAACCGGAGAAGGCTGCACCTCGTTGCTCCGCAAGTTGGAGATGATATTTCCACCCGCCTTCTTCCTATCGATGCAGCATCGATTTTGCACCTACCCCGCGAGGCACGGCTCGGGGGTCCCGTGCAGGCCCGTTGGTGCTATCCAATCGAGAGGTGTCTAAAGCTTCTTCGGAAAAAGTGTAGAAATAAAGCCAAAATTGAGCCTTCCGTGGCGGAGGCATTCGTTCTGGAGGATGTGTCGACATTCACACAGGCGTACTATACCGAGGCACTTCGCAGATCGCAAGATCCAACCCCTCGTTACAACGTCGATGAGAACTCATCGAACCTCAGCCTTTTCAAAGGGGATCTCGAAAATGGAAGCGCAGGTGCCAACAAGGACTTGACCCATGAGGAGTGGAGCACTATGATGATGTACTTGTTGTTGAACCTTGATGAGTGCATTCATTATCAGAAGTAAGTATTCAGTCTGCTTGTTTCATACCCATCACTATATCCTCCACCTATCGATTCGACCCCCCTGTCTCTTGTTTTCAGGGAATTTATTAATATTCACTGGAGCGGCAATACTGATCCTACCTCGCAACAAGAGGACCATCTTCTTAGACTTGGCAAGCCCAACTTCGTTTCCTAGTTCTGTTCAAAGGTACCATCCAAGTAACCTCGTTCCGACCTTGCGATTCCACTTTGCTCCTAGGAGCGAGTAATTTAACGATCGAACCGTCCTAACCCTGCAGGCCGCGACAGATCTGGAAATGAGTGATGAATTGAGAGAGGTGGGCCTTGGTTTCAACCGTAAGGTCAAGTCATTCACCGTTTATGATGTGAATGGCTATCGCTTTCGCACTAGAAGCTACGAGGAGAGCCGGCCCCAACAAAAAACCACGTGCAGCGGAGTTCGTACGCCCGGCAATGATAGCAAGGACTATTATGGCATAGTCGAAGAGATATATGAGCTCCAATTCAAGGGTGGCAGTTCTTTGAAGCCAGTGGTATTCAAATGCCATTGGTTCGATCCTGATGTCACGAGAGAAGACCTTAAGATTGGGCTAACCGAAATTCGACAGGATTCCAAATATAATGGAGACGATGTCTATATTGTGGCTAACCGAGATGCCATGCAAGTTTATTACCTCCCATGGGCATGCCAAAAAGACCCAAGGCTTGCGGGTTGGAGCCTTGTGCACATGGTATCGTCGCGCAGTAAAGCGCCTGTCCCAAACGATGATGATTACAACTTTGACCCAACGACAGATGAGTTCTATCAACCTGAGGGGCTAGAAGGGAGTTTCAAGATAGACATTTCTGCGCTAATGAGCATGGAAGAAGACAACGACATCGATGAGGACGAGGGTGATGACGTGCTGGATGCTAAGGACTTACAACTCCTTGAGCGATGGCAGAGGAAGCGCGATGGAGTTGTTTTGGACGATGATGATGACGATGGTGATGGAGATGATGAGGACGATCGAGAGCTCGACAATATTGATAGTGATGACGAGGAAAGTGGTGATGACGTCGCACCGGTCGTATTGCCATACGCGGAGATAATGTCGCCTCCACGTAATACTATATTTTTATTATTATCACCTTGCAATTATGTTTCTTTATTTACAACTACTTGTCATTTATTTATGCTAACTGTTTTAATCTTTGTCATTGCAGGCACTCGACAAAATGCCAGGCGGAAGGAAGCAGCCGAAACAGAGCTGCCGCTCGCTCTACGGCGTTCACGACGCCGACCACCGAGAGGAGCAGGACGTGGAGGAGCCGGCCGGTAGGGAGGAGGAGCCCTCCAGCGAGCATCTCCGGTCGACGAGGAGGCTGGAGTTCGAGTCGTTGACGACGATGACCGGGGATGGCGGCAGCGACGGCGGCGACGGCGGCGACGACGACGATGACGGGGGGCCTTCCTTAGGTTTGAGGAAGCCCTACCAGCGCGGGCCCTCGACGCTCCCTGCCCGACGGCTGCTCCCCCACGAGCACACGGTGATCACACCCGTCGCCAAGACGTAAGTAACCATTGTCGTTTTCACTACTTGTTCATATGGCATGTTGAAAACCGAACTGCAGACTAACAATTGTTGTTAATGACTCGTGCAGGAGCTGGAAGTTTTCGAACGGGGCGCGCGGTTCACGCCATGTCAATGGCATCCAGGGCATGCTGATTAGGGAGTACTACCCTGGCTTGGTCACCATCAAGGGTGAGCGAAAGCCGCCCATGAAGTGGGACCACTTCTACCTGGTCACCGTCCCCGAAGGCGGGAGCCTTGCAGAGAAGATCAAGAGGGAGTTTTGGGTGAGTGTTTTCATCGCAACACATTTCTCAATACTACACATTCGTTGGACGTTCTTGAAACAATGAAATGATACATGATGTCTGCGTGCAGGAGTTCTTCAAGTGCGTGGATGGGAAAGAGGCGTATGCAGTATGAGTGCAGGAGAACGTCTGCCACAGACGTCTCAAGGACATGTACCACGAGGCGTGCATCCAGTGCGTCATCAGCCACTACGCCAACGTGCTTGGCGAGGTGATCAAGAAGGAACGAGTCAGGCAGGAGATAATCCTCCAGAGGGAGACCGACCTCACCGAGGAGGAGTACTTGCGGGTAATTAAGTAGGAAACATTCGTTCTGATTCCTTCCATGAAACATTCAATTCATCTTCTGACATGTCAAAAACTTGATGTTTCTTAGTGGATGCCGGCGTGGTGCGATAAGGACCCGGCATGCTGGGAGGCCATTTGCGCTACTGGAGATCGGACAAGTGCTACCAGGAGAAAAACGAGCGTCGGGGGCGCCGCTTGAACAATGCAGGGGTAGCACACCACCAAGGGAACTGGTCCCTCCCGCAGTTCATCGACGCATGGGTATGCTTTTGTGTTTTCCTCGCAGTCGGGGGCGCATGGTGGGGAGGAGATCAATGAGGTGGTGGGGTACGCCCTCTCTCACAAGGGCAAAGCGACGGATCCGGACAACAGGTATGACCCGGAGGATGGGCCGGACGCGTACACCAATGCGAACGTCCACCCCAAGCTCGCCGAGTACACCGCCGCGTTTCGCCGGCGCCATGGGGAGGACAAGGACCCCGCCCAGGAGCCCCTGGACACGGAGCTCGTGATGAGGAGCCCCACTAGAAGACACGAAACTAGCATTGATTCGCCACCGGCCCCTCTGGCCCATTCCATCGTCGCCGAAGTGGCCATCGGACTCCATGCGCGCAAAAAAATGGAAGAAGAGGTGTGCAGTGGATGAGCGAGGCAGCCAAGAGCAGTGGAAGAATGGCGGTTTAAATAAGTGCTTCAGGCCAGGGAGTGAATGTCGCTGTTGGAACTGCCAACCATCACGCCGCCGCTTTCCCATGGAGGCCTCATCGGTTTCCCACATCGCTTCGAGAGCCAAAGAAGCAGCCGTCCTATCACTGCGGGGCCAAGCCTTAAGCCGGCAATGATATGGGGTCGTCACTGCCGGTCCGTGGTACCAACCGGCGGTGATTGCCCTGACAGCACAAGAAGGCTGCAGCCTTCCTCTCCTTCCTCCTCACTTCCATCCCGAGAACAGAGGAAAACACATTGATAAAATATGAAAGTATTTAGTATACAATAATAAAAAATAATTATAAAAAACATGGGATCTTGTATGCAGTCATAATTTGGGTTAACATGGTTGCTAAAAAAACTTCAAGTCATTTTGACATAGCCAGAGTACACATGTTTCACAAAATTACATTATGTTTTATGGTCCATGTGCGTCCACATGTTGTATTGGTCTTAAACTTTTCTCTGGCTTGCAGTTGACCTGTGTGAAGTAACCACCAAGTTTTGGATTTTTCAGAGATACTTTGCTACTTTCTACGGTTTAATTGAATTTTCACGTGACTTCACCGAGTAATTAGAGTTTGAACTGAGTCCACCCTCGAAAAGATCGGAATGGTGCCAAACTTTGCCAAATGGTTTCAAGTGCCCTAGGAGACTAATTTTATGGAGGTTGATGCAAAGTTCTAGTGTTTTCAATCCGTAATTCACCATATTTTGTCTCACTCAGCACAGAAAAAAGTACAATAATACAAATAATTATCAGAAAAATCTAAGATCTTGTGTGGGACCATAATTTGGGTGTAAATGACTACCAAAAAAATTTGAAGCTATTTCGACATAGCCGGAGTATACATGCTTCACAAAGGTATATAGAACCTTACATCAAACCGTGACTATACACTTAGGGTCTCAAGGATTCTGTGATCCATGTGCCTTCCGATGACATATTGGTCTTAAACTTTTTTCAGGCTTGCACACGCCACATATGCAGCAGGCACCAAGTTTGAGATTTTCCTAAATTGGTTTGCTAATTTCTACGATTTAATTGAATTTTTGCGCAATTTCACCGTGTAATTAGAGTTTGAGGCGAGTCCACCCCCGAGAAGATCCAAAATGCTGCCAAACTTTGCCAAATGGTTTCAAGTGCCCTAGGAGACAATTTTTGTGGAGGTTGATGCAAAGTTCTAGTGTTTTCAATATGTAATTCACCATATTTTGTCTCACTCAAAGAAAGAGAAAATTACAATAACACAAATAATTATCGAAAAACCTAAGATCTTGTGAAGGACCATAATTTGGGTGTAAATGACTGCCAAAAAATTTGAAGGCATTTTGACATTGCCAGAATATACATGCTTCATAAAGGTATATGGAACCTTACATCGAACCATGACTATACACTTAGGTTCTCAGGGATTGTGTGATCCATGTGCATTTCGGTGACGTATTGGTCTCAAACTTTTTCTTAGGCTTGCACGCGCCACATATGAAGCAGGCATCAAGTTTGAGATTTTTCTGAATTGGTTTGCTACTTTCTACGGTTTAATTGAATTTCCAGGCGATTTCACCGTGTAATTATAGGCTGAACTGAGTCCACCCTCGAGAAGATCCGGAATGGTGCCAAACTTGTACATAGGGTCTCATGTGCCCTAGGGATCACAATTTTATGGAGGTCGAAGAAAAAATCTATGGGGTCTAAGATGTAATTCACCCACATTTGTCTCATTCAGCATAGAAAAAAATATAATAGATAAAACAACTGAAAAAACCAAATATCTTGTGTGGGGACTTAGTTTTGGTATAAATGCTTACACAAAAAATTTGATGCCAATTTGATATAGGAATACACAGTTTCCAATTTATCCAAATTATGGAAGTTTTATAAAATATATATCACTACCGGTTTGAAACATACACCCGGCAGTGATGCTTATTATCACTGCCGGGTTGAAATAGAACCCAACAGTGATAAGACAAAAAAAGAAAAAAGATTAAAAAAATTGGCTGGCCAGAGAGTCGAGCTCAAGTCCCTTGGGCCAGAGTTGGCGGCCTTAACCACTGCACTAGGATAGGACTAGTGGCAATTTTAGTTTTTCATTTTATTTATTAGTTACTATGTTTGCTAATTGGCAAATATTTGCCATCTAATAAAGTAAAAACTAAAATATTTGCTACCCAATATTTAAGAAAACATAAAAAAAATAAAAGATTTCCAAAAGAAAACTAAAATATTAAAAAGTTTGGAATTAAAAAGTAAAAGTAAAACTAAAATGAAAAAAATTGGCCCGCCTGGGATTCGAACGCGGGTTGTGGGGCTGAGAGTGCGTGGCCTTAGCCGCTGGGATAGAGTGGGATATTCGTTAGAAATGCGGAAACCACCTTACTTAACCTGTCCAGGCCAACCCCTCATCACTGCCGGTGCCAGCTCCGCTCCGACAGTGCTGTGGCGCGGGGCAGTGAAAATTTCACTCAATTGAAACCCCGCGCCCTCTGCTTCCCCATATACTGCCAAAGCCCGACGCCGCGCCATGCCCTGACCCCTCCGGCGCTGCCAGCGCACGCCGCTCCATCTCCCCCTTCTGCCCGCCACCCCATCGCCACCCCATCTCCCGGCGGAGGCCGTTAGGGTTAGAGCACCGCCGCATGCCACGGCCAGCTCGACGCTACCGCACTGACTCCCACGCCCTCCCCGGTGCCCCGGCCCAACGCCGCCTCCGGCCGTGCGCCCTCTCCCCGGTGCCGCCTGCTCGTAACGCTAGCCGCCGCCGGGAGCTCCGCGAGCCCGACAACCTCCTTCCGTGAGCCCGGCGAGCCCGGCAACCTCCGTCCGTACGTTCGTGAACCCGGCCGGCAACCTCCTCCTTCTCCTCTAAAGGTACCCCCCCCCCCCCCCACCTTCTTCTCTCTCTCTCTCTCTCTCGCTTTCGATTCCCATCTTCATTAGCTCCACAGGGATGATGGTTATGTCAACGAGTAAGATCTGTGTCCAAAGTTGTCTGGGTGATGAGTTACTATATCCTCTTTCAGAGTTCCATTTGCTGATATGGGTAGTTGGTACATGTAATAGGTTACCAGTTCATGGCTGCTAAAGTGCCTTAATTGTTGAATGAACCAAGCTTTCAAAAGACATATAGTTATGTTCTGTTTTACCAACTCATGCCTTGCTAGTTCTTTCTGACATATGTCAATGCTGATTTGTGCTTAAGTGGATGCCTGTTTTATTCTTTGCTGCATTGAGATGATGGGTAATGGTGTTTCCGAGATAGTGTTTGGGTATAGAGGTGTAAGGTATCTTTTATGAGTCTTGAGTCATCATCTTTCAGGACCAGAGTAAATCAGAACTCGAATTGTACATTTGTCATCTTAATAATATGCACATGCTGGAATCTGGAAACTAATGGCCCCTCTAATATTGTAAACTTTTGTTGGACGCCTTGTTTGTCAACTAGTATGGCTTGGTATCTACTGATTCACTGTAGAGTGTGACCAACACAAGTGTAGCTTTCTCAATTGTGTAATTTATCTTCATATTGTTCGTAGCAGGGAATTGTTCGTAGCTAGTTCAATTTGGTCTTTGTCAATTTCGTATCTACCCATTATCCCTGGCTGGGCGTGGTCTTCCTTCACCGGAAGTCTTGGGTTTCGGCGGCTATGTAACTAGAATTGGTTTCGATCCAGTGCGGCTGAGGGATGTACCAATGAATCATCTATCCATAGTAAGCAACTCTATATGTTTCTAGCAAATTAATATATTTCTTATATGTGTAGTTCATATATGATTCTTTTTTTATCAGGAATTCATATATGATTCTTCACTACAAGAATCCTGGGCTTCTGTGACAATCAGAATATGACGATCAGAGCCTGTTTCCTGTCATTATCTGGCTACAGTGATGAACTGGCTATCGTCACAGAAGGTTGGTCACTACCCAGCTTCTGTGACCACCAGAGGACATCGTCATTGATACAGTGACAATAGTTCTCCTGTCATAGATATAGTGACAGGACACAATCGTCACAACATACTGAACAAAATCCTGCCACATGTAGGATGAGGTGGCACATGGCATATGATGTGGCAATCACATTCAACCCATATAACATGGGCTTTTTTGTTTTATTTTCAATTACAATCAGCCCAATTGGCCCAGCTACAAACCAGCCTTTTTTTACCTTACAACCCAACATTACAATTCAAGCCCATATTTGGACTGGCCCAATAAAAGAATCACAGATTGTAACCACGCAAGAAATTTCATATTATAATAAACAGCCCATACAACAGAATATATAAATAAGGTTCCAGCCCATACAAAAGTACATGCTCCGGCTCTGATTCCATACAAAAACATAACAAAAACATGAATACAAAATGATCCAGCCATTAAAAATAATATGGTAAATTCTAAGTCAAACTCATAGCTTCTATCTAGATTTGTTGTTTTATGTTGTAAAGCTTGCTTCGCATAACCCTATTTTGTGCCAAACACTTACAGGTACAGGAGTATGACATGACCTATGCAGGGTATAGTTTTGAAGCCATTCTAAACTAAACAATGCATATATTGGGTTATGAGTGGAGATATGCTCATGAAAACCCAATACTAACTACAGAAGGATTTCAGACGAAGATCGTTGGGACTAAGAGGGGAGCCCCACCAACTGCTCGATCAACGTTAAACGTTGTAGGTAGATGCTGCCGTCATAGTTGTGAGGCAACAGAGAGTCTTCACTACATTGGACTACATTGATAAGATTCATTATTCCATCGGTGACATACACTTCACCGACTACAAAGTCCGACAAAGCCAACTCTATCACTGAACTTTAGTGAGTACTTGGACATGTGCGTAATTAAACTTTGGGGTTGGACATCTTGCTTGTTTATTGTAATGACTTGTTTTAAATTATTAGTTTCGTTTGTATGAACTTGATGTATGGATGATCATTGTAATATATAAGCTCCTAATTAGCTTCTCTTAATATGCTTGTACAATGCTCAATGCAATGAGAATGTAGAAGAAAAGAAAAGAAAATAAATAAATAAATAAGAAAATATATTATAAAATAATAATCACAATAACAAAATACCTACGTGACATCACTGCTAGCCTAACACTCCAACCGGCAGTGTAGCTGAGCTAACACTGCCGGTTTGAGAATTATACCGGCAGTGTTAAGGTCCAAGAACACTGCCGGTTGGCTTCTCAAACCGGTAGTGTTGATTGACCATCACTGCCGGTTGATAATAACTGGCAGTGATGTGAACCCCACATCACTGCCGGTAGTATACTACCGGTTCAAAAATCCGGCAGTAATAGGGGTTTGGAACCGGCAGTGTTAGGACCGACTGTAGTAGTGAGTGATAGTCTTTTTCAAATTCTAATTCAGCCTACAGTTCAATCTAAGAACATGATCATGGACATTATTAAGTATATTAAGACTTAATTCCTGCACGATCTCCACAGTATTCTCAATTTCCTTCCTATGAGCTGTTATGAGGGCCTCCTCTTCCTATAACATACAAAAGAAGGCTTAGCACCACAGCTCGATGCAGGATAAATTCCACAGCAGTTTCATGAATTAGTTAGTATTCATGGAATTGTTCTTCACATCAAGAATTGCATCAATTTCTACATCATCACAAGAACTTTCCTTTTTTCTGCCTTGATGAAGCTGAAGCAGATGCTGGCCTTTGTTGTTGTTGCTGCTGCTTTGCCTGCTGCATCTTATACCCAACCTGACCTATGTCAGGACCATTATCCTTTTTCGTGTAGTTGCTCTGCCTATCAGATTTGTCTTATCTATAAGCCTTTCTCCAAGGAGGACGTGAGACTTTTGTGACTTTCTCCTCCTCCTGTGTGTTTGCTGAATTCTGAACCAACCGTGCCTTGCTAGTGTAAGCCGTTTGGCTGGACTTCAAATCATACCTCTCCCAGTCATTACCAGATGCTGCACCATTCTCTTCTCTCCCTCTATTAGAATAACTTGGAATCGTACTAGAGGAATTTCTGTCAGGCTCTACAGAAGCGTTGGAGATAAATTTTCAGTGCCCTTCCGGTAGGTATCAACTGGTCTCCTATCTTGAATCTGATTAGGAATCTCTTCAGCTTTAGCTGGCATTGGGGTAGCATCTTGCGCCTAAAATGTGCTTATGGTTATGGCTAGGGATGCAGGTGAGGCGATGGCAGCGGTGGATCAACCCGCCCTACGTTTGTGCTAACCACAAACACATCACGAGCTGATGCGGTGGGCCCGTATAATCTCACACACGCGCACTGCAACTTTGGGGGTTCCAGTAAGCCTAGGACAGGCACAATTATCTATTTTCAAGTGAAATAAAAAAAAAAACAGATAACGAACAAAAGAGAAACTGTTATAGATGGTTCTCTTTTATCAGTGCTGCCTGAAAACACCAAGAATTCGGCCATAATTTCGGTGATAGTTTAATAGATTTTTTTTTTCTACAATATCTTTGGGGGTGCCTTGGATCTTTACTGGATGCTAAAATAGACAGCTGAATAAAGCAAGGTGTTATGACCGGTCGTCAGTACGAGAGGAGAAGGCAGGCTGGTGGCTTAAGATGGACTCCTGATCGTGCTCTGCTCGTCGAAGGGCTTAGGGCACATATAGACTCTTATGTTTATTATTAGTAATATTAGTCAAGGAGTTATTTAGATATTAGCATTATTGGAGGATATATATATCTGTAAGACTCGATTGAAGGAAATTAAGCAAAGAGTAATTACTAAATTACTCGGCTTCCCCTGGGAGCCGGGTGTTCTGTGCCCTTGCCGCCTCCTTCCTTCCTCCTCGCGCAGCAACACGGCGCCGCGACGCCGCCCTACGCAGTTCAAGCCTCGACCCCCGATTAGCCACCACTACAACCTCCGATCCACCAGAGGCAGACCCCCGCTGCCTGTCAACCTGGTATCAGCGATGTCTGGCCCCCGATCCAGTCGTCCGGTGATGCCACGCTGTCGATCTCCAGTTCGGTGCCGTCCGCGCCCCTGCCGGTCTCCTTGTCGGCCGCGTCGGGGTCACACGCGCCGCTCACCCTGGAGTCACTGGCGGCGGACGTCCAAGCCCTGACCCGCAGCATGGCCACGATGCAGGCCATCTTCGTGGGCAACTTCCAGCAGCCGGCGCCACCATCCGAGCCGCTGCCGACCCAACCACCACCGCCCCAGCCCGCTGCCACCTCGTCGCCCTCCGTGTACCCCTACGGCATGCCGCCCCCAACGACGGGCGTGCCGCTCCACCTGCTCTAGTTTCCGCCCTCGCCGTCTCTGATCCCATCCTGGGCGTTGGCGGTGGGAGGGGTGCCGCCAGTCTACTCTAAGTCGACGACGACTACACCTACCGCGGGCCTCTCGGCGGCTATGGCATCTGCAGCAGCGCCGCCCCCCCCTGCGCATCCGTTGGGGTCTTCTACGGTGGCATGGGCGGGCCATTGCTCTACGGGGCTGCATCTTCGCGGCCACGCCGTCGCGAGCAGCGTCGCGTACCCCGGCGCCTCAACGGTTGTGGACAGCGCCCTCGTGCCCGGCGCGGCTCGGGCGCCCATGCCCCCTCTCTCTCCCCCCCCACGCTTCTACAAGCTCGAGTTCCCGACTTATGATGGCACCGTTGACCTGCTCAATTGGCTCAACCACTGCGAGCAATTTTTCCGCGGCCAGCGCACGGGTTTCCGATCAGACGTGGCTCGCTTCGTACCATCTGAAGGGCACAGCGTAGACCTGGTACTATGCGCTCGAGCAAGACGAGGGCATGCCCTCTTGGGAGCACTTCCAGTGCTCCCTCCACTTCGGGCCGTCTGTTTAGGACACATGCCTTGCGGAACTCGCCCGCCTGCCCTTCACATCCACAGTGCATGACTACTCCGACCGCTACAACGCTGTGTTGTGCCACGCTCAGGACCTCTCCCCTCGCCAGATGGCCGAGCTGTACGTGGGCGGCCTTCCAGAGCACATCATGGTGCACGTACAGATGCACGCGCTGCCTGACCTCCAGGTGGCCATGTACTTGGCGCGCGTTTTCGAGCGCAGCCACGCGGCGCTCGCCCCTCCATCACTGCAGAGGGGCGCGCGTCCACTGGCGTGCTCTAGGATGCCCCCGCTGCTCTGCCTTGCCATGGCCCCGGCGGGCAGTACCACGTCACCACCGGGAGGCGCCGCGTCGGGCTTGACATCGGCATCGACTGCTGTCTCAACCCGTTTCCGTCGCCTCTCCCTGGCGGAGAAGCTCGAGCGGCGTCGCCAAGGGCTTTGCTACAACTGCGATGAGCCTTACGTCAGGGGGCATGTGTGTCAGCGTCGCTTCTTCCTAGAGTCCGTGGACTACGTCGACGATGACATCTCCGAGGAGGTCGTGACAACGGCCACCCTCCAGTCGACGGCTGCTGGGTCAGAGCCGGCTGCCACACAGCCGTCGGAGGGGGCGGTCGTGGCCACCATATCCCTGTACGTGCTCTCCGGCATTCGGACCATGAACGCCATGCTCCTTCCGGTGTCGGTCCACGGCCACCGCCTCATGGCCCGCGTCGACTCGGGCTCCACGACGAACTTCATCAACGCGGAGCTCATGCGTCGCCTGCAGCTCGCCACCTCCCCATCGCCCAACATGCGGGTCCTGGTGGCCAATGGCAACCGTGTGCCTTGTGAGGGCGTCGCCCGAAACATCACGTTGGCCATTGGCACGGAAGATTTCGACATCGGCTGTTTTGGCATCCCCCTGGGCGAGCTCGACCTCATCCTGGGGGTGGAGTTCCTATGACCCTGGGTCCCATCCTCTAGGACTTTGAGGACTTGAGCCTGTCCTTTACTCGGGGCTCTCGCCGCATCCTTTGGAAGGGACTCGGCTCCCCCCGCAACGATATTAGGGAGCCGGCCCTTCGCGCCACCACGACGACAGCGGTGCAGCCGCTCCTGGACCAGCTTCTCCAGCAGTTCACGTCGATCTTTGTCGAACCGCGCGGACTGCCGCCTGCCTGGCCCTACGACCATCGCATTCATCTCCTGCCGGGTACTGCTCCAGTCACAGTTCATCCATATCATTACCCTCAGCTATAAAAGGATGAACTGGAGCGCCAGTGCACCGAGATGCTGGCACAGGGGATCATTCGGCAGAGCACATTGTTGTTCTCGGCGCCCGTGCTCCTGGTGCGCAGGTGGACAGCTTTTGGAGCTTCTACATCGACTACCGTGCCCTCAACGCCAAGATGTCCAAGGACAAGTTTCCGATCCCCGTCATGGATGAGCTTCTCGATGAGCTCCACGGTGCACGCTTCTTCACCAAGCTCGACTTGCGCTCAGGCTACCACCAGGTGCGGATGCATGCTGATGATGTCACCAAGAGGTGTTCCGCACACACCATGGGCACTATGAGTTCATGGTGATGCCGTTCGGCCTGTCCAATGCGCCAGCAACCTTCCAGGCCTTGATGAACGACGTCCTTCGCCCGTACTTGCGCAGGTTTGTGCTGGTGTTCTTCGATGATATACTTATCTATAGTTCCTCCTGGGCTGAGCACTTGCAGCATGTGGGGATGGTCCTCAACGCCCTCTGCTCCCACCGCCCCCACCTGAAGCGCTCCAAATGTTCCTTCGGCGCTTCGTTGGTGGCCTACTTGGGCCATGTCATCTCCTCTGATGGTGTCGCCATGGACACCGACAAGGTGGCGGCTGTGTCAGCCTGGCCAACGCCCCACTCCGCTCGAGGTCTTCGCAGGTCCCTCAGCCTCGCGGGCTACTACTGCAAGTTCATCCGCGACTTCAGCCTCATCATGGCCCTGCTTACGCGTCTCTTGTGGCGAGACGCATTTGCCTGGGACGATGAGGCTGCGGAGGCATTACAGGCACTCAAGCGTGCCCTCACCACCGGGCCGGTCCTCCAGATGCCCGACTTCGACAAGCTCTTCGTGGTGGAGTGCGATGCTTCGGGTGCGGGGTTCGGCGCCGTCCTGCATCAGGGCGCTAGACCCCTCGCCTTCTTCAGCCGGCCCTTCGCAGCGTGCCACCTCAAGCTCACTGCATACGAACACGAGCTGATCGGCTTGGTTCAGGCGGTACGTCACTGGTGCCCATACTTGTGGGGGTGCCACTTCCTGGTGCGGACGGATCACTACAGCCTGAAGTTCTTGCTGGACCAGCGTCTCTCCACTGTTCCTCAGCACCAGTGGATCAGCAAGCTCTTTGGGTTTGACTTCGACGTCAAGTACCGTCCCAGCCGCCTCAACACCGTTGCCGACGTGCTCTCCCGCCGTGACATGGAGGTCCCGGCCGAGGGGGCGTCACACTCGCTCTCTCCGGGCCGTCCTTCTCCTTCATCGACAACATCCGTAGCACCACGGCGGCTGCACCGGATGCCTAGCTCCTGCTACAACGCCTTCAGGATGGCGACCTACAGGAGCCATGGCGCATGGAGGGCGGGTTCCTCCTGCATGGGTGTCGTACCTTCATCCCCGACCTTGGTGATCTGTGCCACCAGGCCATCCTGCTGGCCCATACGGCCGGCCATGAGGGTGTGCAAAAGACGCTGCACCGTCTCCGCGCCGATTTCTTCATTCCCGGGGATCGTGTGCTCGTCCAGGACTTGGTACGGACGTGCACAACTTGCCAGTGCAACAAGACGGAGTCCTTACAGCCGGCTGGGTTGCTACAGCCGTTGGAGGTGCCTTCACAGGTTTGGGCAGACATCTCGATGGACTTCATCGAGGGTCTACCCAAGGTCAGTGGCAAGTCAGTCATCTTGATGGTGGTCGACCGTTTTTCCATGTACACGCACTTCATCGCGCTCAACCACCCCTACACGGCGACCTTGGTGGCTCGTGCTTTCTTCGAGGGCATCGTCCGCCTCCATGGGTTCCCTTCTTCCGTCGTCAGCGACAGGGACCCCGTGTTTACTGGACATGTGTGGCGCGACCTTTTCAAGATAGTGGGCGTCAAGCTGCGGATGAGTACTGCCTTCCACCCTCAGACAGATGGCCAGTCCAAGGTCGTGAACAAGGTGATCGCCATATACCAACGGTGTGTGACTGGTGACCGCCCACGCGCTTGGGTGGATTGGTTGCCATGGGCGGAGTATTGCTACAATACCTCCTTCCACACGGCCCTTTGCGCGACGCCATTTGAGGTGGTGTATGGCCGGCCCCCACCCCAGCTGCTGCCCTACACTCTGGGGTCGGCCCAGATGGAGACTGCAGATACTTTTCTCCACAGCCGAGATGAGATGCTCTCCGAGGTGCGCCAACTCCTCATCCAGGCTCAAGAGCTCGACCGCAAGTACTACGACACCTCCCACCGCGACATCGAGTTTGAGGTGGGTGATTGGGTGTGGCTGCGCCTGCTTCATCGGACGGCGCAGTCCCTCGACCCGCGTGCCCCTCACTACGCCGGGCCGTTCCACATCCTGGAGCGTATCGGTTCAGTGGCGTACCGTCTACGGCTACCGGCAGGAACTCGCTTGCACGATGTCTTCCATGTGAGGCTGCTCAAGCGTCACCGCGGCGATCCCCCTACGGAGCCGGGCGACCTACCGCCTGCGTGGGAGGGGCGTCTCCTTCCTGCTCCAGACCAGGCGCTCCGCGCGCAGCTGCGCCGGGATGTGTGGCGCGTGCTCATCAAGTGGCAGGGTCTGCCTGCTAAGGACACGACGTGGGAGCTGCTTGACGACTTCAAGGCTCGCTACCCTGACTTCCAGCTCGAGGACGAGCTGTTTTCGTAGGCCGGGAGAGATGTTATGACCGGTGGTCAGTACGAGAGGAGAAGGCAGGCTGGTGGCTGAAGATGGACTCCTGATCGTGCTCTGCTCATCGAAGGGCTTAGGGCCCATATAGACTCTTATATTTATTATTAGTAATATTAGTCAAGGAGTTATTTAGCTATTAGCATTATTGGAGGATATATATATATATATATATATATATATATATATATATATATATATATATATATATATATATATATATATATATATATATATATATATCTGTAAGACTCGATTGAAGGAAATTAAGCAAAGAGTAATTCCTAAATTACTCGGCTTCCCCTGGGAGCCGGGTGTTCTGTGCCCTAGCCGCCACCTTCCTTCCTCCTCGCGCAGCAACACGGCGCCGCGACGCCGCCCTGCGCAGTTCAAGCCTCGACCCCCGATTAGCCACCACTACAACCTCCGATCCACCAGAGGCAGACCCCCGCTGCCTATCACAAGGTCCTTTTGTTGAACCCAGTAAGCTATATTTGCTGAATCCCATCATCACAGTGAATAAAGTAAAAGTGCTCCTTAACACTACACATAAGAATGCACAACACAAGATCACACAATGTGAAAACGAATCTAGCTTTTTAATGAACATCTGCAGTACCAAGCACATATGTTAGGTCTAACCTAGCAACTGAACAGAAAAAGGCTAGTAAAAAAAGGCTTTCTTCATACATAATGCACTCACGGTGCTCTGTTTTCGTACCCTGTTTACCTACAGATAAGCTATACCAGGGGCATCTGTCTGTCCTGGAAATACTACTGCTACAATAGCAACACAACACTTTGTATACCGATCCAGATTGGCAGATTCTTTAGGGTACGCTGACCAATTCATCTATGGTTCTGCCAATCCATTGTTAAAATCAATAAAAGCACATGCTATCATTTTTTTAAACAACACTTCTTTCTGCCAATGCAATACACAGAAAACTCTACATAACCTGATTCAGCATATAAACCTTCACTTTAGTTTGTCCATCGAGTACAGTAACCAAACAAATCAAGTACATGTTATCCTTTTATTTATTTTTTCACTGGTCAAAAGCGATATTCAAAACAAACACCCACAACATCTAGGAAAATAAACGAGCCTGGCCATTATGCTGCAAGCATTTTACTTAAGTTTGGATCAGCAAAAAGAAAACAATAGTATGGCCATCGATCTGCCAAGGGAAAGCCCAAGCCCCAAAAGGTATGTTATCGCCAACACCACCCAATCACAAAGCACGGCAAGAAATCACTAAATCATGACAAAGCTCAATCAACAGATAGCGGGTTGAAATCAGAAACAACTATAATACCTAAAGACAAGGGTCCCGGTGCCTCTGCCCCTTTGATGTGCACTCTAAAGAAGAGGAAGCCGAATGTCAATCTCTGCACATGAAAGTTGGCAAGCCAACACTGCATGTAAGCCCTACTGCCAACCATAAAAAACAAGGACCATAGAAGTATATTGGGAACACACGTTATCTAAGCCCATAAGAAGCAAATCAGCAGAAAAAACCTGCAAACAAGCCTACTTAAACCACAACTTTGTCCATGAGACTGGGAAGGAGACATCTTCCCACAAAAGATAAAACTCCTGGACGACATTTGCTGGCAAAGCAACAGACGATTCCTATGCAAAATATGTACACAAGAAAGAGACTGAAGACCTCCTCTCACGATGCACCCAAGGAAGAACGTGAGACTCCTCCCACGTACGGGCTCAGGTCACCGATGGCATCTCCTGGAGAGCTCAGCTATAGGCACAACACACAAAGGGCGGCCGCGCGCACTGTTCATCGGGTACACGTACCAGCGCGACCCCCTACCTGGTCTCCCGAGCGGCGGAAGAGCGGAAGGCGGGCGGCGCGTGGTGATCGAGGAGACCAGGCCAGCGAGGGAGGTGGACAACGCGCCTGGTCCCACGCCAATCCCCCCTTGACAACGGGCCCAATCACAGTAGGGGGCCGTCCGTCATCGACACCGAGGCACCCCACCAGCAGCGAACGCGGGCGGCGCGACGAGGAGCGGGGGAGGGTGGGCGTACGCATGCGGCGGCCCGCAGTTCCGTGTGAGCCTAGCTAACGCGCATGCAGGCACACAGTCCCGCATGCTCACGACTCCGTCAGCCACCGGAGACCACACGACTGAGCACCCTGACTCCATGATCGCCACGACGTGCCCCCGTCCGGCGGTCTCCCCGAGCTCGAGCAGCGTCGAGCCCTCAACCCCGAACGATGTTGTCAAAGGCGAATTGAAGCTCCTGACGTCAACGGCCTTGCCGCTGCCGCGAGGAGAGCTAGGCAGGAGGCGGCGATGCAGGTGGTGGGACGCGCCCCGAGAAGCGGCGCAGGCGAGCGGGATGAGAAGGAGCAGTCCTGCCATGGCTGATGACGAGATGTACGAGTTCGTCGGAGGCCGGCTGTGGCAGCAGCGGCCAAGGGGGAGGGAGGTTCGCTATTCGCTGCATCGAGTCGAGACGGCGTAAACCCGCTTCGGGTATATGGGCTAACGCAGGCAGCCCAGCGGGCTGGTGCTTTGCAACGCTGCGGGCGCCGCGGGTTGGGTTGGTTCTGAAGATTTCGGAGGCCTTTTGTGCAAGATAGGAAGAGACAGGTGTCCAGCCATGCAAAGGGCCACCGAGGCTTCTAAATTCTGTGGTCGAAGCGGAGTCGAGTGGGTTTTAATAACCCGATATGCATAAAATGGGTACAGATTTAGAGAACAGAATATAATATAAACGGCACGGTAGACAGAAGATTTTATTCACCAGTACAGTACTATACAAGAGATCAGCAAATGGTCATTGCGCGCCTCCACTCTGGCCCTAAATTAAATTAATTAAAGGATGATGGAGAAGCAGCTTCACTACTTCTTGCAAGAGCCACCCAGATTACTTATTATTCCCCAAAGTAGATTCCAGAGAGACCAAGACGTCTCTTGATCATCTATCGATCTCTCTCTCTCTATAAATAGCCAGGCCTCTTCCCGTTCCATCATCCTCTCACAGTACAAACCTCATAATATCCTAACCAAGCTCAACAAGCACTAGCAGTCCTTTCGCCCGAATCATACCATATGTCCAGGGACCCATTGGTCGTCGGGCATGTTGTGGGGGATATTGTGGATCCCTTCATCACAACTGCGTCGCTGAGGGTGTTCTACAACAATAAGGAGATGACAAATGCTTCTGAGCTTAAGCCATCTCGAGTGATGAATGAGCCAAGGGTCCACATCAGTGGCCGTGACATGAGGACTCTCTACACACTTGTAAGTGTGTGATTGTCATTACATTTTATTGGTTAATTCTTGTTTCTTGTGATGATAATATGTAGATTCTTGGTTTCTCCTTTTATTTGCCTCAAGTTTCATATCTTGGCTATATATATCTATACTATTAGTTGACGTAGCTAGTTCAGGATATATCTGTAAGTATCTTCTACATCCGTGATGATAATATAATAGATAAATATGTTTTTTGTGAACTCTCAAGCCCTTTTGTATGCCTTTAAGCCGATAAGACTAACTGACCTATCATATTTTCTATAAGGTGCAATTTTGGATCATACAATGATTAATGATCGTTGATTAGTAAGGTTAAACACCCATAAATATTGGCATCAGTCTTTATGTAATGTTCTCTATACATATTGTCTATCTATATATATACACACTCGTGTAACAATGCAAATAAAATGCATTAATGTATCAAAGAGAATATGTCAATTGGAGACCTGATTCCTTATTAGTATATCTAGATTGGCTAACCTATTTCTATTTATCGCGTTCTAGGTCATGGTGGACCCAGATGCACCAAGCCCCGGTAACCCTACTAAAAGAGAGAACCTTCACTGGTAAGTTCTCTGCTGCTTTGTCCATGCCGCCGGGTGGTAATCCACTGGCACTTTCCATCACTAGTGCAGAACTAAGCTACAATCCCAGTTGGGAAAGGGATTTAGTCCCGGTTTCCCAGCCGGGACTAGCTTTAGTCCCGGCCGGATCAGGGAACTAGGAGTGAATGGGGTCTTTTAGTTCCGGTTGGTAACAAGGGGCCTCTAGGCCGAACCCGGGGGCGGGCACCTTTAGTCCCGGTATGTAAAACCAACCGGCACTAAAGGTCCCTTTTCCTTTTTATTTTCCTTTTTCTTTTCTTTTTTTCATGGTTTCTTTTCCATTCAATTCTTTTTCATTACAAATAGTTTCTCGTATATGTATTACATGCTACTTGTACATCCCTAAACTATACATATGTTTCAAAATAAGAATGAAACTAATTAACAATAGCTTGTATATTAGAGCAAGGTCAATAATAGAGCCAAGTACTTGGCTATAAGCTAATATAAGAGCTACGCTTCTATTTGTCTCCAAACATTTTTTATTATTACATGTTTTCATTCTCTTCCCTATTTCTTCTCACATATATTTTTTTTGACCCACTACTGCCTATGCATCTGTGCCCAGCTTGGTACTTGCATAGGAGCCAAGCTCTCCTCTCTCTTCTCCCTTCTCTCCTCCACATCAGCAAAAATGCTGACTAGCTTGGCTTTAAGTCCATTATTGTACCTAGTCTTACAATGAGATCATTCTCATTCATCGAGTTAATACAAACCGTAATAATTTAAACCAAGTCAATACAAACCAGAAATGATGCATCGATTCTCCCTTCATCTCTCTACAGTACCTCTCTTGTATGCACATCAACCACCAATCAGTCATGCTTCTCACGTCCAGACTTGAACTTGAGCATAGAGATAGAGGCGTATTAGGGCTCGTCTGGATGGCGCTCTCGCAGGCATATGCCTGCCAGGCAGATCCTGGCCCCAAGCGTCCGAAATCGAACACCGGGGAGCCTTGCCTGGGCGACGACGTCCCTGGGAGGCACGATCCAAACAGTCCCTTAACTGTGTGAGTTCTTTCACCAAACCCATAGACAACAATATGACATATATACTTTTACGACCTTTTGAAAAAAAAAAGAAATGCGACATCTAAAACCGGAGGAGGGAGTATAACCAAATAAAGTGTTATACGCCAAATGACCTCTAGCCGAACTGGTTAGGGAGTTCCGGCGGCACCCCTTAGGTCCCGAGTTCGATCCCCATGGGTCGAATTCCAGGCTTAAGTGTTAATAAAAATCCCCTCGTCTGTCCCACACCAAAGTACAGTGCGTAGCCGTCCGTCTCATGGAGATGTGGTGCCGCTATATATGGGTGAGGCCGTAGTTCGAGGGTTTTTCAAGAGTTGTGTGAGAAGTTCTCTTCTTCTTAATGAAAAACTCAGAAGATGTCACTCCCCCACACCTCTCATGTTTTAATAAAGCATTAGAACCAAAAAATGGTTTTTAAACACAATTACAACCAAATAAAGCACACAGTTACAAGATGTACTACTACTCAATTACAAACAAAAATAGTTTTTAAACAAAATTACAACCAAATAAAGCACATAATTACAACCAAATAAAACATACAATTACAACCAAGGCCTTGTTTAGATCCTGAATTTGGCATGCCAAATTCGGGTGTTCACACACTGTAGCGCACTGTAGCAATTTCGTTTGTATTTGTGAAATGTTGTCCAAATATTGATTAATTAGACTCAAAAGATTCGTCTCACAAAGTACAACAAAACTGTGTAATTAGTTTTTGATTTCATCTATATTTAATACTCCATGCATGTGTCGACATTTTGATGTGACGGGGAATCTTCTTTTTGCATAGTGAAATTTGGGGGGAAATTCTGGAACTAAACAAGGCCCAAAACAAAGTATATAATTTCAAGATGTACTACTCCCTCCTTTTTTTATATGTCGAATTTCGTTCAGGTGCGCAGACCAAGAGTTAACAGCTGTCTCCCATTTTTTCCCTGCTCGGCGAGATAAAGCTGGCTAGTACATGCGAAATCCGATGCACGATTAATTGACTGGAGGGAACGAGAAATAATGTGAAATGGTGTGAGAGTGGGGGCATACTTCGTACTCCCTTCGTTCTAAAATAAGTGTCGTTTTGGGTTTTTGTGCCACAAGTTTGACTCGATTCGTAGAAAAAAGTGTAATATTTATATCTTCAAATAAATTTGTTAAAAAACTAGACGTAAAGATCTTTCCGATGATACTAATTACTTGGCATAAATATTTATATATTTCAATACATAATTGCCAGTAAAGTTTTCTTGAAAAATGAGAACGACACTTATTTTGGAACGGAGGAGTGGAGAGAGAAATGATGTGAGAGTGGGGACATGCATGCATGCACGCGATTGGCCGGAGCTGGAAGTGCGCCGTGACGTGACGTTCATCTATTTTCAGTCTGTATGTGCATGCGCTGACCAACATATGAGAACCGCGTCTGCTCTGCCAACAAAAAGGACGCCAGCGCTCCAGTGGAGGAGCAGCCGGTCGTGAGTTCGAGTAGGGCCATGTTTAGTTTTCTAAATTTGGGTTCAGAATCTACTATGCAAAAAAAAAAATCTCTATTACATCAAAATGCTGATACATGCATGGAGTACTAAATATAGATGAAATCAAAAACTAATTACACAGTTTGGTTGTACTTTACGAGACAAACATTTTGAACTTAATTAATCAATATTTAAATAATTATTATCAAATAAAGACAAAAAATACTACAGTGCCAAACAGGAATTTGGCACTCCCCAACTTGGGGATCTAAACAAGGCCTAGCAGTCTCACATCTTCCATCGGAAACAGTGTTTTTCAAATAATCTATAGTCTCTTATGTGTGAAACCACAAAGGGATTATAACGTGTCCATCATCTATGGAGTCTTGTATGATTTCGGTGATCTCTACAAGGACGCGGTATTTGATTTTGAGTGTAGTTGTAGGACTGTTTGTACGCGTATAGTGTGTGTGAGTGGGATGTGCATATATAGGTTGTGCGTGTACGTGTATGAGCAGATACTACAGCTGTACCTAGACGATAGACGTAAAAAAAAAAACTTGTATAATTTATAAAAAAAGCTTGTATTCGTGACTTTTCTCAAAAAGCTAACACGACACTTAAAAAAAGAGGGAGTACTACTCAATTACAGTAAAAAAATAGTTTTAAAACACAAATACAACCAAATAGAGCACACAATTATAAAATTTACCACTTCCTCCGTTCCAAATTACAAGTCGTTTTGACTTTTTTATCTATTTTGCTATGCGCCTAGATATAATAATATGTATACATATATAGCAAGATGGATGAACCAAAAAAGTCAAAGCGATTTATAATTTGGAATGGAGGAGTACTACGCAATTACAACCAAAAAAATAGTTTTTAAACACAATTACAACCAAATATAGCACACAATTACAACAAAATAAAACACACAATTACAAGATGTACTATTGTTCCATTACAACAAAATAAAGCACACAATTACAACCAAATAATGCACAGAGTTACAAGATGTACTACTACTCAATTACAAACCAACAAAATTACAACCAAATAAAGCACACAATTACCAACACCGCCCACCTCCCACCGCCCCTCCGTGGCATGGTAGGGTCTCGTCGGAGCTCCACGCGCTGCCGCGGCCACGGAGCTCCATTGAGATTCTATCGTGCCCGCCGCGACCCCCTCCTGCCCCTTCCCACCCCCATACCCTCAACCCCCGCCAAGGCCATGGGCGCCCCGCCCCGACCTAGCCCGGTGCCTCCACTGCCGCCAAGACCCCTAAACCGCCCTGCCACTATCCTCACCGCCTGGCCTGCCTGCCTCCTCCGAGCCCTTTTCTTTCTATGCACATTGGAGATGGAGAAAAAGAGAAGATAAAAAAATCGAGTAAGAATAGAACCAAACACTTGTCATTTAGGGCGCGTTTCCGGCGGCGTCCTCGGCCCTCCACGGCGTGATGCTTGAGTAGCGCTAGAATAGGAGAGAGATGAAAGGAGAGTGACTCTAGACATTGCAACTAGTGCTGCCAACTCCAGAAAAATGAGGAGCGACGCAAGTACTTGCGTCGGTTCCAACTGCTACCAGGTTAATAGAATAACATTTTTTTCTTTTTTGCTTCTCTCACACCATCAACTTTTACATCCTGACACAATACTTTATGGTGGGTTCCATATTGACTCTATAGCAACTCCTCACACTGCAGCCCAAAATTTAACTGGGCACCACTGGCACCTCTGTATGCATGAATAGTATTGGGCACCACTCACATTGTGGAGGGCCTCAGCTGCACGAGGCTCTGGCCGGCCTCCTCAGCTGCACGTGCAATGCTGGGGGCCGGCGCGGGCGAAGCGAGCTGCCCGGTGGACTGAACCCGGCCGGCGAGCGCTGCCCAGCAGCCAAAAACTTGCCGCACATTGATGCCACTCCTTCGTACTGGCTGCGCCACCGCCCGACCACTCAGGCGCCGCCCGCAGCCACTTTGCTCGTGCACCGCTCCGCCTCCAGTTGCTCGGCCGTACGCACAGGAAGCAAAGAAAGAGAGAGAGACGTGCGGACCATGGAGAAAAGAAGGGAGTGGGACGTAGGAGTGTGTGGACAGATGCATGCATGTAGTTAAATGCATGCAGCAATGTGGAAAGCCGTCTGCGGCCAACATGGAAAGGTGCCTCTCTCTCTCTCTGTGTAACATACAGGTGGCCACTGACGCTTATATTTTATTAATTAGCTGTTCAAAAATCTCACCACCCACCAAGCTGACACAACTAACACAAATACATGCAAGTTACACAAATGCATGCAAGTTACAGTGTACTAGTTACAAGCAATTACAACGTAGTGCAAGATATTATTGAGTTACAACTCAATCTGTACATTAGTTACAATTAGCGTTTGAATAATTATTTATTCAAATCTCACTTCCCACCAACCTGACACATCAGACACACATGCAAGCAATATTTTCTTAATTCAATTCTTTTGAAATGTGATTTCTCACAAATCGTAAGTCCAATCCCCGATCCGTTTGCAGATTATTGTTAAGAAAATTGTGACAAACAAAATGAGATCTATGAAGGCTATGTTTTGACAAAGTTCTTAAAAAATATTTTTTAAAAACAGAAAAAAGAAAAAGTTTTTAAAACGTCAAAACATTGCCTTCGTCGATCTCATTTTGTTCAGTACATTATTCCCAACAAGAATCTTCAAACGGTTCAGTCAATCGGATTTACGGTTTGTGAGATATTGTATTTTAAAAATTCCAATCGTGAAAAGATTCCATACCTGCATGCATCTCATATGTGTCAGGTGAGTCCATAGATGCATTGCAGCACGTGACCGACAACAGGATCAAGAAAACACCAATAAAAAGCGCGCTGGAGCCCAATTCCAATCCCGTAACGGTCCATAGATGCATTCCAGCTAACGGTCCGACAGACTCACAGACCGCGCGGCAGCGCGGCTTCCCCTCCTGTGCGGTTTTGCTTGCTGATGTAAGCGCGACACAAGCAAAAAAATAAAAAAACATTTCGTTCAGGTGCACAGACCAAGGAAGAGTTTTAACAGCTGAGTCTCTCATTTTTTCCTGCTCGGCGAGATAAAGCTGGCAGGTGCATGGCCATTTGCCTCTGGTCCTGCGCCGTTGTTAGAGTGGGGGCATCCTCCGTACGTGATGAGGAGAGAGAAATGATGTGAGAGTGGGGGGCATGCATGCATGCACGCGATTGGCCGTGAGCGGGAGTGAGCCATGCCGTTCGTCTATTTTCAGTCTGCATGTGCATGCGCTGACCAACATATGAGAGAACCGCGTCTGCTCTACCAACAAAAAAGCTTGCATAATTTATCAAAAAAAGGCTCGTATTTGCGACTTTTCTCAAAAAAAGCAAACACGACACTTAAAAAAAGAGGGAGTACTACTCAATTACAGTAAAAAAATAGTTTTTAAACCAAATAGAGCACACAATTATAAAATTTATTATTTCCTCCATTCCAAATTATAAGTTGATTTGTCTTTTCATCTATTTTTCTATGTATCTAGATATAATAGATAGATATATAGTAAGATGGATGGACAAAAAAAGGTCAAAGCGACTTATAATTTGGAACGAAGGGAGCACTACGCAATTACAACCAAAACATAGTTTTTAAACACAATTACAACCGAATATAGCACACAATTACAACCAAATAAAACATACAATTACAAGATGTACTATTATTCCATTACAACCAAATAAAGCACACAATTGCAACCAAATAATGCACAGAATTACAAGATGTACTACTACTCAATTACAAACCAACAAAATTACAACCAAATAAAGCACACAATTACCGCCGCCGCCCAACACCCACCGCCCCGCGCTGCCATGGCCACGGAGCTCCGTTGAGATCCTACCGTGCCCGCCGCCACCCCACCCCTTCCCACCCTCATAACCCCAGCCCCCGCCACGGCCATGGGCTCCCCCGCCCCGACCCGGGCCGCCTCCACGGCCGCCGGGACCCTTAAAACTGCCCTACCACTATCCCCACCGCCCGGCCTCGCTTGCCTCCCCGAGCCCCTTTATCGCCCCGCCGCTGCCGTGGCCACGGAGCTCCGTTGAGATCCTACCGTGCCCGCCGCGACCCCCCTCCTACCCCTTCCCACCCCCATACCCCCAGCCCCCGCCATGGCCATGGGCTCCCCCGCCCGACCTGGGCCGCCTCCACCGCCGCCAGGACTCTTAAAACTGCCCTGCCACTATCCCCACCGCCTGGCCTGCTTGCCTCCCCTGAGCCCCTTTCTTTCTAAGCTCGCCGGAGATGGAGAAAAAGAGAAGATAAAAAAATTGAGTGAGAATAGAACCAAACACTTGTCATTTACGGCTCGTCTCCGCTGGCGTCCTCAGCTGCACGTGGCTCTGGCCGGCCACCTCAGCTGCACGCGTAATGCTGGGGGCGGCGCGGGCGAAGCGAGCTGCCCGGTGGACTGAGCCCGGCAGGCAAGCGCTGCTCAGCAGCCAAAAACATGCCGCACATTGAGGCCACTCCTTGGCACTGGTTGCGCCGCCACCCGACCACTCAGGCGCTGCTCGCAGCCACTCTGCTCGTGCACCTCGCCGCCTCCAGTCGCTCGGCCGTACGCACAGGAAGCAAAGAGAGAGAGAGAGAGACGTGTGGACATGAAGAAAAGAAGGGAGGGATTGTGCGGACACATACATGCATGTAGTTAAATGCATGCAGCAATGTGCAAAGCCGTGTGCGGCCAATATGGAAAGGTGCCTCTCTCTCTCTGTAACATACATTTTGCCATTGGCGCTTCCATTTTATTAATTAGCTGTTCAAAAATCTCATCTCCTGCCAACCTGACACAACTAACACAAATACATGCAAGTTACACAAATACATGCAAGTTACAATGTAGTTACAAGCAATTACTCCTCCATACTCGAAAAGGTTGCCGTTTTGGAAAGCGACACGGTCTCCAAAGTACAACTTTGACCTCTTGTTTTTATAAAAATATTTATCAAAAAGTGATATATGTATACTTTTATGAAAGTATTTTTCAAGACAAATCGATTCATATAATTTTCACATCTCCAAACTCAATAATTTAAAAGTTATTCATGATTTATATTCCTAATGTTAGACTCAAACCTTGTCCAAAACGACAACATTTTCGAGTATGGAGGGAGTACAACGTAGCGCAAGATATTATTGAACGCTCGGAGAAGACCAAGACGAGAGGGAGGGAGGCGGCTCGGGAGGGAGAGAAGTGAGGGGGCCGGCTTGCTACGAAACCCTAACTTGCGTTTATATACGGCCGCACACATCGGGCCTCGTCAGGCCTCGCGAATATTAACCGAGGCGGGCCATCGGTTAATAGGGCCATTTTTGGAGGCGGATCCTTTTATAATAACTGCCTCCATTAATGGATTTTGCGAGGCCGTTTCTTATAACCGCCTCGGCTAACGGTTATCCTTCCTGCCCACCTCAGGAAAAAAAATGAAAATGCCTTGTAAAAGATTTTATGTAGTAGTGATACCTGTAGCTGAGAAAATAATAAAAAAATAGCTAGAAATTACATAAATTATATCTAACAGAACTTAAATAAACATCAAGGAAAAACACATTTGATGCTATCTCACATGTATAAATAAATACCTTTTGCTCATTGAAATGCCGTGGGTCCTAACAACTGCTGCTGCTACCATCTTCACCTTGTCCGAATGGCTACTTGAACCGCCAACTACAAGTGGCCTATTCTGCGGTCCAACAACAATGTCCAGTTGGTCCAGAACAAACTGAGACACTTTCTTGTTGCTACACTCATTCATTCTTCTGAAAGCACCTTGTTGAGCCATCTACAATATATATGAACATTTAACTACAACTAACAAATACAATTCGCTCATATTTGAGTATTATATTTGTCAAACTAAAAAAAAAGCTTGCATATTTACCAACATGATGGAGTACAAGGACAATGAAACATACAGACACTGCAAATGATTATGTGATGAACAAAAAATGCAATAAAATAAATTATAAAATACAAATACACAGTCACGATGACTGGGGTATCATCTTGGATGCAAGTCTTTCAACCAAAGAAGAAATAAGGTAAGATTTACTTATTGATATTTTGAATGAACTACAAAAAGGCATATGGATCTAATAAAGTAACAAACAAATGACAAAGAAAGGAAGTAATCTATCACATAAACAGTAAAAAACCACACTTGCGATCTAGGTCACCACATATAGGTATTCCATCCATCAACCAAAAACAAACTACAAAACACCTGGCATAGCATACTAGTTGAAACCCCACTAAAAATAACAGAAACAATGAACTAGAAAAAAAAAACAAGATCGAAGACACAGGATGGAGTACGAACAGACGTGGCACAGCCATACGAGTGGAGTAACTATTGTCGCAGACCCTAACCGCACACACAAGAGAGGCACTTAAATATTTACCAACTTAAAAGAAGTAGGACACCAAGCAAAGGAAGTTACCGAAACAACAACATTAGAATAATATATATAAACAACACAAATACTGGATCGCAACCATGCGTAGCAACAGATTGTAACTAACTGTCATTTTGCGTTGTAACCATATTTCATTTTCACTACTATGTTCTTCTAGGAGACAACATGTAACACGTACAACTTTGTCTAGTTTGTAGTTACAATTACGGACATCAAGCGATCACATTTTGCATCACTCAGTAGTACTGGAATCTAGTTAGAACATAAAACAAGTAAAGAAATAAGACAGTACATAAGTGCATATACAAGTACATCACATCAAATTCCCTCAATCACAAGTTGCCTAAGTAAATTTGCACTACGACAAAACTTAACATTCTTGCAACTCCAAATGCAACATGATTACTCACTCATAGTTTTAAACGAGTTACAACCTTCTAACAATTTAAGCATTAAAGATTCTACTGTAATTCAAAGAAGGATTCTTCCTGATCTCCTCATTCTTCAACTTGAGCTGAAAACAGATTACAAAAAGCTAGTTAATACAATGTTACATGTACAATGCCAAGAACTACTCAGTTACAAACCACTGCATATACTAGATATATGCAATAGTTCATTTGATTTCCTGAATAAACATAGTAGCAACAATGAAGCACTCACCATAGGCTGTGTCTCGAACATGTTTTTGCACATCTGTTAGCGAGTTGTATGAACAAAGCACCAACCTAACAACATTTTGAATTCTAATGTTACCAATAAGGCTCGATGTAAACGATGACTTCATGTCAACCAGAGGATCTCAGATTACAAGAAATTTCATAACATAGATTCCTTCATCATGCTTGCTGAAAATAATTAGTTTCCTGCTTTCGAACGTCAGCATAGTATGAGAAAGTGGAATGAACTTGTTCTTCACAATGATACAACCTGCCTATGTATCCACATCATGAGCAATCCAGTGCATCAGCGGCATTAGTACATGGCAGTCTTTGAACAAAAGCAATGAAGAGAATCCCTGCCGACCAATCACATCCTTCTTGTTTGCACTCAGTCCTGACACAATTCTTGCAAAGTAACTGACATTAACTCCAGCTGCACATGTGACACATCTTTTCTTTCCACCAAATCATGATGAGGCTGACCACTGAACAAACTTCTCACAGCATTACAAGCCTAGAAAAATAAAATTGAGAAAAAAATTATATATCAATGCAATATCCAAAGTTAGGTAATAACCAGTATAACAACAACAATGATTGTATTGGAAACATACCACTTTCTTAAGAACTCCAAACAAAATATCATCACTCAGACTCCAACTTGACATCAGCAGGAGCTTCAGAAATCCGGTAAGGAACACCTTTTTTCAGCAAAAGCAGTTACAACTCAATATATACAGATAGCTTGGCAGGATAAAAAGAATTGAGAATAAGATTGTAACTTCACAAAATTGAGTTAGTAACTGATATAAAAACAGAGCTATAACTCAGCAACAGAACTGGAGCATGGGACCGGAAGCACTACACCATAAACAAAAACAAAAAATAAAATAAAATAAACAACACGTCCACTGAATATGAACCATGTCCATGTCCACGGCCCAATTAGGAAAAGGCCCAAGTTGGGTCAGCGCGGCCAGGGTGGCAACCGGCCGCACGCAGGGTGGCGCACAAAACATAGCATGTGAGCAAAGCACACAACCACTGCACACATATAGAAATTAAACATCGAAGAAACGGAATTCAAATCACAAAAAATACATCCAATTAAGAACAATCATTTTTTTCATTAAAAAAGATACATATTCTATGCTAAAAATTAGGAAAAAAAGATGACTCCTAGAAGACTAGCTTCAACAGGATGAGGACGACCCTCGGTCGGGTTTTCTGGCCGTCTTATAGTAGGGGCCCTCTGCCGGAGGCGCTCGGTCCACTGTGTTAATTAAAAATATAGTTAGCTTAAATTGGTGATAGGAACTATGCAACCTAAAAAAATGAAAGAAGGTTGATCATGAAAAATATCGTCACACAGAGGTTTTTGTTCAGTACCTTCTTCTTGCGCTCTTCTCGTTAGCTCGTTGGCGCTGGTCCTGTGGGCCTTCACCACCGCCGCCATAGTCGCCAGCTTCACCGAGCTCACGGTCGCGGGCCATGGCGTTGTTGTTCAGGATATACTTAGCCAAAGCATTATGCTTTGGGCCAGGGCTCCCCTTGCCTGCACATGTGTTCCCTTCCGCATGCTACAGCAACTCACGAAGAATCCATGTTCGTTGTTTCTTGCCATAGCAAAAAGGACACACAAAGGTGCCCTTGCCGCGACCACGAAACTCTCACCTCCATTAGATTGGCGAAGCAGGGTATCACTTTGTAGCTGTTCAAACTCAACATCGTCTGAATGCGAGTGCTCGGAGTCACCGTTGCCGGCCATGCTTGCAGAGGAAAAAGGAGAAAGAAAAGATCAAATGGAGAATTTTGCTAAGTGTGGAGAAAGCAATCTACTGCACCCCTCTTATACGAAGAAATGGTGATGCTTTGCATCGCAGCGATGAGTTCCCTAGGCGTGTATTTCCCATCGCTTCGCCTAGCAGCGTACCCAATGTGTCAATAAAAGCATTGGTAAAGCAACCGCCACAATGGCCATCAATTAGGAGTGTGATTTAGCGGCAACAATTGTGATGATGGTCGAACGGATAAATGACCAATAAAAAAAGAATTACAACACCGCACATAAGAACATGCCGTAACTTTAAAATAACAAAGTTGTAAAAAGACAGCAAGAAAAACAACACCTACATATCGGCCCAGACACAACCAAGCATTGTAACTACTCGACGTATGGGCGGTAACTACTATAAAATAGAGTTGTAACTCAACAAACCAAGAGAAGCACAAGAGCAGAAGCAGTATGCCATAAAAAAAGAAAAGAAAACGGCTCGAGCACGCCCGTGGAATCGGATAAATGGGCGCGCGCAGCCCAAATAACAAAAAAAAGCCTAGGTTGGGCCGGCCGGGGAGGGCGGGCGGGGCACGTGCGAGAGGGTGGCTGGCTGGCCCATAAAAAACAGGATGTGCATAGTGCACGCAGGTGCTGTGCGCGCGTACAGAATATAACTCACTACCGGAATTAGCCGGTAAGCCCAAAAGACACTCGGCAAAAGGTTTGCCGAGTGCCACCTCGGCAAAGCTCACTCGTCTTAAATTTTGATGGCAAACAGCTCTTTGCCGATTGCTTTTGTCGAGCACTCAACAAAGTCTTTGCCGAGTCTTTGAGAGTCAACCCTTGGTAAAAAAAAGTGACGTGGACGGCGAGAAGACAGAGACAGAGGGCTTTGCCGAGTGCCAAGACGGAAAGACACTCATGGTAAAAACACTCGGCAAAGCCTAAGTGTCAAGGCAAATGCACCCGGCAAAGCCTTGGCCTTTGCTGAGTGTCAAGGCAAATGCACTCGGCAAAGCCTTGGACACTCAAAGCAAAGCTAGTTCCCAGAATTCCTAGAAACCGTTACTTTGCCGAGTGTTTTGACCTTGACACTCAGCAAAGGCAACCTTTGAAAAGTGCAGCACACGGCTAAGTGAACAAAAACTACCTTTTTAATTGTTTATTATATTCCAACCATAATTATCACATATAAGCATCACGAGACACAAGTGCACAAGTAAGCATCATAGGCAGTTTACATATAATAATCACAACCACAAGTATATCCAACCACAAGTATATCACAACCAGAAGTGCATCACAAGCACAAGTGCATCACAATTTTCAAAAAAACCACGGTTGACACTCGCAAAGGGCGGCCGTGGGGGCGCGGTGGGCGCCTCAAGGGCGGGGCGCCGAGGGTAGGCGCAGGGCGGGCGCCGGCGGGTGGCTTGTCACGAGGGGCGCGGCAGGTGGACGGGCAGGGCGCCGGCGGGCGGAACCCCCCTGCGTCCTCCTCCCTCCTCCGGCGGGGGAGGGCGGGCGCGGGCCGGGGCGGCGGCCGATGGCCATGGGGGTGTGGGGGGTGGCGCGAGTGGGCGGCGCGTCACGGGCGGCGGCGGCCGTGGGCGTGGCTAGGGCTGTGTGTGTGGGGCTCTAGGGTTGAGAGGGCATGTCTTTATTTCCCTTCTTTGCCGAGTGCCCGCGATCGCGGTCGGCAAAGATCTTTTTAAAAAAATTATTCCCTCTTTGCCGAGTGCCGCCAACCAGGCACTCGGCAAAGCCATATTGTGCCGAGTGCCGCCCTTAAGCGGCACTCGGCAAAGAGCTTCTTTAAAAAAAATCATTTCCTCTCTTTCTTTTCCTACTAATTGTTCAAATGTACTTTAAAAATACCTTGTCAAATTCACTCAATAATGCATATTCGATGGTTCCACAAATATTAGACCATTATTTCACGCGGTTATAGCTCAAATTCAATTTATATCTATTAAAATTCTATAATTGCGGTTAAAAAATTTAAATTATCAAATGGATCCAAAAAATTACCAAAATTTCACATGAAGCAATCTCTGCTGTCTATTGCCTATACAAAAAGTTTTGAAGTCAAACCCCAACTCGGCGAGTCACTTTGACTCCAAATCTTACCGGATCCTTCTCAACTCTATGATTCTTCTTCGGAGATGCTTTGTTTTGTAAGCATAGTACGTGACAACTTGTGCGAAACCTTCTCAATTTTTTACCACAACCTCCACGTATGATATCATGACATCTTGATAAATTTCATGATTTTTAAACTTTGTTTGCTTTTTGTAGAATTTAAAAACAATTTGGCTGCAGGTTCGTGGTCATGTTTCGTGAACAAGATGTTCGAAATTTCCTTTCATTGCAAAGATTGTAACATTATTCAAATCTCAATAACATGAATATCTTTTTCCATTATTCTAATCACTTGCAGTTCAAATTTGACTTATCCCCAAAAATTTAATTAAATAAAATAAATTAACTAAATATAGCAAACAGTGAAAAATACACCAAATTTTAACATGGAGTACCAGATACTGTATGAGGTGAGCAGAAAAAGTTTGGAGGGCAGAAGGAAAAAAATAGTTTGACGAGCGTCTCTGAAAAACACTCGGCAAACTAAGTCTTTGCCAAGTGTCAACGGCTGCACTCCGCAAAGAACTAACGGCTGCACTCCGCAAAGAACTAACGGCGGTTACTGGCCGTTCAACTCTATGGCTATTTGCCGAGTGCCTTGACATGTTTGCCAAGTGTTTTATATTTGACACTCGGTGTTAGAAATTAGCCCCTCACAGCGACGAGCTGTCCGCTAATCTCCACGCGCGGAAGCGTTGTTTGAATCTACCTTGAGACGAACATGCAAGATCACGACGACACCGGAGGCATGATATTTGTTAACGAGGTTCAACGAAGAAGACTAATCCCCGGGGCACGATTACGGGCACTTCTCCCCAATACCAACAACACCGGCTGCTCTAGGGTCCCGGCAACGTGCCGCCCTCCCGCAAACTCGTCGCTATGTCATCATGGTTACAACAGTAGCCCCCTCTCATATTTATGAGGAGGCGGGGTTCTGAGAGTCCAATACAAACTCTACCCTATACTGCCAAATACAACTCAGAATCCTAGCGTAACCAAACTCGTACATAATATTCGACACATATTCTAACAAACTCTACCTTAGTGAATGTTCTGCCATCTTGAAGCCCTCCATGCACGAACCTCTATGTACACTTGACTTGAGTTATTGCCTTCGCCGCTCCATGAGACTTGCCTGATGAGTCTCACCGTAGACCCACCGCAAACAAGAGCCTCCACTATCTCCACAACTTCATGCATGACTCCACCTGCAGCAGTGCACCCTTCTCTTTTATCACTACAATCTCTAACAAGTAAAATTAGATTCCACTCCAGCCCCTAACAATGTCTAGCTCCCCCAAGCATGACTGCTCCATGGTAGACATCGATGAGTAACTAAATCCAATAACATACTTGCACCGATTGTACATGTGACACTGAGAACCACATAGCTGCTACCCGAGTCAAATATAGAAATTACCACATTAGCGCTCTTTCGTTTCCACTGCAATGCTACGCCCGACGTCTAACACCGTAGCATCGTGCAGCCCTGACCAACCAGATTACTCCAGCTGCAAATATAGATATTCGTCGTCTATACTTCCTTCTGGTTCAACCCTTGAAGCTTCTTCACGTCATTCGATTCACAGTTCAGAACTTGCACGTGCAATTTGAATCGATCCACGCCCTTGCTGATTTGGAAGCACGCAAACTCCTCCAATGCAAAATCCACATTCTGAGTTCGCGCGTGTCGCCACGCCACAGAGAACAAGAAACCCCATCAGCTGCCATGCTCCTATGTCATCTTCTCTGATCCTGTCGCCGTCTCTGCCACACGGTATGACTAGCCTATCGCCGCTAGTCTCTCCGTCATGCACCCTGGTATGTTCGCCCTCCAGGCAAAATGTCTGCCAGCCATCCTGAACTATCAGCCTTATGCCCCGCGAACTATTCGGCTCTGATCCATCAATCATAGATAGATCACCAACAAGCTGCTCTTTGTCTCAACCCTGTTATTCTACACCTGACTATGTCACTTCCAAGAACACCCGCTGAAAATACCACCTGTCGAACTCCCATCGGTCGCTATGTGCACCACGACCGAACACCATCGATGGTCTCTCGCTCATCGCCAACGAGCACTGCAACACCAGCATCAAGGGCTGGTTAGCTGAACGCTACCTCTCCTCCATCGCCTGTTGCAAAATTTCATCAGCATCTCCAACATCCTGTCACGCCATGTAGCACTGCTGTGCGCACAACCCTGCCACAACTCCCGTAACATATCCGGTTGTCTTGTATGCTGATCCGATCGCCTTTCGGTCACCAGTGCATCAGCTCTCGACGTGGACTATAGTTTGAGTTCATTGACCGAACTCACATGTTGTCATTGTAATGCCATGCTTCAATCCGCAAGTCTATGTCGTTGCTTGCCCGAGTTTGCTCGGTCCACTGAATCGACATGCATCGCTTTTCTACTCTGGTTTCCCTCCTGTTATTTTATTTTTCTTGCTTTCCATCTTGAACTCCGAGTCCACCAAGAAGTATGACATCCACTTCCTAAAACTCTCCAAGTTGGATGCAACAATAAATAAAGTAACAACCTGGCTTGTAAACAATTGCTTTTCGACTACACCACGTGAACAAAAGAGGAGACCGGCTCCATCACAGTCACAACCCACAAACGACAAATCAACGAGCATGGCAAAGTCCGCTGCACCACGATTGCCATATCCAAGCCTTGTACAAGTACACCACCAGCACCTTGCCACCGACGACCGCTGCCACCAACTGCGCTTCCGTACCGGTACAATCTCATTGACACCGCAGAAAAACCACAACCCTCAATGACAACATCCGGCTAAAAATTTAGCCGCCGCAGATGCCCGCGTTGGCCTGCCGCAACCCGATGTGTGCAACTCACACGCACCGGCCACGACCATGCTCCACCTTGCGTCGTATCCGCTTTGCATCACCGTACGCTGCACGACACCTTGTAGATGCATAATCCTTGAACCTCTCTAGGTGATCTTCTGCACAGCCTCAAGATCCAATCCAACCATAGCTCTAGATACCAATTGTTAGAAATTAGCCCCTCACAGTGACGAGCTATTTGCTAATCTCCACGTGCGTAAGCGTTGATTGAATCTACCGAGACGAATATGCAAGATCACGACGACACCCAGAGGTACGATATTTGTTAATGAGGTTCAGGCTGAAGCCTAATCCCAGGGCACGATTATGGGCGCTCCTCCCCAATACCGTAACACCGGCAGCTCCGGGGTCCCAGCAACGTGTCGCCGCCCTCCCGCGAACCTCTCGCTATATCGTCATGGTTACAACAGCAGCCCACCTCTCATATTTATGAGGAGAACGGGGTTACAGAGTCCAACACTAACTCTATCCTATACTGCCAAATACAACTCAGAGTCCTAGCATAACCAAACTTGTACATAGTATTCGACACATATTCTAACACTCGGCAAAGAGCTTCTTTGCCGAGTGTTTCCGTTTCAGCACTCGGCAAATGGCCACTTTGCTGAGTGTTGTAATTTTGCCGAGTGCTTTGTGTATAGCACTCGGTAAACTTGCTGTTTGCCGAGTGCCCAACATAACGCACTCGGCAAATGTCTAGATACTCGGCAAACAGGGCATTTTGTGTAGTGACTTCTGTACACACGCACTATATCACGAAAGTCAGTATATCAAAATTCATATCACTAAAGTCAATATATCAAAATTCATATATCACTAATGCAAATATATCACTAAAGTTAATATATCAAGCAATATCACTGCACTCACACTGTTAGGTCATATCACTACGTCAATATGAAGATTCATATCACTAAAGTTAACAAATCAAGATTCATATCATAATTTATATAACCAAAGACTCATATCACTGCACTCACGTACACTGCACGGGGGTCGGCGAGGAACGGATCGGACGACGAGGTGGGGGCGGGGGACGGGGACGGTCGGCGTACTGCTGGGTAGGAGGCCAGACGAGCGAGTTGGGAATGGAGCACGGGTGGCGCCAGCATGGCCGGGGGCCTTGTCGACGGTGGCGACGAAGAGGCGCGCGGGTGGCGAGCGAGGCCGGTAGGGCGCATGTGTGGGGACGGCTCGAGGACGACGACGAACGATGTTGAGGAAGCAAGGCGCGCCGGTGGTGAGCGAGGCCGGCTGGGCGCATGATGCGGGGACGACGTACGGCCGACGGTTCCGAGGAAGAGGCCCACAGATGGCGAGTGAGGCTGGCCGGGCACACAGGCTATGACGGAGCGGGTCGACGCCACGCGGATGGCGGAGAGGACGGCGAAGCGGCGTGGTGGATCAAGCTCTCAGTAGCGGGCAGGAAACAGAGATCGAGAAATAGGGCAGGAAGAAGAGAAGGCACACCATATATATAGGATTACAACCTTTAGTCATGGGTCTAGCCACAAACCAGGACTAAAAGACCTTTAGTCCCGGTTTGTGGCTGAACCTGTGACTAAAGATCACTTTTGGCGTGCCGCGAAACTGCGGCCTGTCCGGTAGTTTGGTTTCACGCCCAAACAACAGTTTTTGTTTCATATCTCTTTCACATAAATAGGCTGACAATTGGTAATTGTATATTAAAAAAAATATAGCTCCAGAAATTTTAAAACAAATGTGATGGTTTCGTTTTGCTTTCATATATACAAGAAAAAATCCGTAATTTAGTGTTTATCACATGCTATATGTAGGCTTACTAAAATCTTATAAATTATTGTTTTTCGACATGAAATGAGTTTTTCCGTCAAATTAACGTTAATAATGAATTTTTCCATTTGAGTACCGCAGAAATTGAGCGTCCGCTTTGTGAAGCATGTATATTACGTCAATGTCAGAATGGCTTGAAAATTTTTCTGCAAACATGTAGACCCAAAGTATGTCCCCACACAGAATCTTAAATTTTTTCTGATCAATTTTGGTACCTATCACATTTATTTTGTGTTGCACCGGAGACCCCTTCAAAATAATATATTTTTCCATCTACCTCCATCAAACTTGGTTCACGGGGCCATATGAGACCCGGTATAATAATTTAGTGCCATTTCGGATTGTTTAGGGGTGGCCTCAGTTCGACCTCCAATTAGTTCGTACTATCACGTACGTAGATATTCATTTAAACCATAGAAAATAGCAAATGAACTCAGAAAAATCCGAAACTTAGTGTTTCCTTGTGGCACGTAGAAGCATGACATAAGGTTTGAGGCACATGCGACGTTGAAATGCACGAGAGCTGTGAAAAATTAGGAGTTGTAGTCACGATTCCATGAAATTGAGCGTCCGCTTTGTGAAGCATTATGTTACGTCAATGTCGGAATGGCTTGAAAATTTTTCTGCAGTCATGTAGAACCAAAGTATGTCTCCACACAGAATCTTAGATTTTTCTGATCAATTTTTGTACTTATCACATTTATTTTGCGCTGCACCGGAGAAAGGAGATTAAATGACCCCTTCAAAATAATATAATTTTTCATCTACCTCCGTCAAACTTGGTTCATTAGGCCATATGAAACCCAGTATAAAAATTTAGTGCCATACAAACCTAATTAAATATAACCATACAAATAAACCTAATTAAAAATGACCATACAAATAAACCTAATTAAACATAACCATACAATACAAATAAACCTAATTAACACAAAAACCTTACAAACCGACCGCAACTCTAGCCTGTCTCCACTGCCAGTAGTGTGTTTCTCGGATTGTGTAACCACGCTCATTGTCTATGTAATTCAACGCCCACACTGAAGCACTCTCTCTTGCCTCACAATGCCGAGGACATGGTCGCCCATAGATGTAATGTGGCAGAACCTCCTAAGTAATATGGCCCACATACACCTATCATTGTTTTAAAAGACCTCTGACAGCCATGTATGTGTTCCATACGACTTATGAAGCTCTGTCGATGTCCTTAACGAACACCGATTGAACCACATTTATACTCATACCCGGGATCAACGAAAGGAGTAACCACAATATTACAACATTTGCTACAAAAATAATTATCGAGTGCGGAAGAATAATAACATTAATTTTTACAAAACATGAATAAGTTAACTTTTTACAAACTTAACTTAAATAGCGGAAGTAGAGTAGAGCTACAGAAGATAACTTAGGTAGGACACCTAAGTCGCGAGAAGCAACCAAATCATGTCGAGCCCAGCGACACAACCTTGGCTAGGAAAACCTGTTAGAACCTGCAACAGGGGTAGAACAAACCCTGAGTACAAAAGTACTCAACAAGACTGACCCGACGAAAAAGGTGGTGAAGACTCAGGAATAAAGGCTAGATAGGACAAGGTAAGGCTTAGCGAAGAATCAAAGTATTTTGCGGAAAAGCACTAAAGACTAGCTTTGAACCTCAAGTTTTATTTTTCAGATTAAACATTTGGTTCCTTAGTGAGTCTAGTCTAATTTGATTACAGCAGATCAAGGAAACTCATGAAGTTCTCGTTCTTATCCTTCCATCCAATTCCTTCAAGTTCCATCAGTTACTACGATGATGGTGCTGGATCAAGACTCCTTTCTCGTGGAGTAACGACGATTCGAACCACTTTATCTACCCAGCTGGGGCTTCCTAACCACACGATATATGTAGCACCTAAACTTGCATATATCAACCAAGACTACGGATCCTCTCGACAAGTCCGGGTTCACGCCACCCGAGAGTACAGTACTCCTCCAATCCGGTCCTCGACCACGAGGGTACATGCTGCTCCCGCCATCTCTCCACTCCCAGTGCGTGGTTAGCCGCCTTGTCACAGACTAGCCATAGCCTAGGCTTACCCGCCTTTGGGCATGTGACTAGTACTATTAAAAACTCCATGATCCGAGGGCCAACAACGAACGGTCCTTAACCGACACAGACGGAAACACTACATGGGTTCTCTCTCCCAATGCAAGTTACCCGTCCGGTCTCAGATTCATTATATGACATAACCGATCCAGACAGAGCATTACATCGAGACGTCATTCGATGAAATCCCACCGTCCGATCAAAGATTTCATTGCGAAGCATTATTAACCTTACCGACAGGGTAAGCACTTTCTTTTGAAAACATTTTCGAAATCCGAACTAAATTAGCAAGGCTAAGCATTGTTACGCATTTTTCAATCAAAACGGTTTCAAGGATGATATTGGAAATAACAAGGTAATTAATGCATCAAGTTGGTGATTACTCAACTCCTATAACCTAATGCAACAATACATAATCAAGTGATAAACTTTTGCAAACCAAGAAATGGGTTGATGGATCTGGGGCTTGCCTCGAAAGTTGGTGTAGACGTTCTTCAACGACGTATTCGGGAGATACGACCAATCACCAAAGATGGATTGACTTCTTCGGGAACCGAGTTGCCTCGACGACAACTTCATAGAAACAAGATCGACAGGACTATCCTCGACCACGGGGACTACACGTGATAAAAAATAACATGCTTCAACATGATGGTGATATCATGATGATTGATGAAAGCTAAACAAGGTTAACAACACTAGATAAGCTAGGTCTAGGGTTGCATTAGGGTTAACTACAACATTAATGAAAGTTCATTAAGAAAATAAATATTAATTAAGCCCCAAACAGGATCGGAGACAAAACTCAATCATTAACTTAAATGCCAAAGGTCATTAGGGTTAATGACCTAAGGTCAACAATCAATTCCCAAAATCACACAAAAACCGTAATTAAAAGGTTTTCTAAAAAGATTAATTAGATAATTAATTAATGATAATTAAGCATCAAAATTTTAGTTCGCAAATTATTTCCAAAAATTTATTTTAAGTAGATTAAGCATGAACAATGTACAAAACAATTTTCAGGATTTTTGGATAAAAACATAATTTACTAAAAACCAGGGAAGGCTCATTTATGAATTAAAAGGGCTAATTTTTACACATATCAAACAAGGTCAAAATTAGCATATTATATTTTTCATAAATCAAGCTCATCAAATAAAGCATACATAAAAAATTTTAAAATTTTTGGAGCTACCAAGAATTAAATATGAATTTTCAAACAAATACACATTTAAAACATTTTCTGAAAAAGAAAAACGACACTGTGCACGCTGGGCCGGCCCATTAGAACAGGCCAGCGCTGACCTCGGCCGGCGGCGGCGCTGACCGGTGAAAGCTCGCCGTCGGCGAGGTTCCAGGCGGCGGCAAGGGCACCAACGTGACCTACTCAACCTCGCGAACACGATGGGGTAACTTATACGGTGGCTAGGGCATGGCGGCGTGGTCACCGCCGGCCATGGCGGTCACGGCGGCGCTGCGCGTGACACGCCGGCAGCGAGGAGCCAGTAGAGTTCAAACGGAGGGCGGGGTTAGCGCCAGGAGCTCACCGCGGGGCTGATGCGCTAGCCGGTGAGGTCGACGGTGGACTGGAACGAGATCGACTGCGTACGACGGCGGCGACGACGAGCTCCGTCGGCGGCAAGACACGATTCCGGCGCATCGGAGTGGTGTCTACAGAAAAGAAGAAGTCGATCACACGCGTGGCATCAAGGCGAACACAACGGTGCCAATGATGAATGACGAGACTCACCGGAGGTGGACGCGGCGACGGCGAGGTACCGCGGCGGCCCGGCTGCCGGCTGTGAAGAAGATGATGACGTGCCACCGACTCAGGCTACTAGAACTTGCACTTCTAGGCTCGACGCGATTGCAAGGATGAGGCGGACTTGAGGGCGTGATGAGATGGACGGAGGTGCAGCGATGGAGGCGAATTTCGTCGTCGAAGCGACACGGCGCCGGCAGCTCGAAACAGGGGAGACGGCAAAGAAAACGACTGCGCCGGCGGCTCCTGTTGGCTAGAGGTGGCGCAAGCAGGTCGACTGCGTGCGCAAGGACGAGGCGAGGACATAGGTGATGAAAATGGTGGCAGCGCACGGCTGAAACGGGCAGCGGCGAGCGGCGGCGCAACAAGCAAGGGCGAAGGCGGCGGTGGAGCAGAAGAAATGGAGATGGAGAGCATGGAGTTGGGCTCGTCCCCTCCTTATGGTGCGGCTGCGAGGACGACATGCGGCGAGGAAGTCTCCAGCACGGCGAGCTGGCATGAACGGCGGCAAACCTGCATGGGCACGGCGGCCACGGCGACGCCGGCGACAGTGAGGAGAGAGGGCGATGATGACGTCAGCGCTACAAGAACATGGATAGATTTTTTAGAATTTTGCAAATTACTCCAAAATCTTGAACTAAACTTGAAAAACTCCAAAAACAAGGTTGGCCTAACTTTTCAAGATCTACAACTTTCTCAAAAGAAGCAATTTCAAAATCTGCCTGGAAATATAAATTTTGAGCAAATTTTGAAAAGGGGATAAAAACCCTAGAAACAAATATTTGAAATTACTTTTGATTTTTCAACAAACTTGAAAATCTTCCAATCTATGGAATGAACATCTTTTCAAACCAAACATTTTCACAAAAGGAAGTTTTCCCAAAATATGCATAATTTTTGAAATATGGATTTAAAATCAAAAGGGGGCATTTGTTGGAAAACCGTATTTTCAAATTCATTTGAAATTCTTTTTGGAAACTTGAAAAACTTTCTTCACAAACCTTGAAGCTCTCCTCAAGATACACAAACTCACTTTTTGAACCAACCACAAATTCTTTGTAGATTTTGAATAAAAGCAAAAGGGGTAAAACCAGGGTTTTCTAGAAAATAGTGTTTTAAAAGGAATTTGAGCTTGATTTCTTTTGTAACTTAATTGGTTGGTCATTAGTGATCACAAACAACATCCAAGGACATTTTTAGGTCAAGGACCCAATGACGCCCTTGGTTGACTAAGTTGACTTTTGAAAATCATTTTAACGGCTTTAGATTTTAAAGGTTTACTTGCTTTGATAATCTATGCGACACTAATGTCAATACCGTTAACACCTCGGGGTACATAGAGAATAAACCAAGTATTTGAGATGACATTCGAAAATAAGATTTTTGGTGAGGTCAAACATCATCTCGTAAAACACATTCAACCTAAGAAAGTAAATTTATTTTACTTGATGCGAACAGGTTGACCTAAACAAAGATGCTTTGCGATGATGATGATGACATGTCGGGTTTTAGTTATCATTAACATCTAGGATGTTACATGTAACCTACTTCGGACTATTGATGGCCGAGTTCGAGTAATTTTCAGCAAAACGGGTGTCCATGTGTGGTATACTGGCCCAGGTGTCCATCGTAGTCCAAGGCGTAACCCAGTCGCCGAATAACTTGCTGTAGAATGGCCTGCAAGCCACATGCATCATAGGTAAAATCTTGGAGCAAAATCTACACACAGAGAAACAAAAAATATTTGGGAGTGCTCATATAATAATAAGAATAAATAAACATGTCTCTGATATCATACACGACTTACCACATCTATTTAGTTGAATCTCGCCATCCTTTCGCTTACTTGTGCCACGTCCAGATTATGCTCACGTAAAGCTTATATCTTGAAGAAGTACGAGTAATAAGGCACTTGACAGCCAATTCGCTCAAGTGTCTGTAAACAATGCAGCACGGTATTGAATTTGGCACCTCTCCGGTTCGACATCTGTCGTCCCTTCTGTAAGATGTCTGTGAGCTGCTCTCGTCGATACCTAATAGCAGTGGCGGATCCAGGACCCCACCCCCAGCCCCCCTGGATCCGCCACCGCCTAATAGGGATGTCAAAGGTAATATTACACGTCCATAACTTGTCGTTTGCATGAAGATGTCCCACACCCCGAGCAATTATAGTGCTGATTTCAGCCACTCAATCGGGGATATAGTGACATATGCAACAATCATATTATCAATGAATGTATATATGCAAGAATTATATTAGCATGCAAAACTTAGATGGTGAAAATATTCCATACTATAGATGGATCTAGGAACCGTAGAACGGCCCTATTTGGCGGTGGCACGAATGGCGAGCGCCGGGGTGGAAACCTGGTTCCGTGGCAAGGGAAGTCCACCGCCATTCATCATACCTAGAAAAACTGAAAAAAACATCCAAATAAATATAGAACCCCATATAAATACCGTGCAATATATTAGAGAAACATATATAAAATGTGTCAAGATACATTTGTGCCAAGTAAACTTAAACATTTGCAACTTTGCACCCTACTTGTTGGCACATAATTTATTTTAATGATTATTAACTCTCATCATGGTTACGTAGAAATGACGTATAAATAAAAATAAAATCTACCATTATTATTCCTAATTAAAAACCACAAATTTCTCAATTTATTTCTGAACATGAAATGAGCTACATTATTAACAATATAAGATTAGAAGATGAAGTAACTAACCTTTAGAAAGTAGAATGGATGGAGGATTGAAGATCTTCTCAAGAGCTAGCCAGCCGAGAGCCGAACTTGATCACCCAAGCAAGAACACACGCACAGCTGAGAGCAATAATTGAACAGGATAGTGCGGGCTGGGGGAGACCGTGAAGTAACTAACCTTTAGAAAGTAGAATGGATGGAGGATTGAAGATCTTCTCAAGAGCTAGCCGGCCGAGAGCAAGAACTTGCTCACCCAAGCAAGAACACACGCACAGCCTGAGAGCAATAATTGAACAGGATGGTGCGGGCTGGGGAGACCGTGGAGGCAGATATATAATGAGTCCCGGTTGGTGGTGCCGTCCGGGGACTGAAGGTCATCCTTCTAGGCTTGGTTGGACCTACCAACCGGAATAAAATGGCAGTGGGACCTTTATCCCGGTTGGAGCCATCAACCGGGACTAAAAGTCCCCTCCTGCAAAGCCTGCGGGGCTAGCCATTGGGTTGGGGATTTTAGTCCCGGTTGTTGGCTCCAACCGGGACTAATTTTTGTATTAGTCCCGGGTCCAACTCTGGCTGAGACTAAAGCCAAAAACGAAATGCATGTTCACTTTTTATGCACGCCATGCGTGGCATGCTGCTCCTGCTGTTGATTACGAGAGTATAATATTATCACCTTCATGTCGTACTGATTGGTTACTTCTCAATGTCCCGCATAGGTTGGTGACAGACATTCCAGAGACAACTGATGCCAGTTTCGGTAAGTGATTTGATCCCCACTTGTTGCATTGTCTGAATGTAGCCTGTGACTTATGGTCATGTTGATTAATAATTTCATTTTCGGCGCCGTCATAAAAAAGTGTCTTTTTTATTTCTTTGCTATGCCCAAATTAATTATAACATATTAACTGTAGCATGAAAAGAGAGAACACAAACTCTAAATTGAACGTTAAACGTGTGAGAAAGAATCATTCTGTCAACTCCATTTACTCCAGGATGTTAAAGTTAAAGCTTGAAAAACATTTTCTTATGACATCACACGCATGCTCACTGGATTCATTGTTCACAAGCATTTTAATAAAGTATATCTGCTCCACATTAGCTTCCAATTTAAAACTTTTTAACTTATTTAGTTGTTGCCCAAACAAAAATCAAACCATACACAGAAAAATGTAATCTGATTACAAGATATTTTGGTTTCATGTCAAGGCAAAATACAACTCCCCACGTTCAAACTAAAATGGAAAGCATGCACTTTTAATAAATATACAGATATTTCAGTTCAATAAAGTTGATATTGTATGTAACAGGGAATGAAATAGTTCCATATGAGAGCCCACGTCCAACTGCCGGAATCCATCGCTTTGCATTCGTCCTGTTCAGGCAGTCAGTCAGGCAGACCACCTATGCGCCGGGGTGGAGATCAAACTTGACACCAGGGACTTCGCAGCCATCTACAACCTTGGCTCCCCTGTCGCTGCAGTGTACTTCAACTGCCAGAGAGAGAACGGCTGTGGTGGAAGAAGGTACATAAGGTGATACATGAAAGAAATTGTGTCTTAATACACGTAGTTGTGTGCTTATGCCTCTCTGAAGGCAGAGACGCATAACAGCAAATTGGCGTACAAGTACACCCTAGCTAAACGAAAAATAAATCCTGTGTGTTTGTGTGTTTGTGGGTGAGCATTGCAAGTACGATGTTCACAATCATAAGAGCTTGGCTATTAGATCACTGCACATTATTATACCAGCTCTGATGTAATGCTATCATATTACTTCATTGCCCTAGCTTAATTTCTCTCAATCACAAGAAGTAGTATAGCTGGGGCAAATATATTAATTGGAAAAATAGGCACGGTTTGAGATACATATTTCTGATGGAAATTGTGAAATTGAATGTGTCCTTCAAACCGTTACAGGTAAGACAACAGACTCGATCAACTCTACCTGTGAAGATCTATCTGTTGTCTTCCGTGTAACTATGCAATGCATATAAGATAATCTTTAAAGCATTGTAAAGGTTTCCCAGTCAATTCAATGACCTAGCTATGAAGTCCTTTACCTTCGCAAAATTAGACCCCAATAATGCAAGGTGAAAACCTGGGCCTCATGTGGGCATGCTCTGAGATGTGAACTTAATTTGCTTTTTCACGTTCACACAGCCAGAACGGCAGGCAAACTCCCACACTTTAATGATAAGAAAACAATATTGCATTCACTACTATAGCCAAGCTACGTAGAGGCGGCTGGGCTAGCTGTCTCTCCTATTCCGTCTTTACAAACCAGTGATTTGTAAGAGGCGGTTGCCCATCCA